>JANJGN010000001.1:258909645-258980990 GCA_026770705.1 Isurus oxyrinchus
CCCCACTGACCATCACCCCCACTCCCCACCACCCTACTGACCATCACCCCACTCCCCATCACCCCACTGACCATCACCCCACTGACCATCCACCCCACTGACCATCACCCCACTCCCCATCACCCCACTCCCCATCACCCCACTGACCATCACCCCACTACCCATCACCCCACTCCCCATCACCCCACTGACCATTACCCCACTGACCATCACCCCACTCCCCATCACCCCACTCCCCCATTACCCCACTGACCATCACCCCACTCCCCATCA
This sequence comes from Isurus oxyrinchus, assembly GCA_026770705.1. Taxonomy (NCBI): domain Eukaryota; kingdom Metazoa; phylum Chordata; class Chondrichthyes; order Lamniformes; family Lamnidae; genus Isurus; species Isurus oxyrinchus. Next base: position 258,909,919 of record JANJGN010000001.1, read on the forward strand.
CCCCACTGACCATCATCCCACTGACCATCACCCCACTCCCCCTCCATCCCATTCCCCAAAACCCCACTCCCCTCCACCCTACTGAACATCACTGCACTCCCCATCACCCCACTTAGCACCACCCAACTGACCACTAACCCACTGACCTTCACCACGCTCCCAAAGACCCCGCTGACCATCACTACACTGACCATCACCACACTGACCATCACCCCACTGACCATCATCCCACTGACCATCACCCCACTGACCATCACCCCACTGACCATCACCAAACTTACCATCACCTCACTGACCATCACCCCACTGACCATCAGCCCACTGCCCATTACCCCCTGACCATCACCCCACTGACCATCACCCCACTCCCCAACACCCCACTGACCATCACCCCCACTCCCCAACACCCCCACTGACCATCACCCCCACTCCCCAACACCCCACTGACCATCACCCCACTCCCCATCACCCCACTGACCAACACCCCACTGACCATCACCCCACTGACCATCACACTACTGACCATCACCCATCTGAACATCACCTCACTGACCATCACCCCCACTCCCCATCACCCCACTGACCATCACCCCACTCCCCACCACCCTACTGACCATCACCCCACTCCCCATCACCCCACTGACCATCACCCCACTGACCATCACCCCACTGACAATCACCCCACTCCCCATCACCCCACTCCCCATCACCCCACTGACCATCACCCCACTACCCATCACCCCACTGACCATCACCCCACTGACCATCACCCCACTCCCCCACAACCCTACTGACCATCACCCCACTCCCCATCACCCCACTGACCATCACCCCACTGACCATCACCCCACTCCCCATCACCCCACTCTGCATCAACCCACTGACCATCACCCCCACTGACCATCACCCCACTCCCCACCACCCCACTGACCATCACCCCACTGACCATTACTCCACTCCCCATCACCCCACTGACCCATCACCCCCACTGACCATCACCCCACTGACCATCACCCCACTGACCATCACCCGACTGAACATCACCTCACTGACCATCACCCCACTTCCCATCACCCCACTGACCATCACCCCACTCCCCACCACCCCCACTGACCATCACCCCACTCCCCACCACCCCACTGACCATCACCCCACTCCCCATCACCCCACTGACCAACACCCCACTCCCCATCACCCCACTGACCATCACCCCACTGACCATCACCCCACTCCCCATCACCCCACTGACCATCACCCCACTCCCCAACACCCCACTGACCATCACCCCACTCCCCATCTCCCCCACTGACCAACACCCCACTGACCATCACCCCACTGACCATCACCCTACTGACCATCACCCCCGTCTGAACATCACCTCACTGACCATCACCCCAGTCCCCATCACCCCCACTGACCATCACCCCACTCCCCCACCACCCTACTGACCATCACCCCCACTCCCCATCACCCCACTGACCATCACCCCACTGACCATCACCCCACTGACCATCACCCCACTCCCCATCACCCCACTCCCCATCACCCCAGTCCCCATCACCCCACTACCCATCACCCCACTGACCATCACCCCCACTGACCATCACCCCACTGACCATCACCCCACTCCCCATCACCCCACTCCCCATTACCCCACTGACCATCACCCCACTCCCCATCACCCCCACTGACCATCATCCCACTGACCATCACCCCACTCCCCTCCATCCCACTCCCCAAAACCCCACTCCCCTCCACCCTACTGAACATCACTGCACTCCCCATCACCCCACTCAGCACCACCCAACTGACCACTAACCCACTGACCTTCACCTCGCTCCCAAAGACCCCACTGACCATCACTACACTGACCATCACCACACTGACCATCACCCCACTGACCATCATCCCACTGACCATCACCCCACTGACCATCACCCCACTGACCATCACCCAACTTACCATCACCTCACTGACCATCACCCCACTGACCATCAGCCCACTGCCCATTACCCCCTGACCATCACCCCACTGACCATCACCCCACTCCCCAACACCCCACTGACCATCACCCCACTCCCCAACACCCACTGACCATCTCCCCACTGACCATCACCCCACTGATCATCACCCCACTGACCATCTCCCCACTGACCATCACCCCACTCCCCACCCCCCACTGACTATCACCCCACTCCCCACCTCCCTACTGACCATCACCCCACTCCGCCATCACCCACTGACCATCACCCCACTGACTATCAACACACTGACCATCACCCCACTCCCCAACACCCCACTGACCATCACCCCACTCCCCATCATCCCACTGACCAACACCCCTCTCCCCACCACCGCCACTGACCATCAACACACTGACCATCACCCCACTGACCACCACCCCACTGACCATCATCCCACTGACCATCAACACACTGACCATCACCCCACTGACCATCACCCCACTCCCCAACACCCCACTGACCATCACCCCACTCCCCAACACCCACTCCTCATCACCCCACTGACCATCACACCACTCCCCACCCCCCACTGACTATCACCCCACTCCCCACCTCCCTACTAACCATCACCCCACTCCCCTCACCCCACTGACCATCACCCCACTGACTATCAACACACTGACCATCACCCCCACTCCCCAACACCCCACTGACCATCACCCCACTCCCCAACACCCCACTGACCATCACCCCACTCCCCATCATCCCACTGACCAACACCCCTCTCCCCACCACCCCCACTGACCATCAACACACTGACCATCACCCCACTGACCACCACCCCACTGACCATCACCCCACTGACCATCAACACACCGACCGGTCACCCCACTGACCATCACCCCCCTCCCCAACACCCCACTGACCATCACCCCACTCCCAAACACCCCACTCCTCATCACCCCACTGACCATCACCCCACTCCCCATCACCCCACTCCCCATCACCCCACTGACCTTCACTCCAATCCGCATCAACCCGCTGACCATCACACCTCTCCCCATCACCCCACTCCCCACACCCGCACTGTCCATCACCCCACTCCCCATCACCCCACTGACCATCACCCCACTGACCATCACCCCACACCCCATCCCCCAACTGACCATCACCCCACTGACCATCACCCCACTCCCCAACACCCCACTGACCATCACCCCACTGACCATCACCCCACTCCCCAACACCCCACTCCTCATCACCCCACTGACCATCACCACACTGACCATCATCACACAGACCATCAACCCACTCCCCATCACCCCACTCCCCATCACCCCACAGACCATCACCCCACTCCCCATCACCCCACTCACCATGAACCCACTGACCATCACCCCACTGACAATCACCCCACTCCCCACCACCCCACTGACCATCACCTCACTGACCATCATCCCACTGACTATCACCCCACTCCCCATCACCCCACTGACCATCACCCCACTGACCATCACCCCACTGACCATCACCCGACTGAACATCACCTCACTGACCATCACCCCACTTCCCATCACCCCACTGACCATCACCCCACTCCCCACCACCCCACTGACCATCACCCCACTCCCCACCACCCCACTGACCATCACCCCACTCCCCATCACCCCACTGACCAACACCCCACTCCCCATCACCCCACTGACCATCACCCCACTGACCATCACCCCACTCCCCATCACCCCACTGACCATCACCCCACTCCCCATCACCCCACTGACCATCACCCCACTGACCATTACTCCACTCCCCATCACCCCACTGACCATCACCCCACTCCCCAACACCCCACTGACCATCACCCCACTCCCCATCTCCCCACTGACCAACACCCCACTGACCATCACCCCACTGACCATCACCCTACTGACCATCACCCGTCTGAACATCACCTCACTGACCATCACCCCACTCCCCATCACCCCACTGACCATCACCCCACTCCCCACCACCCTACTGACCATCACCCCACTCCCCATCACCCCACTGACCATCACCCCACTGACCATCACCCCACTGACCATCACCCAACTCCCCCATCACCCCACTCCCCATCACCCCACTCCCCATCACCCCACTACCCATCACCCCACTGACCATCACCCCACTGACCATTACCCCACTGACCATTACCCCACTCCCCATCACCCCACTCCCCATTACCCCACTGACCATCACCCCACTCCCCATCACCCCACTGACCATCATCCCAGTGACCATCACCCCACTCCCCTCCATCCCACTCCCCAAAACCCCACTCCCCTCCACCCTACTGAACATCACTGCACTCCCCATCACCCCACTCAGCACCACCCAACTGACCACTAACCCACTGACCTTCACCTCGCTCCCAAATACCCCACTGACCATCACTACACTGACCATCACCACACTGACCATCACCCCACTGACCATCATCCCACTGACCATCACCCCACTGACCATCACCCCCACTGACCATCACCCAACTTACCATCACCTCACTGACCATCACCCCACTGACCATCAGCCCACTGCCCATTACGCCCTGACCATCACCCCACTGACCATCACCCCACTCCCCAACACCCCACTGACCATCTCCCCACTGACCATCACCCCACTCCCCACCCCCCACTGACTATCACCCCACTCCCCACCTCCCTACTGACCATCACCCCACTCCCCATCACCCCACTGACCATCACCCCACTGACTATCAACACACTGACCATCACCCCCACTCCCCAACACCCCACTGACCATCACACCACTGACCATCACCCCACTCCCCACCACCCTACTGACCATCACCCCACTCCCCATCACCCCACTCCCCATCATCCCACTGACCAACACCCCTCTCCCCACCACCCCACTGACCATCAACACACTGACCATCACCCCACTGACCACCACCCCACTGACCATCACCCCACTTACCATCAACACACTGACCATCACCCCACTGACCATCACCCCACTCCCCAACACCCCACTGACCATCACCCCACTCCCCAACACCCCACTCCTCATCACCCCACTGACCATCACACCACTCCCCACCCCCCACTGACTATCACCCCACTCCCCACCTCCCTACTAACCATCACCCCACTCCACATCACCCCACTGACCATCACCCCACTGACTATCAACACACTGACCATCACCCCACTCCCCAACACCCCACTGACCATCACCCCACTCCCCAACACCCCACTGACCATCACCCCACTCCCCATCATCCCACTGACCAACACCCCTCTCCCCACCACCCCACTGACCATCAACACACTGACCATCACCCCACTGACCACCACCCCACTGACCATCACCCCACTGACCATCAACACACCGACCATCACCCCACTGACCATCACCCCCCTCCCCAACACCCCACTGACCATCACCCCACTCCCAAACACCCCACTCCTCATCACCCCACTGACCATCACCCCACTCCCCATCACCCCACTCCCCATCACCCCACTGACCTTCACTCCAATCCGCATCAACCCGCTGACCATCACACCTCTCCCCATCACCCCACTCCCCACACCCGCACTGTCCATCACCCCACTCCCCATCACCCCACTGACCATCACCCCACTGACCATCACCCCACACCCCATCCCCCAACTGACCATCACCCCACTGACCATCACCCCACTCCTCAACACCCCCACTGACCATCACCCCACTGACCATCACCCCACTCCCCAACACCCCACTCCTCATCACCCCACTGACCATCACCACACTGACCATCATCACACAGACCATCAACCCACTCCCCATCACCCCCACTCCCCATCACCCCACAGACCATCACCCCACTCCCCATCACCCCACTCACCATGAACCCACTGACCATCACCCCACTGACAATCACCCCACTCCCCACCACCCCACTGACCATCACCTCACTGACCATCATCCCACTGACTATCACCCCACTCCCCATCACCCCACTGACCATCACCCCACTGACCATCACCCCACTGACCATCACCCCACTGACCATCACCCGACTGAACATCACCTCACTGACCATCACCCCACTTCCCATCACCCCACTGACCATCACCCCACTCCCCACCACCCCACTGACCATCACCCCCACTCCCCACCACCCCACTGACCATCACCCCACTCCCCATCACCCCACTGACCAACACCCCACTCCCCATCACCCCCACTGACCATCACCCCACTGACCATCACCCCACTCCCCATCACCCCACTGACCATCACCCCACTCCCCATCACCCCACTGACCATCACCCCACTGACCATTACTCCACTCCCCATCACCCCACTGACAATCACCCCACTCCCCAACACCCCACTGACCATCACCCCACTCCCCATCTCCCCACTGACCAACACCCCACTGACCATCACCCCCACTGACCATCACCCTACTGACCATCACCCGTCTGAACATCACCTCACTGACCATCACCCCACTCCCCATCACCCCACTGACCATCACCCCACTCCCCACCACCCTACTGACCATCACCCCACTCCCCATCACCCCACTGACCATCACCCCACTGACCATCACCCCACTGACCATCACCCAACTTCCCATCACCCCACTCCCCATCACCCCACTCCCCATCACCCCACTACCCATCACCCCACTGACCATCACCCCACTGACCATTACCCCACTGACCATCACCCCCACTCCCCATCACCCCACTCCCCATTACCCCCACTGACCATCACCCCACTCCCCATCACCCCACTGACCATCATCCCAGTGACCATCACCCCACTCCCCTCCATCCCACTCCCCAAAACCCCACTCCCCTCCACCCTACTGAACATCACTGCACTCCCCATCACCCCACTCAGCACCACCCAACTGACCACTAACCCACTGACCTTCACCTCGCTCCCAAATACCCCACTGACCATCACTACACTGACCATCACCACACTGACCATCACCCCACTGACCATCATCCCACTGACCATCACCCCACTGACCATCACCCCACTGACCATCACCCAACTTACCATCACCTCACTGACCATCACCCCACTGACCATCAGCCCACTGCACATTACGCCCTGACCATCACCCCACTGACCATCACCCCACTCCCCAACACCCCACTGACCATCACCCCACTCCCCATCACCCCACTGACCATCTCCCCACTGACCATCACCCCACTGATCATCACCCCACTGACCATCTCCCCACTGACCATCACCCCACTCCCCACCCCCCACTGACTATCACCCCACTCCCCACCTCCCTACTGACCATCACCCCCACTCCCCATCACCCCACTGACCATCACCCCCACTGACTATCAACACACTGACCATCACCCCACTCCCCAACACCCCACTGACCATCACCCCACTGACCATCACCCCACTCCCCACCACCCTACTGACCATCACCCCACTCCCCATCACCCCACTCCCCATCATCCCACTGACCAACACCCCTCTCCCCACCACCCCACTGACCATCAACACACTGACCATCACCCCACTGACCACCACCCCACTGACCATCACCCCACTGACCATCAACACACTGACCATCACCCCACTGACCATCACCCCACTCCCCAACACCCCACTGACCATCACCCCACTCCCCAACACCCCACTCCTCATCACCCCACTGACCATCACACCACTCACCACCCCCCACTGACTATCATCCCACTCCCCACCTCCCTACTAACCATCACCCCACTCCCCATCACCCCACTGACCATCACCCCACTGACTATCAACACACTGACCATCACCCCCACTCCCCAACACCCCACTGACCATCACCCCACTCCCCAACACCCCACTGACCATCACCCCCACTCCCCATCATCCCACTGACCAACACCCCTCTCCCCACCACCCCACTGACCATCAACACACTGGCCATCACCCCACTGACCACCACCCCACTGACCATCACCCCACTGACCATCAACACACCGACCATCACCCCACTGACCATCACCCCCCCTCCCCAACACCCCACTGACCATCACCCCACTCCCAAACACCCCACTCCTCATCACCCCACTGACCATCACCCCACTCCCCATCACCCCACTCCCCATCACCCCACTGACTTTCACTCCAATCCGCATCAACCCGCTGACCATCACACCTCTCCCCATCACCCCACTCCCCACACCCGCACTGTCCATCACCCCACTCCCCATCACCCCACTGACCATCACCCCACTGACCATCACCCCCACACCCCATCCCCCAACTGACCATCACCCCACTGACCATCACCCCACTCCCCAACACCCCACTGACCATCACCCCACTGACCATCACCCCACTCCCCAACACCCCACTCCTCATCACCCCACTGACCATTACCACACTGACCATCATCACACAGACCATCAACCCACTCCCCATCACCCCACTCCCCATCACCCCACAGACCATCACCCCACTCCCCATCACCCCACTCACCATGAACCCACTGACCATCACCCCACTGACAATCACCCCCACTCCCCACCACCCCACTGACCATCACCTCACTGACCATCATCCCACTATCACCCCACTCCCCATCACCCCACTGACCATCACCCCACTGACCATCACCCCACTGACCATCACCCCACTGACCATCACCCGACTGAACATCACCTCACTGACCATCACCCCACTTCCCATCACCCCACTGACCATCACCCCACTCCCCACCACCCCACTGACCATCACCCCACTCCCCACCACCCCACTGACCATCACCCCACTCCCCATCACCCCACTGACCAACACCCCACTCCCCATCACCCCACTGACCATCACCCCACTGACCATCACCCCACTCCCCATCACCCCACTGACCATCACCCCACTCCCCATCACCCCACTGACCATCACCCCACTGACTATTACTCCACTCCCCATCACCCCACTGACCATCACCCCACTCCCCAACACCCCACTGACCATCACCCCACTCCCCATCTCCCCACTGACCAACACCCCACTGACCATCACCCCACTGACCATCACCCTACTGACCAGCACCCGTCTGAACCTCACCTCACTGACCATCACCCCACTCCCCATCACCCCACTGACCATCACCCCACTCCCCACCACCCTACTGACCATCACCCCACTCCCCATCACCCCACTGACCATCACCCCACTGACCATCACCCCCACTGACCATCACCCAACTCCCCATCACCCCACTCCCCATCACCCCACTCCCCATCACCCCACTACCCATCACCCCACTGACCATCACCCCACTCCCCCATCACCCCACTGACCATCATCCCACTGACCATCACCCCACTCCCCTCCATCCCACTCCCCAAAACCCCACTCCCCTCCACCCTACTGAACATCACTGCACTCCCCATCACCCCACTCAGCACCACCCAACTGACCACTAACCCACTGACCTTCACCTCGCTCCCAAAGACCCCACTGACCATCACTACACTGACCATCACCACACTGACCATCACCCCACTGACCATCATCCCACTGACCATCACCCCACTGACCATCACCCCACTGACCATCACCCAACTTACCATCACCTCACTGACCATCACCCCACTGACCATCAGCCCACTGCCCATTACCCCCTGACCATCACCCCACTGACCATCACCCCACTCCCCAACACCCCACTGACCATCACCCCACTCCCCATCACCCCACTGACCATCTCCCCACTGACCATCACCCCACTGATCATCACCCCACTGACCATCTCCCCACTGACCATCACCCCACTCCCCACCCCCCACTGACTATCACCCCACTCCCCACCTCCCTACTGACCATCACCCCACTCCCCATCACCCCACTGACCATCACCCCACTGACTATCAACACACTGACCATCACCCCACTCCCCAACACCCCACTGACCATCACCCCACTCCCCATCATCCCACTGACCAACACCCCTCTCCCCACCACCCCACTGACCATCAACACACTGACCATCACCCCACTGACCACCACCCCACTGACCATCACCCCAATGACCATCAACACACTGACCATCACCCCACTGACCATCACCCCACTCCCCAACACCCCACTGACCATCACCCCACTCCCCAACACCCCACTCCTCATCACCCCACTGACCATCACACCACTCCCCACCCCCCACTGACTATCACCCCACTCCCCACCTCCCTACTAACCATCACCCCACTCCCCATCACCCCACTGACCATCACCCCACTGACCATCAACACACTGACCATCACCCCACTCCCCAACACCCCACTGACCATCACCCCACTCCCCAACACCCCACTGACCATCACCCCACTCCCCATCATCCCACTGACCCACACACCTCTCCCCACCACCCCACTGACCATCAACACACTGACCATCACCCCACTGACCACCACCCCACTGACCATCACCCCACTGACCATCAACACACCGACCATCACCCCACTGACCATCACCCCCCCTCCCCAACACCCCACTGACCATCACCCCACTCCCAAACACCCCACTCCTCATCACCCCACTGACCATCACCCCACTCCCCATCACCCCACTCCCCATCACCCCACTGACCTTCACTCCAATCCGCATCAACCCGCTGACCATCACACCTCTCCCCATCACCCCACTCCCCACACCCGCACTGTCCATCACCCCACTCCCCATCACCCCACTGACCATCACCCCACTGACCATCACCCCACACCCCATCCCCCAACTGACCATCACCCCACTGACCATCACCCCACTCCCCAACACCCCACTGACCATCACCCCACTGACCATCACCCCACTCCCCAACACCCCACTCCTCATCACCCCACTGACCATCACCACACTGACCATCATCACACAGACCATCAACCCACTCCCCATCACCCCACTCCCCATCACCCCACAGACCATCACCCCACTCCCCATCACCCCACTCACCATGAACCCACTGACCATCACCCCACTGACAATCACCCCACTCCCCACCACCCCACTGACCATCACCTCACTGACCATCATCCCACTGACTATCACCCCACTCCCCATCACCCCACTGACCATCACCCCACTGACCATCACCCCACTGACCATCACCCGACTGAACATCACCTCACTGACCATCACCCCACTTCCCATCACCCCACTGACCATCACCCCACTCCCCACCACCCCACTGACCATCACCCCACTCCCCACCACCCCACTGACCATCACCCCACTCCCCATCACCCCACTGACCAACACCCCACTCCCCATCACCCCACTGACCATCACCCCACTGACCATCACCCCACTCCCCATCACCCCACTGACCATCACCCCACTCCCCATCACCCCACTGACCATCACCCCACTGACCATTACTCCACACCCCATCACCCCACTGACCATCACCCCACTCCCCAACACCCCACTGACCATCACCCCACTGACCATCACCCTACTGACCATCACCCGTCTGAACATCACCTCACTGACCATCACCCCACTCCCCATCACCCCACTGACCATCACCCCACTCCCCACCACCCTACTGACCATCACCCCACTCCCCATCACCCCACTGACCATCACCCCACTGACCATCACCCCACTGACCATCACCCAACTCCCCATCACCCCACTCCCCATCACCCCACTCCCCATCACCCCACTACCCATCACCCCACTGACCATCACCCCACTGACCATTACCCCACTGACCATCACCCCACTCCCCATCACCCCACTCCCCATTACCCCACTGACCATCACCCCACTCCCCATCACCCCACTGACCATCATCCCACTGACCATCACCCCACTCCCCTCCATCCCACTCCCCAAAACCCCACTCCCCTCCACCCTACTGAACATCACTGCACTCCCCATCACCCCACTCAGCACCACCCAACTGACCACTAACCCACTGACCTTCACCTCGCTCCCAAAGACCCCACTGACCATCACTACACTGACCATCACCACACTGACCATCACCCCACTGACCATCATCCCACTGACCATCACCCCACTGACCATCACCCCACTGACCATCACCCAACTTACCATCACCTCACTGACCATCACCCCACTGACCATCAGCCCACTGCCCATTATGCCCTGACCATCACCCCACTGACCATCACCCCACTCCCCAACACCCCACTGACCATCACCCCACTCCCCATCACCCCACTGACCATCTCCCCACTGACCATCACCCCACTGATCATCACCCCACTGACCATCTCCCCACTGACCATCACCCCACTCCCCACCCCCCACTGACTATCACCCCACTCCCCACCTCCCTACTGACCATCACCCCACTCCCCATCACCCCACTGACCATCACCCCACTGACTATCAACACACTGACCATCACCCCACTCCCCAACACCCCACTGACCATCACCCCACTCCCCATCATCCCACTGACCAACACCCCTCTCCCCACCACCCCACTGACCATCAACACACTGACCATCACCCCACTGACCACCACCCCACTGACCATCACCCCACTGACCATCAACACACTGACCATCACCCCACTGACCATCACCCCACTCCCCAACACCTCACTGACCATCACCCACTCCCCAACACCCCACTCCTCATCACCCCACTGACCATCACCCCACTCCCCATCACCCCACTCCCCATCACCCCACTGACCATCACCCCACTGACCATCTCCCCTCTGACCATCACACCACTCCCCACCCCCCACTGACTATCACCCCACTCCCCACCTCCCTACTAACCATCACCCCACTCCCCATCACCCCACTGACCATCACCCCACTGACTATCAACACACTGACCATCACCCCACTCCCCAACACCCCACTGACCATCACCCCACTCCCCAACACCCCACTGACCATCACCCCACTCCCCATCATCCCACTGACCCACACCCCTCTCCCCACCACCCCACTGACCATCAACACACTGACCATCACCCCACTGACCACCACCCCACTGACCATCACCCCACTGACCATCAACACACCGACCATCACCCCACTGACCATCACCCCACTCCCCAACACCCCACTGACCATCACCCCACTCCCCAACACCCCACTCCTCATCCCCCTTCTGACCATCACCCCACTCCCCATCACCCCAGTCCCCATCACCCCACTGACCATCATCCCACTGACCATCACCCCACTCCCCTCCATCCCACTCCCCAAAACCCCACTCCCCTCCACCCTTCTGAACATCACTGCACTACCCATCACCCCACTCAGCACCACCCAACAGACCACTAACCCACTGACCTTCACCTCGCTGCCAAAGACCCCACTGACCATCACTACACTGACAATCACCACACTGACCATCACCCCACTGACCATCATCCCACTGACCATCACCCCACTGACCATCACCCCACTGACCATCACCCAACTTACCATCACCTCACTGACCATCACCCCACTGACCATCAGCCCACTGCCCATTACCCAACTTACCATCACCCCACTGACCATCACCCCACTCCCCATCACCCCACTGACCAACACCCCACTGACCATCACCCCACTGACCATCACCCTACTGACCATCACCCGTCTGAACATCACCTCACTGACCATCACCCCACTCCCCATCACCCCACTGTCCATCACCCCACTCCCCACCACCCTACAGACCATCACCCCACTCCCCATCACCCCACTGACCATCATCCCACTGACCATCACCCCACTCCCCATCACCCCACTCCCCATCACCCCACTGACCATCACCCCACTACCCATCACCCCACTGACCATCACCCCACTGACCATCACCCCACTCCCCACCACCCTACTGACCATCACCCCACTCCCCATCACCCCACTGACCATCACCCCACTGACCATCACCCCACTCCCCATCACCCCACTCACCATCAACCCACTGACCATCACCCCACTGACCATCACCCCACTCCCCACCACCCCACTGACCATCACCCCACTGACCATTACTCCACTCCCCATCACCCCACTGACCATCACCCCACTGACCAACACCCCACTGACCATCACCCCACTGACCATCACCCCACTGACCATCACCCGACTGAACATCACCTCACTGACCATCACCCCACTTCCCATCACCCCACTGACCATCACCCCACTCCCCACCACCCCACTGACCATCACCCCACTCCCCACCACCCCACTGACCATCACCCCACTCCCCATCACCCCACTGACCAACACCCCACTCCCCATCACCCCACTGACCATCACCCCACTGACCATCACCCCACTCCCCATCACCCCACTGACCATCACCCAACTCCCCATCACCCCACTGACCATCACCCCACTGACCATTACTCCACTCCCCATCACCCCACTGACCATCACCCCACTCCCCAACACCCCACTGACCATCACCCCACTCCCCATCTCCCCACTGACCAACACCCCACTGACCATCACCCCACTGACCATCACCCTACTGACCATCACCCGTCTGAACATCACCTCACTGACCATCACCCCACTCCCCATCACCCCACTGACAATCACCCCACTCCCCACCACCCTACTGACCATCACCCCACTCCCCATCACCCCACTGACCATCGCCCCACTGACTATCAACACACTGACCATCACCCCACTCCCCAACACCCCACTGACCTTCACCCCACTCCCCATCATCCCACTGACCAACACCCCTCTCCCCACCACCCCACTGACCATCAACACACTGACCATCACCCCACTGACCACCACCCCACTGACCATCAGCCCACTGCCCATTACCCCCTGACCATCACCCCACTGACCATCACCCCACTCCCCAACACCCCACTGACCATCACCCCACTCCCCATCACCCCACTGACCATCTCCCCACTGACCATCACCCCACTGATCATCACCCCACTGACCATCTCCCCACTGACCATCACCCCACTCCCCACCCCCCACTGAATATCACCCCACTCCCCACCTCCCTACTGACCATCACCCCACTCCCCATCACCCCACTGACCATCACCCCACTGACTATCAACACACTGACCACTCCACTCCCCAACACCCCACTGACCATCACCCCACTCCCCATCATCCCACTGACCAACACCCCTCTCCCCACCACCCCACTGACCATCAACACACTGACCATCACCCCACTGACCACCACCCCACTGACCATCACCCCACTGACCATCAACACACTGACCATCACCCCACTGACCATCACCCCACTCCCCAACACCCCACTGACCATCACCCCACTCCCCAAAACCCCACTCCTCATCACCCCACTGACCATCACCCCACTCCCCATCACCCCACTCCCCATCACCCCACTGACCATCACCCCACTGACCATCTCCCCACTGACCATCACACCACTCCCCACCCCCCACTGACTATCACCGCACTCCCCACCTCCCTACTAACCATCACCCCACTCCCCATCACCCCACTGACCATCACCCCACTGACTATCAACACACTGACCATCACCCCACTCCCCAACACCCCACTGACCATCACCCCACTCCCCATCATCCCACTGACCAACACCCCTCTCCCCACCACCCCACTGACCATCTACACACTGACCATCACCCCACTGACCACCACCCCACTGACCATCACCCCACTGACCATCAACACACCGACCATCACCCCACTGACCATCACCCCACTCCCCAACAGCCCACTGACCATCACCCCACTCCCCAACACCCCACTCCTCATCACCCCACTGACCATCACCCCACTCCCCATCACCCCACTCCCCATCACCCCACTGACCTTCACTCCAATCCGCATCACCCCGCTGACCATCACACCTCTCCCCATCACCCCACTCCCCACACCCGCACTGTCCATCACCCCTCTCCCCATCACCCCACTGACCATCACCCCACTGACCATCACCCCACACCCCATCCCCCAACTGACCATCACCCCACTGACCATTACCCCACTCCCCAACACCCCACTGACCATCACCCCACTAACCATCACCCCACTCCCCAACACCCCACTCCTCATCACCCCACTGACCATCACCACACTGACCATCATCACACTGACCATCAACCCACTCCCCATCACCCCACTCCCCATCACCCCACAGACCATCACCCCACTCCCCATCACCCCACACACCATCAACCCACTGACCATCACCCCACTGACAATCACCCCACTCCCCACCACCCCACTGACCATCACCTCACTGACCATCATCCCACTGACTATCATCCCACTCCCCATCACCCCACTCCCCATCACCCCACTCCCCATCACCCCACTCACCATCAACCCACTGACCATCACCCCACTGACCATCACCCCACTCCCCACCACCCCACTGACCATCACCCCACTCCCCATCACCCCACTGACCATCACCCCACTCCCCATCACCCCACTGACCATCACCCCACTGACCATTACTCCACTCCCCATCACCCCACTGACCATCACCCCACTCCCCAACACCCCACTGACCATCACCCCACTCCCCATCTCCCCACTGACCAACACCCCACTGACCATCACCCCACTGACCATCACCCTACTGACCATCACCCGTCTGAACATCACCTCACTGACCATCACCCCACTCCCCATCACCCCACTGACCATCACCCCACTCCCCACCACCCTACTGACCATCACCCCACTCCCCATCACCCCACTGACCATCACCCCACTGACCATCACCCCACTACCCATCACCCCACTGACCATCACCCCACTGACCATTACCCCACTGACCATCACCCCACTCCCCATCACCCCACTCCCCATTACCCCACTGACCATCACCCCACTCCCCATCACCCCACTGACCATCATCCCACTGACCATCACCCCACTCCCCTCCATCCCACTCCCCAAAACCCCACTCCCCTCCACCCTACTGAACATCACTGCACTACCCATCACCCCACTCAGCACCACCCAACTGACCACTAACCCACTGACCTTCACCTCGCTCCCAAAGACCCCACTGACCATCACTACACTGACCATCACCACACTGACCATCACCCCACTGACCATCATCCCACTGACCATCACCCCACTGACCATCACCCCACTGACCATCACCCAACTTACCATCACCTCACTGACCATCACCCCACTGACCATCAGCCCACTGCCCATTACCCCCTGACCATCACCCCACTGACCATCACCCCACTCCCCAGCACCCCACTGACCATCACCCCACTCCCCATCACCCCACTGACCATCTCCCCACTGACCATCACCCCACTGATCATCACCCCACTGACCATCTCCCCACTGACCATCACCCCACTCCCCACCCCCCAGTGACTATCACCCCACTCCCCCACCTCCCTACTGACCATCACCCCACTCCCCATCACCCCACTGACCATCACCCCACTGACTATCAACACACTGACCATCACCCCACTGACCACCACCCCACTGACCATCACCCCACTGACCATCAACACACCGACCATCACCCCACTGACCATCACCCCACTCCCCAACACCCCACTCCCCAACACCCCACTCCTCAACACCCCACTGACCATCACCCCACTCCCCATCACCCCACTCCCCATCACCCCACTGACCTTCACTCCAATCCGCATCACCCCCGCTGACCATCACGCCTCTCCCCATCACCCCACTCCCCACACCCGCACTGTCCATCACCCCCACTCCCCATCACCCCACTGACCATCACCCCACTGACCATCACCCCACACCCCATCCCCCAACTGACCATCACCCCAATGACCATCACCCCACTCCCCAACACCCCACTGACCATCACCCCACTGACCATCACCCCACTCCCCAACACCCCACTCCTCATCACCCCACTGACCATCACCACACTGACCATCATCACACTGACCATCAACCCACTCCCCATCAACCCACTCCCCATCACCCCACAGACCATCACCCCACTCCCCATCACCCCACTCACCATCAACCCACTGACCATCACCCCACTGACAATCACCCCACACCCCACCACCCCACTGACCATCACCTCACTGACCATCATCCCACTATCACCCCACTCCCCATCACCCCACTGACCATCACCCCACTCCCCATCACCCCACTCACCATCAACCCACTGACCATCACCCCACTGACCATCACCCCACTCCCCACCACCCCACTGACCATCACCCCACTCCCCTTCACCCCACTGACCATCACCCCACTGACCATTACTCCACTCCCCATCACCCCACTGACCATCACCCGTCTGAACATCACCTCACTGACCATCACCCCACTCCCCATCACCCCACTGACCATCACCCCACTCCCCACCACCCTACTGACCATCACCCCACTCCCCATCACCCCACTGACCATCACCCCACTGACCATCACCCCACTGACCATCACCCCACTCCCCATCACCCCACTGACCATCACCCCACTGACCATTACTCCACTCCCCATCACCCCACTGACCATCACTCCACTCCCCAACACCCCACTGACCATCACCCCACTCCCCATCTCCCCACTGACCAACACCCCACTGACCATCACCCCACTGACCATCACCCTACTGACCATCACCCGTCTGAACATCACCTCACTGACCATCACCCCACTCCCCATCACCCCACTGACCATCACCCCACTCCCCACCACCCTACTGACCATCACCCCACTCCCCATCACCCCACTGACCATCACCCCACTGACCATCACCCCACTACCCATCACCCCACTGACCATCACCCCACTGACCATTACCCCACTGACCATCACCCCACTCCCCATCACCCCACTCCCCATTACCCCACTGACCATCACCCCACTCCCCATCACCCCACTGACCATCATCCCACTGACCATCACCCCACTTCCCTCCATCCCACTCCCCAAAACCCCACTCCCCTCCACCCTACTGAACATCACTGCACTACCCATCACCCCACTCAGCACCACCCAACTGACCACTAACCCACTGACCTTCACCTCGCTCCCAAAGACCCCACTGACCATCACTACACTGACCATCACCACACTGACCATCACCCCACTGACCATCATCCCACTGACCATCACCCCACTGACCATCACCCCACTGACCATCACCCAACTTACCATCACCTCACTGACCATCACCCCACTGACCATCAGCCCACTGCCCATTACCCCCTGACCATCACCCCTCTGACCATCACCCCACTCCCCAACACCCCACTGACCATCACCCCACTCCCCATCACCCCACTGTCCATCTCCCCACTGACCATCACCCCACTGATCATCACCCCACTGACCATCTCCCCACTGACCATCACCCCACTCCCCACCCCCTACTGACTATCACCCCACTCCCCACCTCCCTACTGACCATCACCCCACTCCCCATCACCCCACTGACCATCACCCCACTGACCATCAACACACCGACCATCACCCCACTGACCATCACCCCACTCCCCATCACCCCACTCCCCATCACCCCACTGACCTTCACTCCAATCCGCATCACCCCGCTGACCATCACACCTCTCCCCATCACCCCACTCCCCACACCCGCACTGTCCATCACCCCACTCCCCATCACCCCACTGACCATCACCCCACTGACCATCACCCCACACCCCATCCCCCAACTGACCATCACCCCAATGACCATCACCCCACTACCCAACACCCCACTGACCATCACCCCACTGACCATCACCCCACTCCCCAACACCCCACTCCTCATCACCCCACTGACCATCACCACACTGACCATCATCACACTGACCATCAACCCACTCCCCATCACCCCACTCCCCATCACCCCACAGACCATCACCCCACTCCCCATCACCCCACTCACCATCAACCCACTGACCATCACCCCACTGACAATCACCCCACACCCCACCACCCCACTGACCATCACCTCACTGACCATCATCCCACTATCACCCCACTCCCCATCACCCCACTGACCATCACCCCACTCCCCATCACCCCACTCACCATCAACCCACTGACCATCACCCCACTGACCATCACCCCACTCCCCACCACCCCACTGACCATCACCCCACTCCCCATCACCCCACTGACCATCACCCCACTGACCATTACTCCACTCCCCATCACCCCACTGACCATCACCCGTCAGAACATCACCTCACTGACCATCACCCCACTCCCCATCACCCCACTGACCATCACCCCACTCCCCACCACCCTACTGACCATCACCCCACTCCCCATCACCCCACTGACCATCACCCCACTGACCATCACCCCACTGACCATCACCCCACTCCCCATCACCCCACTCCCCATCACCCCACTGACCATCACCCCACTACCCATCACCCCACTCCCCATCACCCCACTGACCATTACCCCACTGACCATCACCCCACTCCCCATCACCCCACTCCCCATTACCCCACTGACCATCACCCCACTCCCCATCACCCCACTGACCATCATCCCACTGACCATCACCCCACTCCCCTCCATCCCACTCCCCAAAACCCCACTCCCCTCCACCCTACTGAACATCACTGCACTCCCCATCACACCACTCAGCACCACCCAACTGACCACTAACCCACTGACCTTCACCTCGCTCCCAAAGACCCCACTGACCATCACTACACTGACCATCACCACACTGACCATCACCCCACTGACCATCATCCCACTGACCATCACCCCACTGACCATCACCCCACTGACCATCACCCAACTTACCATCACCTCACTGACCATCACCCCACTGACCATCAGCCCACTGCCCATTACCCCCTGACCATCACCCCACTGACCATCACCCCACTCCCCAAAACCCCACTGACCATCACCCCACTCCCCATCACCCCACTGACCATCACCCCACTGATCATCACCCCACTGACCATCTCCCCACTGACCATCACCCCACTCCCCACCCCCCACTGACTATCACCCCACTCCCCACGTCCCTACTGACCATCACCCCACTCCCCATCACCCCACTGACCATCACCCCACTGACTATCAACACACTGACCATCACCCCACTCCCCAACACCCCACTGACCATCACCCCACTCCCCATCATCCCACTGACCAACACCCCTCTCCCCACCACCCCCACTGACCATCAACACAATGACCATCACCCCACTGACCACCACCCCACTGACCAACACCCCACTGACCATCATCACACTGACCATCACCCCACTGACCATCACCCCACTCCCCAACACCCCACTGACCATCACCCCACTCCCCAACACCCCACTCCTCATCACCCCACTGATGATCACCCCACTCCCCATCACCCCACACCCATCACCACACTAACCATCACCCCACTGACCATCTCCCCACTGACCATCACACCACTCCCCACCCCCCACTGACTATCACCCCACTCCCCACCTCCCTACTAACCATCACCCCACTCCCCATCACCCCACTGACCATCACCCCACTGACTATCAACACACTGACCATCACCCCACTCCCCAACACCCCACTGACCATCACCCCACTCCCCATCATCCCACTGACCAACACCCCTCTCCCCACCACCCCACTGACCATCAACACACTGACCATCACCCCACTGACCACCACCCCACTGACCATCACCCCACTGACCATCAACACACCGACCATCACCCCACTGACCATCACCCCACTCCTCATCACCCCACTGACCATCACCCCACACCCCATCCCCCAACTGACCATCACCCCACTGACCATCACCCCACTCCCCAACACCCCACTGACCATCACCCCACTGACCATCACCCCACTCCCCAACACCCCACTCCTCATCACCCCACTGACCATCACCACACTGACCATCATCTCACTGACCATCAACCCACTCCCCATCACCCCACTCCCCATCACCCCACAGACCATCACCCCACTCCCCATCACCCCACTCACCATCAACCCACTGACCATCACCCCACTGACAATCACCCCACTCCCCACCACCCCACTGACCATCACCTCACTGACCATCATACCACTGACTATCACCCCACTCCCCATCACCCCACTGACCATCACCCCACTCCCCATCACCCCACTCACCATCAACCCACTGACCATCACCCCACTGACCATCACCCCACTCCCCACCACCCCACTGACCATCACCCCACTGACCATTACTCCACTCCCCATCACCCCACTGACCATCACCCCACTCCCCATCACCCCACTCACCATCAACCCACTGACCATCACCCCACTGACCATCACCCCACTCCCCACCACCCCAATGACCATCACCCCACTGACCATCACCCCACTGACCATCACCCGACTGACCATCACCCCACTGACCATCACCCGACTGAACATCACCTCACTGACCATCACCCCACTGACCATCACCCCACTCCCCACCACCCCACTGACCATCACCCCACTCCCCATCACGCCACTGACCAACACCCCACTCCCCATCACCCCACTGACCATCACCCCACTGACCATCACCCCACTCCCCATCACCCCACTGACCATCACCCCACTGACCATTACTCCACTCCCCATCACCCCACTGACCATCACCCCACTCCCCAACACCCCACTGACCATCACCCCACTGACCATCACCCCACTGACCATCACCCCACTGACCATCACCCGACTGAACATCACCCCACTGACCATCACCCCACTCCCCATCACCCCACTGACCATCACCCCACTGACCATTACTCCACTCCCCATCACCCCACTGACCATCACCCCACTCCCTAACACCCCACTGACCATCACCCCACTGACCATCACCCCACTGACCATCACCCGACTGAACATCACCCCACTCCCCATCACCCCACTGACCATCACCCCACTGACCATTACTCCACTCCCCATCACCCCACTGACCATCACCCCACTCCCCAACACCCCACTGACCATCACCCCACTGACCATCACCCCACTGACCATCACCCCACTGACCATCACCCGACTGAACATCACCCCACTGACCATCACCCCACTCCCCATCACCCCACTGACCATCACCCCACTGACCATTACTCCACTCCCCATCACCCCACTGACCATCACCCCACTCCCCATCACGCCACTGACCATCACCCCACTGTTCATCACCCCACTGACCTTCACCCTTTCTCCTCTGCCTCCTCCTCAGCTCCCTCTCCACCTCCCTACACTTCCCGCCCTCCTATCACGTTGCTCTCCCTGCCCCCTCCACATCCCCTCAACTCCCCCTCCAGTGACCCCTCTGCTCCCTCACCTTCCCAACTCCCTCCTTCACCCTCGCTCTTCCCTCACCTCACCTCCCCCTCCCCCTCCCCCGGCGCCCTCTTCACACTCACACCTTTCCTGTTCTGTTCCCTCACCCCCTCCCCACCCCCTCCCCACCCCCTCTCCTCTCCCTCCTCTCCCCCTCCCCACCCCCTCCCCACCCCCTCCCCACCCCCTCTCCTCTCCCTCCTCTCCCCGTCCCCACCCCCTCCCCACCCCCTCCTCACCCCCTCCCCACCCCCTCCCCACCCCCTCTCCTCTCCCTCCTCTCCCCCTCCCCACCCCCTCCCCCACCCCCTCTCCTCTCCCTCCTCTCCCCCTCCCCACCCCCCTCCCCACCCCCTCTCCTCTCCCTCCTCTCCCCCTCCCCACCCCCTCCCCACCCCCTCCTCACCCCCTCCCCACCCCCTCCCCACCCCCTCTCCTCCCCTCCTCTCCCCCTCCCCCCCCCCCTCCCCACCCCCTCTCCTCTCCCTCCTCTCCCCCTCCCCACCCCCTCCCCACCCCCTCCTCACCCCCTCCCCACCCCCTCTCCCCACCCCCTCTCCTCCCCTCCTCTCCCCCTCCCCACCCCTCCCCACCCCCTCCCCACCCCCTCTCCTCCCCCTCCTCTCCCCCTCCCCACCCCCTCCCCACCCCCCACCCCCTCCCCTCCCCCTCCTCACCCCCTCCCCACCCCCTCCCCACCACCTCCTCATCCCCTCCCCACCCCTCCCCAGGCCTGTATCTCCTCGCTTCCCGTGCCCTCCTTCCCTGCATCTCCTCATGCGATCCTCCTGCGGTTCCTGCTCTCCACCACTTGGTGACACTAGTGCACCACCTCGGGACTGTGACCAATGGTGCCCCCTAGAGACAGGAGATGAAAACTGCCTCTCGCTCGCCACCTCACGTCAGTTTCCCCACTTCCCTTTCTGGAGGCTGACTGACTGGGTGTGGAACTACACTGATCCTTATCATGCTCGGAAGTTGGTTAAAATGAGCGTACGATTGATCCATCAAACCTTCTCCACCTCTAACAATCTCACAGATTGTCCAAGTCCCCCTGAAGCATGTTCAACTTGCAATTCATTCAGAAGGAGGCCATTTGGCCCTGCGAGTCCGTGCTGGCTCTTTGGTGGAGTTCTCCAATGAGTCTCACTCCCCTTTCTCCATTCTCCTGTAAATCTGGCCCCTTCAAGTAGTCGGGAAATACAGGACTGAAGGTGTTGTATCTGAATGCACGCAGTATACAAAATAAGCTTGTGGCGCAGAGTGAAATTGGCAGGTATGATGTGGTGGGCATCGCGGAGACATGGCCGCAAGGGGATCAGGACTGGGAGCTAAATATCCAAGGATATACATCCTATCGAAAAGATAGGCAGGTTGGCAGAGGGGGTGGGGTTGCTTTGTTAGTAAGAAATGAAATTAAATCGATAGCAAGAAATGATGTAGGGTCAGATGATATAGAATCTGTGTGGGTAGAGTTGAGGAACTGCAAAGGTAAAAAAAACATAATGGGAGTTATGTACAGGCCTCCGAACAGTAGACAGGATGTGGGGCACAAGATACACCAGGAGATAGAAAAGGTGTGTAAGAAAGGCAAGGTTACACTGATCATGGGGGATTTCAATATGCAGGTAGACTGGGAAAATCAGGTTGGTAGTGGATCCCAAGAAAAGGAATTTGTGGAATGTCTACGAGATGGCTTTTTGGAGCAGCTTGTGGTGGAGCCCACTAGGGAACAGGCAATTCTAGATTTAGTGATGTGTAATGAGGCAGATTTGATAAGGGAGCTTAAGGTGAAGGAACCCTTAGGAGGAAGTGACCATAATATGATAGAATTTACCCTGCAATTTGAGAGGAAAAAGCTGGAATCGGATGTAACGGTATTACAGTTGAATAAAGGCAACTACAGAGGCATGAGGGAGGAGCTGGCCAGAATTGACTGGGAGATGAGCCTAGCAGGAAAGACAGTGGAACAGCAATGGCAGGAGTTTCTGGGAGTAATTTGGGAGACACAGCAAAAATTCATCCCTAGGAAGAAGAAGCATACTAAAGGGAGGACGAGGCAACCATGGCTGACAAGGGAAGTCAGGGACAGCATAAAAGCTAAAGAGAAAGCATACAATGTGGCGAAGAGCAATGGGAAACCAGGGGATTGGGAAGCCTACAAAGACCAACAGAGGATAACTAAAAAAGAAATAAGGAGGGAGAAGATTAACTATGAGGGTAAACTAGCCAGTAATATAAAAGAAGATTGCAAGAGTTTTTTTAGATATATAAAGGGTAAGAGAGAGGCAAAAGTGGACATTGGGCTGCTGGAAAATGACGCTGGAGAAGTAGTAGTGGGGAACAAAGAAATGGTGGAGGAACTGAATAGGTACTTTGTGTCAGTCTTCACAGTGGAACACGCGAGTGACATCCCCAAAGTTCAAGAGAGTCGGGGGTCAGAGGTGAGTATGGTGGCCATTACCAAGGAGAAGCTGCTAGGAAAACTGAAAGGTCTGAAGGTGGATAAATCACCTGGACCAGATGGATTACACCCCAGAGTTCTGAAGGAGATAGCTGAAGAGATAGTGGAGACGTTAGTGGTGATCCTTCAGGAATCACTGGAGTCAGGGAGGGTCCCAGAGGACTGGAAAATCGCTAATGTAACCCCCCTGTTTAAGAAGGGAGTGAGGCAAAAGACGGGAAATTACAGGCCGATTAGCCTGACCTCGGTCGTTGGTAAGATTTTAGAGTCCATTATTAAGGATGAGATTTCAGAATACTTGGAAGTGCATGGTAAAATCGGGCAAAGTCAGCATGGTTTCATCAAGGGGAGGTCATGCCTGACAAATCTGTTAGAATTCTTTGAGGAGGTAATGAGTAGGTTAGACAAAGGAGACCCAATGGATGTTATCTACTTGAACTTCTAGAAGGTCTTTGACAAGGTGCCGCACAGGAGGCTGCTCAGTAAGATAAGAGCCCATGGTGTTAGAGGCAAGGTACTAGCATGGATAGAAGATTGGCTGTCTGGCAGGAGGCAGAGAGTGGGGATAAGGAGATCCTTCTCAGGATGGCGGCCGGTGACTAGTGGAGTTCCGCAGGGGTCAGTGTTGGGACCACAACTTTTCACTTTATACATTAATGATCTAGATGAAGGAACTGAGGGCATCCTGGCTAAGTTTGCAGATGATACAAAGATAGGTGGAGGGACAGGTAGTATTGAGGAGGCGGGGAGGCTGCAGAAGGATCTGGACAGGTTAGGAGAATGGGCAAAGAAGTGGCAGATGGAATACAACATGGGGAAGTGTGAGGTCATGTACTTTGGTAGGAAGAATAGAGGCATAGACTATTTTCTAAATGGGGAGAGAATTCAGAAATCTGGAGTGCAAAGGGACTTGGGAGTCCTAGTCCAGGATTCTCTTAAGGTTAACTTGCAGGTTGAGTCGGTAGTTAGGAAGGCAAATGCAATGTTGGCATTTATTTCGGGAGGACTAGAATATAAAAGCAGGGATGTGCTGCTGAGGCTTTATAAGGCTCTGGTCAGACCACATTTAGAATATTGTGAGCAATTTTGGGCCCCGTATCTCAGGAAGGATGTGCTGGCCCTGGAGAGGGTCCAGAGGAGGTTCACGAGAATGATCTCAGGAATGAAAGGCTTAACATATGAGGAACGTTTGAGGACTCTGGGTCTATACTCGATGGAGTTTAGAAGGATGAGGGGGGATCTGACTGAAACTTACAGAATACTGAAAGGCCTGGATAGAGTGGACGTGGGGAAGATGTTCCCATTAGTAGGAGAGACTAGGACCTGAGGCCACAGCCTCAGAGTAAAGGGAAGACCTTTTAGAACAGAGATGAGGAGAAACTTCTTTAGCCAGAGAGTGGTGAATCTATGGAATTCATTGCCACAGAAGGCTGTGGAGGCCAGGTCATTGAGTGTATTTAATACCGAGGTAGATAGGTTCTTGATTGGTAAGGGGGTCAAAGGTTATGGGGAGAGGGCGGGAGAATGGGGTTGAGAAACTTATCAGCCATGATTGAATGGCGGAGCAGACTCGATGGGCCGAATGGCCTAATTTCTGCTCCTATGTCTTATGGGCTTATGGTCTAGGTAGTCACCCAATTCCCTCTAGAATCCATATCCACGGCCCATTCAGGCAGAGCATTCACATGTTGGCCTTTATTCTGAGGGAGGGGTCTAGAATACAAAGGGAGTAGAAATTTGGTCCTAGGTCTGGTCAGACCCCTGCTGGAGTTACTGTGCTCTGAGCTCCACACCTCAGGCAGGGTATATTGGCCCTGGAGAGAACACAGTGCAGATTCACCCGAGCGATTCGGGGGTAAAAAGCGTCAAATTGTAAGCACAGGTTTCACAGACCAGACTTGTAGACTCTCGAGTATAGAAGATTAAGGAGTGACCTTATTTGAAGAGTATAAGATGCCTGAAGGATTTGATGGAGAGAATCTATTCCCTCTGGTGGGAGGAGCCCAGAACAAGGAATCTTAAGATTCGAGCCAGGCCGTTCAGTGGTCATGTCAGGAAGTGCTTCACACACAGGGGAGTGGAAATCTCGAACCAGCTTCCTAAAAAGCAGTCGAGACTGGGCATCTATTGGAGAGTTCAAGACCGAGAGTGATAGACTTGTTAAGGTCAGATATCAGGAGATATCAGGAGAAAAGGCAGGTAGATAGGATTGAGACACAGGTCAGAGGCAATCCAATACAATGGCCATACATGCTCGTTGGGCTGAATGGCCTCCTCCTGTTCCTGTGTAACAGACTAGAGGGGCTGAATGGCCTCTTCCTGATCTTGTGTAACAGACTAGACGGGCTGAATGGCCTCCTCCTATACCTGTGTAACAGGCTCGAGGGGCTGAATGGCCTCCTCCTGTACCTGTGTAACAGGATTGAGGGGCTGAATGGCCTCCTCCTGTCCCTGTGTAACAAGCTTGAGGGGCTGAATGGCCTCTCCTGTCCCTGTGTAACAGGCTCAAGGGGCTGAATGGCCTCCTCCTGTCCCTGTGTAACAGGATCGATGGGCTGAATGGCCTCCTCCTGTTCCTGTGTAACAGGCTTGAGGGGCTGAATGGCCTCCTCCTGTCCCTGTGTAACAGCCTCGAGGGGCTGAATGGCCTCCTCCTGTCCCTGTGTAACAGCCTCGAGGGGCTGAATGGCCTCCTCCTGTCCCTGTGTAACAGGCTCGAGGGGCTGAATGGCCTCCTCCTGTCCCTGTGTAACAGCCTCGAGGGGCTGAATGGGCCTCCTCCTGTCCCTGTGTAACAGCCTCGAGGGGCTGAATGGCCTCCTCCTGTCCCTGGGTAACAGGATAGAGGGGCTGAATGGCCTCCTCCTGTCCCTGTGTAACAGCCTCGAGGGGCTGAATGGCCTCCTCCTGTCCCTGGGTAACAGGATAGAGGGTCTGAATGGCCTCCTCCTGTCCCTGTGTAACAGCCTCGAGGAGCTGAATGGCCTCTCCTGTTCCTGTGTAACAGGATCCAGGGGCTGAATGGCCTCCTCCTGTCCCTGTGTAACAGCCTCGAGGGGCTGAATGGCCTCCTCCTGTCCCTGTGTAACAGCCTCTAGGGGCTGAATAGCCTCCCCTGTCCCTGTGTAACAGGCTCGAGGGGCTGAATGGCCTCCTCCTGTCCCTGTGTAACAGCCTCGAGGGGCTGAATGGCCTCCTCCTGTCCCTGTGTAACAGCCTCGAGGGGCTGAATGGCCTCCTCCTGTCCCTGTGTAACAGGCTCAAGGGGCTGAATGGGCCTCCTCCTGTCCCTGTGTAACAGCCTCGAGGGGCTGAATGGCCTCCTCCTGTCCCTGTGTAACAGGCTCGAGGGGTTGAATGGCCTCCTCCTGTCCCTGGGTAACAGGATAGAGGGGCTGAATGGCCTCCTCCTGTCCCTGTGTAACAGCCTCGAGGGGCTGAATGGCCTCTCCTGTTCCTGTGTAACAGGATCAAGGGGCTGAATGGCCTCCTCCTGTCCCTGTGTAACAGGCTTGAGGGGCTGAATGGCCTCCTCCTGTCCCTGTGTAACAGCCTCGAGGGGCTGAATGGCCTCCTCCTGTCCCTGTGTAACAGCCTCGAGGGGCTGAATGGCCTCCTCCTGTCCCTGTGTAACAGGCTTGAGGGGCTGAATGGCCTCCTCCTGTCCCTGTGTAACAGCCTCGAGGGGCTGAATGGCCTCCTCCTGTCCCTGTGTAACAGGCTCGAGGGGTTGAATGGCCTCCTCCTGTCCCTGTGTAACAGCCTCGAGGGGCTGAATGGCCTCCTCCTGTCCCTGTGTAACAGTCTCGAGGGGCTGAATGGCCTCCTCCTGTTCCTGTGTAACAGCCTTTAGGGGCTGAATGGCCTCCCCTGTCCCTGTGTAACAGGCTCGAGGGGCTGAATGGCCTCCTCCTGTCCCTGTGTAACAGCCTTGAGGGGCTGAATGGGCCTCCTCCTGTCCCTGTGTAACAGTCTCGAGGGGCTGAATGGCCTCCTCCTGTCCCTGTGTAACAGCCTCTAGGGGCTGAATAGCCTCCCCTGTCCCTGTGTAACAGGCTCGAGGGGCTGAATGGCCTCCTCCTGTCCCTGTGTAACAGCCTCGAGGGGCTGAATGGCCTCCTCCTGTCCCTGTGTAACAGCCTCGAGGGGCTGAATGGCCTCCTCCTGTCCCTGGGTAACAGAGTCATCAGTATGAGTGTGTTTCCAACATTTACAATTTTTAAATCCTTGTACAAGATGTTTTATAAAAGATTTAAAGAGAGGGCCAGGAGTCTGGAGGATCTGATTTAGGAGGGACCGAGGAACATTAGCTAAGAATGATGATGCAGTTGAGGTTAGCAAGTTTTAACAGCGATATAATGCTCCTCAGTTACTTTAGTGCAATGTGCTCCATGCATATTTAAAGTGGACCTGGCAATGACCCTTGAAGCTGCCATTAACTTGTCATCTGAATTCAATATCTGAATGAATTGTTCACACCGAAGAGCACCAGTTAGCTTTAGGCCAGAGACAGCAGGTCATCAAATGGAACAGGGTCTGACAGTGAGCAGCAATCATCTAATGGAGCTGCTTCTCCAGCTCAGGGTAAATTTGAACAGAACATGTGCAACCCACTGTCCCTGATAGATCATAGCACAGAAGCATCAAGGCTGTGAGTTGCAGGCCTGGGTTCTGGTGCTTTATATATAGAACAACAACTAGCCCAATGACCTCCTGTGCTGTATCCTCCTATGATTCTATGAATCTATGTTTTGCGCTCCATAATATCCCTAGCCTTGGCGTGCAGCTGTGTGCGAAATCCAGAGATTAAAGTCCCACCCTTAAACTGGCTCCCCGCTCGCCTACGTTCCTTTACAGAACTTCCCGAACTGTTGACTCTTCTTGGTCACACACGTCTGCTCTCTCACTTCTTCCATGGCCATTCCCAGTCTTTCTGGAAAGTTCCTTGCCCCAGCCCTTGGGAGGCAACAAAGATCGCAGAGGAAAAGAAAGCGTCTACCAGCGAGTGAAGGACTTTCTGAAGTGCAGTGGTCAGCTGACACCTTCTGAATAGGATGGAATGTCTTACAGCATCGTTGCAGGTGGAGGTACAGTAGGGGGTGGTGTGCAGGCAAGTGTTAGAAGAAAACTAAGTCAGCCTGGAAAGCAGAGCAAATATAGTCAAGTGAAGGCACAAGGGTGTGTGGCAGTTATTTTAGCGCAAGGAGTCTTGTGAGTAAGGCAGATGAGTTGAGGGTGTTGATTAACACATGGGGATATGATATCATTGCTATCACAGAGACATGGTTGAGGGAGAGGCAGGACTGGCAGCTCAATATTCCAGGCTGTAGAATCTTCAGGCAAGACGGGAGGGGGTGGGGGGTGGAGGAGGTGGGGGGGGGAGGTGGTGTAAAAGAGGAGGTGGTGCCGCAATATTGATCAAGGAGACAATTACTGCAGTAAGGAGGGACGGTATCTTAGAAGGTTCCTCAAATGAGGCCATATGGGTAGAACTTAAAAACAAAAAGGGGACAATCACAATCACAGTGTATTATAGATCCCCAAACAGTCAGGGAGAGATAGAAGGGCAGATATGTAGTCAAATCTCAGTGAAGTGTAAAAATAATAGGGTAATAATAGTAGGGGAATTCAACTTCCCCAATATTAACTGGGATAGCCTTAGTGTGAAAGGCTTAGAGGGGGGTGGAATTTTTAAAAATGTATCACGAGAGCTTTTTGAGCCAACACGTGGAAAGTCCTACAAGAGAAGGGGCGGTGCTGGACCTAATTGTAGGGATCGAGGCCGGGGAAGTAGTAAGTGTCAGTGGGGGAGCATTTCGGTAATAGTGACCATAACTCTGTAAGATTTAAGGTAGTTATGGGAAAGGACAAAGATGGACTGGAAATTGGGGGAAAGCCAACTTCAATAAGAAAAGACAAGATCTGGCCAAAGTGGACCGGGAGCAGCTACTTGTAGAAAAGTCTACATCAGACCAGTAGGAGCCATTCAGAAAGGAAATTGTGTGAGTTCAGGGTCAATATGTTCCCATAAAGGTGAAGGGTGGGACCAGCAAGTCCAGGGAACCCTGGGTGTTGAGGAATGTACAGGATCGGATAAGGGTACAAAGAGAAGCTTATGGTAGACACCGAGGGCTCAAAACAGTGGAGGCCCTAGTGGACTATAGAAAGTGCAGGGGGTTTACTTAAAAAAGTAATTAGGAGAGTGAAGGGGGGGGGGGCATAAAAAACACTGGCAGGTAAAATAGAGGAAAATCCAAAGGCATTTTATAAGTATATTAAGAGCAAGAGGATAACCAGGGAAAGAGTGGGGCCCATTAGAGACCAAAGTGGTAACCTGTGTGGGGGGCCAGAAGACCTCGGTGAGGTTTTAAATTATGACTTTACATCTATGTTCACTATAGAGGACGATGTAGTTGTAGAAATCAGGGAGGGGGACTGTGATATACATGAACAAATTAGCATTGAGAGGGAGGAGGTATCAATGGTGCTAGCGGGTTTAAAAGTGGATAAAACCCCAGGCCCAGATGAGATGTATCCCAGGCTGCTATGTGAGGCAAGGGAGGAGATTGCAGGGGCTTTGATACTAATCTTTAAATCCTCTGTGGCCACAGGAGAGGTGCCAGGGGACTGGAGAACAGCGAATGTAGTACCATTATTCAAGAAGGGTAGTGGGGGTAAACCAGGAAATTATAGGCCAGTGAGTCTAACGTCAGTGGTAGGGAAACTATCGCAAAAAATTCTGAGGGACAGGATTAATCTCCACTTGGAGAGGCAGGGATTAATCAGGGATAGATCATGTCTAACAAATTTGATTGTATTTTTCGAGGAGGTGACTAGTTGTATAGATGAGGGTGGTGCAGTTGTTGTAGTCTACATGGACCTCAGTGAGGCTTTTGACAAGGTCCCACATGGGAGAATGGTCATGGGATCCAGGGCAATTTGGCAAATTGGATCCAAAATTGGCTTAGTGGCAGGGGGCAGAGGGTGATGGTTGAAGGCTGTTTTGTGATTGGAAGCCTGCGATGAATGGTGTACCGCAGGGATCGGTGCTGGGACCCTTGCTGTTTGTAGTGTACATTAATGATTTAGATGTGAATATAGGAGGTATGATCAGTAAATTCGCAGATTACATGAAAATTGGTGGTTATAAATAGTGAGGAGGAAAGCCTTAAATTACAGGACGATATAGATGGGCTGGTAAGATGGGCAGAGCAGTGGCAAATGGAATTTAACCCTGAGAAGTGTGAGGTGATGCATTTTGGGAGGACTAACACAGCAAGGGAATACACAATGAATGGTAGGACTCTAGGAAGTACAGAGGATCAGAGGGACCTTAGTGCACATGTCCATAGATCCCTGAAGGTAGCGGGACAGATAGATAAGGTGGTTAAGAAGGCATATGGGATACTTGTCTTTATTAGTCGAGGCATTGAATACACTAGTTAGGCTGGAGTACTGTGTGCAGTTCTGGTCACCAAGCTATAGGAAGGATGTGATTGCACTGGAGAGGGTGCAGAGGAGATTCACCAGGATGTTGCCTGGGCTGGAGCGTTTCAGCTATGAAGAGAGACTGGATAAGCTCGGATTGTTTTCCTTAGAGCAGAGAAGGCTGGGGTTGTGGGGGGGGGGGGGTTCCTGATAGAGGTATACAACATTTTGAGGGGCATAGATAGGAAGAAACTTTTCCATTAGCAGAGGTGTCAATAGCCAGGGAGCATAGATTCAAAGTAAGGGTCAGGAGGGTTAGAGGAGCCTTGAGGAAAAATGTTTTTACCCAGAGGGTGGGATGGGGGGTATGTGGAACTCACTGCCTGAGGGGGTAGTAGACGTGGGAACCCTCACTTTAGATGAACACTTGAAAGGCCATAGCATCCAGGGCTATGGGGCAAGTGCTGGAAAATGGGATTAGGGTAGATCGGGGCTTGATGACAGGCGTGGACATGATGGGCCAAAGGGCGTTCTTTCCATGTTGTAAAACTTTATGACTCTATGGCAGTTAAGGGTCAACCACGTTGCTGTGGGTCTGGAGTCACACGAAGGCCAGTCCAGGTAAGGACAGCAGATTTCCTTCGCTAAAGGACATTAGTGAACCAGCTGGGTTTTACAACAATCCATCAGTTTATAGGTACCAGCTAGTTAATTGCAGATTTATTGAATTATTTGAATTTAATTTCCCCAGTTGCCATGGTGAGATTTGTCTCTGTCTCAAGATCACATAACCACAGGATGGTTACAGCATCGAAAAGACCATTTGGCCCATTGAGTCCATGCTGCCTCTCTGCTTCAGCAATTCACCTAGTCCCATTCCCGGCAGTCCTGCATTATTTCTCCTCAGGTAATTATTCAATTCTCTTTTGACAGCCTCGATTGACCCTGCCTTCACCACACTCTCCGGTAGAACATTCCAGACCCTAGCCACTCGATGTGGGAAAAAAAGTTTTCCTCATGTCTCCTTTGCTTCTTTTCCCAATTACCTTAAATCTGTGTCCTCCAGTGTTTTTTTAATTCATTCACGGGATGTGGGCTTCTCTGGCTGGGCCAGCATTTATTGCCCATCCCTAGTTGCCCTTGAGAAGGTGGTGGTGAGCTGCCTTCTTGAACCGCTGCAGTCCATGTGGTGTAGGTACACCCACCGTGCTGTTAGGGAGGGAGTTCCAGGATTTTGACCCACCGACAGTGAAGGAACGGCGATATATTTCCAAGTCAGGAAGGTGAGTGACTTGGAGGGGAACTTCCAGGTGGTGGTGTTCCCATCTATCTGCTGTCCTTGTCCTTCTAGATGGTAGTGGTCATGGGTTTGGAAGGTGCTGTGTAAGGAGCCTTGGTGAATTCCTGCAGTGCATCTTGTAGATGGTACACACACTGCTGCTACTGTGTGTTGGTGGTTGTGTTTGTGGATGTGGTGCCAATCAAGCGGGGCTGCTTTGTCCTGGATGGTGTCAAGCTTCTTGAGTGTTGTGGGAGCTGCACTCATCCAGGCAAGTGAGGAATATTCCATCACATTCCTGACTTGTGCCTTGTAGATGGTGGACAAGCTTTGGGGAGTCAGGAGGTGAGTTACTTGCCGCAGGATTCCTAGCCTCAGACCTGCACTTGTAGCCACAGTATTTATATAGCTAGTTCAGTTCAGTTTCTGGTCAATGGTAACCCCCAGGATGTTGATACTGCCTTCAGCCGTTCTTGATTTCACATGGAGTGAACTGAATTGGCTGAAGTCTGTGAAGCTGGGGACCTCCGGAGGAGGCCAAGATGTATCATCCACTCGGCACTTCTGGCTGAAGATTGTAGCAAATGCTTCAGCCTTATCTTTTGCACTGATGTGCTGGGCTCCCCCATCATTGAGGATGGGGATATTTGTGGAGCCTCCTCCTCCAGTGAGTTGTTTAATTGTCCACCGCCATTCACGACTGAATGTGGCAGGACTGCAGAGCTTAAATCTGATCTGTTGGTTGTGGTATCGCTTAGCTCTGTCTATCACTTGCTGCTTATGCTGTTTGACATGCAGGTAGTCCTGTGTTATAGCTTCACCAGGTTGACACCTCATTTTTAGGTATGCCTGGTGCTGCTCCTGACATGCCCTCCTGCACTCTTCATTGAACCAGGGTTGACCCCCTGGCTTGATGGTAATGGTAGAGTGGGGGATACGCTGGGCCATGAGGTTACAGATTGTGTTTGAGTACAATTCTGCTGCTGCTGATGGCCCACAGCGCCTCATGGATGCCCAGTGTTGAGTTGCTAGATCTGTTCAAAATCTATCCCATTTAGTACAGTGGTAGTGCCACACAGCACGATGGAGGGTATCCTCAATGTGAAGGCGGGACTTTGTCTCCACAATGACTGTGCAGTGGTCACTCCTACAGATACTGTCATGGACAGATGCATCTGCGACAGGCAGGTTGGTGAGGGTGTGGTCAAGTATGCTCTTGTGCTCTTGTAGCTAGCTGGCATGGACTTGATGGGCCAAATAGCCTCCCTCTGTGTTGTAACCATTCTGTGGTGCTCGCTCTTACCTGCCCTTTGTAAAGGCCACTCTGTTGTTCAATAAGGCAGCTCATCACCACTTGCCTGGATGAGTGTAGCATCAACAACACTCAAGAAGCTTGACACCCTCCAGGACAAAGCAGCCCCGCTTGATTAGCACCACATCCACAAACATTCTCTCCCTCCACCACCGACACACAGTAGCAGCAGTGTGTACCATCTACAAGATGCACTGCAGGAATTCACCAAGGCTCCTTAGACAGCACCTTCCAAACCCACGACCACTACCATCTAGAAGGACAAGGGCAATTAGGGATGGGCAGTAAATGCTGGTCTTGCCAGCAGTACCCACATCCCAGGAAAGAATAAATAAATTCACCCTTTCTTGCTCAATCGCACTAGCTCTTCTCATTCAAACTTTCTCACTCTATCTATTTCAGAGAAGCAGTCTGCAACATTGGCCTCTGCTGCCATCCTCTGGTGATCTGAATGCAGCACCAGATTCCCTTCAGCAACTGCTGACAGGAGCTTGGGCTGTTGGCTTCTCCACCCAGCTGCTGAAGATGGAGAAACAGTGGGTCAAGTGGGCAGCTAGGACACAGGCACCTGGACTATCCCCACACACGCAGCACAGCTCTGCCCAGTGTGGGTCACTCTGGGGCCTGTCTTGACTCTCCGACCCCAAAAACCAAGCCACTGCCCAGTCCAGGGTCCAGGAGGTTAAAGCCACAGGGGTACCTCAGTTATGTAGATCCAGCTAATGACAACAAAGAAACAGGGCCAGAGGAATTTCGGGTAGGACCTGGAGGAGTGGAAGGATTGGGGAGGAAGGAAGGGGGATGGGTAACATGGGGGATGGGGCACGGGGGGGGGGGAAGCAGAGCTAGCAATGATCTACTGCCTTTCTGTGGAGCTGGAAGGAGTGAGGGCTGTTGGAAGAATTTGGGGACAATTCTGGAACAGGCCCTGCCTGTCCCTTTAAGAGCTGTTGCTTCAGCCTCTCATTGCCAGAATGCAGGGCGAATATGCGTTACACTTCCCTGAGTTAAATTCCACTGACCATTTGTCTGTCCATTCAGCGAGCCTGTTACAGTCAGTAAGTATTGTCCTCATGGCTTGCAACCCCTCCAAGTTCAGTTTTATCAGCAAGTTGTGAATATTTCCTTTCCATTCCAATATGCATTAAAAAGCTGTAGCCCCAGCACTGACCCTTGTGGAACACCTCTGTCTACCTTCTCCCAATCTGAAAAATAACCATTTATCATAACTTGCTGCATTCTGACCTTAAGCCAATTTTTTTTTACCCAAGTTGACTCTGCCCCTCAAATTGAGAGAGTTGATGGTGAGGTAAAGCTGGGTGTCAGCAGTGTACTGGTGAAAATAGAAGTGCATTTGGATGATACTGTCCAGGGGTAGATGAGAAATAGGAGGGACACCAGGGTAGATACTTGGTGATCCCGGTCTGCTTCACGCTCCTCCTGCCCTGTTTCACAGTGATCCCAACTGTGTCACACTCCTCCCGGTCTGCTTCACGCTCCTCCTGCCCCATTTCACAG
Source organism: Isurus oxyrinchus (assembly GCA_026770705.1). NCBI lineage: Eukaryota > Metazoa > Chordata > Chondrichthyes > Lamniformes > Lamnidae > Isurus > Isurus oxyrinchus. The sequence continues at coordinate 258,947,180 of JANJGN010000001.1, forward strand.
TGATCCCAACTGTGTCACACTCCTCCCAGTCTGCTTCACACAGCTCCTGCCCTGTTTCACAGTGATCCTGACCTGCTTCACACTCCTCCTGCCCCGTTTCACAGTGATCCTGATCTGCTTCACACTCCTCCTGACCTGCTTCACACTCCTCCTGCCTTGTTTCACAGTGATCCCAACTGTGTCACACTCCTCCCGGGCTGCTTCACACTCCTCCTGCCCTGTTTCACAGTGATCCTGACCTGCTTCACGCTCCTCCCGGTCTGCTTCACACTCCTCCTGCCCCATTTCACAGTGATCCTGACCTGCTTCACACTCCTCCCGGTCTGCTTCACACCCCTCCTGCCCTGTTTCACAGTGATCCTGACCTGCTTCACACTCCTCCCGGTCTGCTTCACGCTCCTCCTGACCTGCTTCACACTCCGACAAAAGCAAAATACTGTGGATGCTGGAAATCTGAAACAAAAACAAAAATTGCAGGAAAAACTCAGCAGCTCTGACAGCCTCTGTGGAGGGAAAGATAAAGTTAACTCTGTCTTTCTCGCCACAGATGCTGTCAGACCTGCTGAGCTTTTCCTGCAATTTTTGTTCCTGCTTCACACTCCTCCTGGTCTGTTTTACAGTGTTCCTGTCTGTTTCACACTGCTCCCAGTCTGCTTCACAGTGTTCCTGTCTGCTTCACACTGCTCCCAGTCTGCTTCACAGTGTTCCTGTCTGCTTCACACTCCTCCCAGTCTGCTTCACAGTGATTCTGTCTGCTTCACACTGCTCCCAGTCTGCTTCACAGTGATTCTGTCTGCTTCACACTCCTCCCAGTCTGCTTCACAGTGATTCTGTCTGCTTCACACTGCTCCCAGTCTGCTTCACAGTGATTCTGTCTGCTTCACACTCCTCCTGGTCTGTTTTACAGTGTTCCTGTCTGCTTCACACTCCTCCCAGTCTGCTTCACAGTGTTCCTGTCTGCTTCACACTGCTCCCAGTCTGCTTCACAGTGATTCTGTCTGCTTCACACTGTTCCCAGTCTGCTTCACAGTGATCCTGTCTGCTTCACACTTCTCCCAGTCTGCTTCACAGTGATCCTGTCTGCTTCACACTGCTCCCAGTCTGCTTCACAGTGATTCTGTCTGCTTCACACTGCTCCCAGTCTGCTTCACAGTGATTCTGTCTGCTTCACACTCCTCCTGGTCTGTTTTACAGTGTTCCTGTCTGCTTCACACTTCTCCCAGTCTGCTTCACAGTGATCCTGTCTGCTTCACACTGCTCCCAGTCTGCTTCACAGTGATTCTGTCTGCTTCACACTGCTCCCAGTCTGCTTCACAGTGATTCTGTCTGCTTCACACTGCTCCCAGTCTGCTTCACAGTGTTCCTGTCTGCTTCACACTGCTCCCAGTCTGCTTCACAGTGTTCCTGTCTGCTTCACACTGCTCCCAGTCTGCTTCACAGTGATTCTGTCTGCTTCACACTGCTCCCAGTCTGCTTCACAGTGTTCCTGTCTGCTTCACACTGCTCCCAGTCTGCTTCACAGTGTTCCTGTCTGCTTCACACTGCTCCCAGTCTGCTTCACAGTGTTCCTGTCTGCTTCACACCACTCCCAGTCTGCTTCACAGTGATTCTGTCTGCTTCACACTGCTCCCAGTCTGCTTCACAGTGTTCCTGTCTGCTTCACACTGCTCCCAGTCTGCTTCACAGTGTTCCTGTCTGCTTCACACTGCTCCCAGTCTGCTTCACAGTGTTCCTGTCTGCTTCACACTGCTCCCAGTCTGCTTCACAGTGTTCCTGTCTGCTTCACACTGCTCCCAGTCTGCTTCACAGTGTTCCTGTCTGCTTCACACTGCTCCCAGTCTGCTTCACAGTGTTCCTGTCTGCTTCACACCACTCCCAGTCTGCTTCACAGTGATCCTGTCTGCTTCACACTGCTCCCAGTCTGCTTCACAGTGATCCTGTCTGCTTCACACTGCTCCCAGTCTGCTTCACACTGCTCCCAGTCTGCTTCACAGTGTTCCTGTCTGCTTCACACTGCTCCCAGTCTGCTTCACAGTGTTCCTGTCTGCTTCACACTGCTCCCAGTCTGCTTCACTGTGATTCTGTCTGCTTCACACTGCTCCCAGTCTGCTTCACAGTGATTCTGTCTGCTTCACACTGCTCCCAGTCTGCTTCACAGTGATTCTGTCTGCTCACACTGCTCCCAGTCTGCTTCACAGTGATCCTGTCTGCTTCACACTGCTCCCAGTCTGCTTCACAGTGTTCCTGTCTGCTTCACACTCCTCCCAGTCTGCTTCACAGTGTTCCTGTCTGCTTCACACTGCTCCCAGTCTGCTTCACAGTGATCCTGTCTGCTTCACACTGCTCCCAGTCTGCTTCACAGTGATTCTGTCTGCTTCACACTCCTCCCAGTCTGCTTCACAGTGTTCCTGTCTGCTTCACACTGCTCCCAGTCTGCTTCACAGTGTTCCTGTCTGCTTCACACTCCTCCCAGTCTGCTTCACAGTGTTCCTGTCTGCTTCACACTGCTCCCAGTCTGCTTCACAGTGTTCCTGTCTGCTTCACACTCCTCCCAGTCTGCTTCACAGTGATCCTGTCTGCTTCACACTCCTCCCAGTCTGCTTCACAGTGATTCTGTCTGCTTCACACTGCTCCCAGTCTGCTTCACAGTGATCCTGTCTGCTTCACACTGCTCCCAGTCTGCTTCACAGTGATCCTGTCTGCTTCACACTGCTCCCAGTCTGCTTCACAGTGTTCCTGTCTGCTTCACACTGCTCCCAGTCTGCTTCACAGTGATCCTGTCTGCTTCACACTGCTCCCAGTCTGCTTCACAGTGATCCTGTCTGCTTCACACTGCTCCCAGTCTGCTTCACAGTGTTCCTGTCTGCTTCACACTCCTCCCAGTCTGCTTCACAGTGATCCTGTCTGCTTCACACTGCTCCCAGTCTGCTTCACAGTGATCCTGTCTGCTTCACACTGCTCCCAGTCTGCTTCACAGTGATTCTGTCTGCTTCACACTGCTCCCAGTCTGCTTCACAGTGTTCCTGTCTGCTTCACACTGCTCCCAGTCTGCTTCACAGTGATTCTGTCTGCTTCACACTGCTCCCAGTCTGCTTCACAGTGTTCCTGTCTGCTTCACACTGCTCCCAGTCTGCTTCACAGTGTTCCTGTCTGCTTCACACTGCTCCCAGTCTGCTTCACAGTGTTCCTGTCTGCTTCACACTGCTCCCAGTCTGCTTCACAGTGTTCCTGTCTGCTTCACACTCCTCCCAGTCTGCTTCACAGTGATTCTGACTTCTTCACACTGCTCCCAGTCTGCTTCACAGTGTTCCTGTCTGCTTCACACTCCTCCCAGTCTGCTTCACAGTGTTCCTGTCTGCTTCACACTGCTCCCAGTCTGCTTCACAGTGATTCTGTCTGCTTCACACTGCTCCCAGTCTGCTTCACAGTGATCCTGTCTGCTTCACACTGCTCCCAGTCTGCTTCACAGTGATTCTGTCTGCTTCACACTGCTCCCAGTCTGCTTCACAGTGATCCTGTCTGCTTCACACTGCTCCCAGTCTGCTTCACAGTGATTCTGTCTGCTTCACACTGCTCCCAGTCTGCTTCACAGTGATTCTGTCTGCTTCACACTGCTCCCAGTCTGCTTCACAGTGTTCCTGTCTGCTTCACACTGCTCCCAGTCTGCTTCACAGTGATCCTGTCTGCTTCACACTCCTCCCAGTCTGCTTCACAGTGATCCTGTCTGCTTCACACTGTTCCCAGTCTGCTTCACAGTGATCCTGTCTGCTTCACACTGCTCCCAGTCTGCTTCACAGTGTTCCTGTCTGCTTCACACCACTCCCAGTCTGCTTCACAGTGATCCTGTCTGCTTCACACTGCTCCCAGTCTGCTTCACAGTGTTCCTGTCTGTTTCACACCCCTCCCAGTCTGCTTCACAGTGATCCTGTCTGCTTCACACTGCTCCCAGTCTGCTTCACAGTGATCCTGTCTGCTTCACACTCCTCCCAGTCTGCTTCACAGTGATTCTGTCTGCTTCACACCACTCCCAGTCTGCTTCACAGTGTTCCTGTCTGCTTCACACCACTCCCAGTCTGCTTCACAGTGATCCTGTCTGCTTCACACTGCTCCCAGTCTGCTTCACAGTGTTCCTGTCTGTTTCACACCCCTCCCAGTCTGCTTCACAGTGATTCTGTCTGCTTCACACTGCTCCCAGTCTGCTTCACAGTGTTCCTATCTGCTTCACACTGCTCCCAGTCTGCTTCACAGTGTTCCTGTCTGTTTCACACCCCTCCCAGTCTGCTTCACAGTGTTCCTGTCTGCTTCACACTGCTCCCAGTCTGCTTCACAGTGATCCTGTCTGTTTCACACTGCTCCCAGTCTGCTTCACAGTGATCCTGTCTGCTTCACACTGCTCCCAGTCTGCTTCACAGTGATCCTATCTGCTTCACACTGCTCCCAGTCTGCTTCACAGTGTTCCTGTCTGCTTCACACTGCTCCCAGTCTGCTTCACAGTGTTCCTGTCTGCTTCACACTGCTCCCAGTCTGCTTCACAGTGTTCCTGTCTGCTTCACACTGCTCCCAGTCTGCTTCACAGTGTTCCTGTCTGCTTCACACTGCTCCCAGTCTGCTTCACAGTGATTCTGTCTGCTTCACACTGCTCCCAGTCTGCTTCACAGTGATCCTGTCTGCTTCACACTGCTCCCCGTCTGCTTCACAGTGATTCTGTCTGCTTCACACTCATGCTGGCCTGTTTCACAGTGATTCTGACCTGGTTCACAGTGGTCCTGACCAGAGGTAACAGTGCAGGAGCAGCAAGTGAAGCCATTGCAAGTGCTTCTCTGGCTATGGTTGGATAGGTAAGAATGGAACCAGGTGAGAGGTGTCCCACCCAGCTGGACGACAGTGGAGAGGTGTTGGAGGAGGAGGATGGTGTGGTTATCATCTGAAAGGCTGCAGAGAAGTTGAGAAGGATGAGGAGGGAAAGTTTACCTTTGTCAGAACAGCTGAAAGGCCATCGATCTGAAACATTAACTTTGTTTCTCACCACAGCTGCTACCTGATGTGTTGAGTATCACAAAGTGATCCCAGTCTGCTTCACCTTCCTTCCGGTCTGCTTCACAACGATCCCAGTCTGCTTCAAAGTGATGTCAGTCTGCTTCACAGTCCTCCTGCTCTGTTTCATAGTGATTCTGACCTGCTTCACATTCCTCCCAGTCTGCTTCACACTGATCCTGGTCTGCTTCACAGTCATATCAATCTGCTTCAAAATCTTCCCCGTCAGTTTCACAGTGATTTTGCTCTGCTACAAAGTGATCCCGGTCTGCTTCACATTCCTTCCGGTCTGCTTCACAACGATCCCAGTCTGCTTCACACTCCTCCTGCTCTGCTTCACACTCCTCCCGGTCTGCTTCACACTCCTCCCGGTCTGCTTCACACTCCTCCCGGTCTGCTTCACACTCCTCCCGGTCTGCTTCACACTCCTCCCGATCTGCTTCACACTCCTCCCGGTCTGCTTCACTCTCCTCCCGGTCTGCTTCACACTCCTCCCGGTCTGCTTCACATTCCTCCCGGTCTGCTTCACACTCCTCCTGCTCTGCTTCACACTCCTCCCGGTCTGCTTCACAAAGCTCCCGGTCTGCTTCACACTCCTCCTGGTCTGCTTCACACTCCTCCTGCTCTGCTTCACACTCCTCCTGCTCTGCTTCACACTCCTCCCGGTCTGCTTCACACTCCTCCTGCTCTGCTTCACACTCCTCCTGCTCTGCTTCACACTCCTCCCGGTCTGCTTCACACTCCTCCTGGTCTGCTTCACACTCCTCCCGGTCTGCTTCACACTCCTCCCGGTCTGCTTCACACTCCTCCCGGTCTGCTTCACACTCCTCCCGGTCTGCTTCACACTCCTCCCGGTCTGCTTCACACTCCTCCCGGTCTGCTTCACACTCCTCCTGGTCTGCTTCACAAAGATCCCGGTCTGCTTCACAGTGATGCTGGTGTGCTTCATGGTGATCCCTGTCTGCTTCACAGTCATCCTGACCTGCTTAACACTTCTCCAGGTCTGCTTCATGGTGATCCTGACCTTCTTCACACTCCTCCCAGTCAGCTTCACAGTGAATTTGGTCTGCTTCACAATGACCCTGGGTTGTTTCACAGTGAATAATATTAGGTGCAAAGAGGAGTCATCTAAAGTTGCTAGATAAAGTAACAAATCTAAGGCTTGGGAGCAGTTTAGAGTTCAGCAAAGGAGGACCAAGGGATTGATTAAGAGGGGAGAAATAGAGTATGAGAGTAAACTTGCAAGGAACATAAGAGAGGAACCTAAAAGTTTCAATAAGAATGTAAAAAGAAAAAGATTAGTGAAGACAAATGTAGGTCCCTTACAGTCAGAAACAAGAGAATTTATAATAGAGAACAAGGAAATGGCAGAGTAATTAAACAACTACTTTAGTTTTGTCTTCATGGAGGAAGACACAAATAACTTCCCAGAAATACCCGGGAGCCAAGGGTCGAGTGAGAAGGAGGAATTGAAGGAAATTAGTATTACTAAAAAAATAGTGCTGGAGAAATTAATGGGACTGAAAGCTGATAAATCCCCAGGGCCTGATAGTCTACATCCCAGGGTACTAAAGCAGTTGGCCATGGAAATAGTGGATGTGTTAGTTGTCATCTTCCAGAACTCTGTAGATTCTGGAACAGTCTTGGCAGGTTGGAGGGTGAAAAATGTAATCCCACTATTTAAAAAAGGAGGGAGGGAGAAAGCAGAAAATTAAAGAACAGTTAGCCTAACCTCAGCAGTAGGGAAAATGCTAAAGTCTATTATAAAGGGTGTGATAACAGGACACTTAGAAAATATCAACGGGATTAGACAAAGTCAGCATGGATTTATGAAAGGGAAATCATGTTTGACAAACCTACTGGAGTTTTTTGAGGACATAACTAGGAGAATAGATAAGGGAGAACCAGTGGATGTGGTGTATTTGGATTTTCAGAAAGCTTTTGATAAAGTCCCACATAAGAGGTTAGTGTGTAGAATTAAAGCGTACGGGACTGGGAGTAATATATTGGCATGGATTGAGAATTGGTTAGCAGACAGGAAACAGAGTGGCAGGCAGTGAATAGAAGGGGTCCAGCATGGACCAGTACTTGGGCCCCAGCTATTCACAATATATATCAATGATTTGGCTGAGGGAAACAAACATACTATTTCCAAGTTCACTGACAATATGAAACTGGGTGGGAATGTGAGCGGTGAGGAGGATGTTAAGAAGCTTCAAAGCAATTTAAACAGGCTAAGTGGGTGGGTAAATACATTGCAGATGCAGTACAATGTGGATAAGTGTGAAGTTGTCCACTTTGGTAGGAAAACAGAATGGTAGAGTATTATTTAAATGGCAATTGGGGAATGTTGATGTACAAAGGGACCTGAGGTGCCCTTGTAAACCAATCACTGAAAGCAAGCATGCAGGTGCAGTAAGCGGTTAAGAAGGCAATGGTATGTTGGCCTTCATTGTGCGAGGACTTGAGTACAGGAGCAAAGGTGTCTTACTGCAGCTGTACAGGGCCTTGGTGAGACCACACCTGGAATATTGTGTGCAGTTTTGGTCTCCTTACCTAAGAAAGGACATACTTGCCATAGAGGGAGTGCAGCAAAGGTTCACAGTCTGACACCTGGGATGGCAGGATTATCGTGTGAGGAGAGATGGGGACGAATAGACGTGTATTCACCGGAGTTTAGAAGAATGAGAGGAGGCCTCATTGAAACATATAAAATTCTGACAGGGGTGGACAGACTGGATTCAAGGTTGATGTTTCCTCTGGCTGGGGGTCTAGAAAAAGGGGTTACAGCCTCAGGATACAGGGTAGTCCATTTAGGTCTAAGATGAGGAGAAACTTCTTTACTCAGAGGGTGGTGAACCTGTGGAATTCTCTACCACAGAGGGCTGTGGAGGCCAAGTCACTGAATATATTTAAGAAGGGAACAGATAGATTTCTGGACTCTAAAGGCATTAAGGGGTATGGGGAGAGCGCGGCATTGAGATAGAGGATCAGCCATGATCGTATTGAATGGCGGAGCAGGTTCAAAGGGCTGAATGACCTACTCCTGCTCCTAGTTTCTATGTTTCTAAGTTTCCAGTCTGCTTCACAATGATCCTGACCTGTTTTAAATGGTCCAACAATTTCATGTCTATGTCCCTTGAACTTGGAGATGTGAATCATACTGGGGGAACAGCAAGAGAGAATAAGGATTTAATTGCAGGATTGGATATTGAAGGTGGGGGGGTGGTGGGGAAGGGGTGGTTCACCAGCTCAGTGGCTGCAGCAACATTATTCTCCTATTCACCTTCTGGCTGAAGATTGTTGCAAATGCTTCAGCCTTATCTTTTGCACTGATGTGCTGGGCTCCTCCATCATTGAGGATGGGGATATTTGTGGATCCTCCTCCTCCAGTGAGTTGTTTAATTATCCACCACCATTCACGACTGAATGTGGCAGGACTGCAGAGCTTAAATCTGATCTGTTGGTTGTGGGATCGCTTAGCTCTGTCTATCACTTGCTGCTTATGCTGTTTGACATGCAGATAGTCCTGTGTTGTCGCTTCACCAGGTTGACACCTCATTTTTAGGTATGCCTGGTGCTGCTCCTGACATGCCCTCCTGCACTCTTCATTGAATCAGGGTTGATCCCCTGGCTTGATGGTAACGGTAGAGTGGGGGATACGCTGGGCCATGAGGTTACAGATTGTGTTCGAGTACAATTCTGCTGCTGCTGATGGCCCACAGCGCCTCATGGATGCCCAGTGTTGAGTTGCTAGATCTGTTTGAAATCTATCTCATTTAGTACAGTGGTAGTGCTACACAGCACGATGGAGGGTATCCTCAATGTGAAGGCGGGACTTTGTCTCCATAACGACTGTGCGGTGCTCACTCCTACAGATACTGTCATGGACAGATGCATCTGCGGCTGGCAGGTTGGTGAGGATGAGGTCAAGTATGTTTTTCCCTCACCACCTGCCACAGACCCAGTCTAGCAGCAATGTCATTTAGGACACAGCCAGCTCGGTCAGTAGTGGTGTTACTGAGACACTCTTGGTGATGGACATTGAAGTCCCCACCCAGAGTACATTCTGTGCCCTTGTCACCCTCAGCGCTTCCTCCAAGTGATGTTCAGCATGGAGGAGCCACTGATTCAGCAGCTGAGGGAGGGTGGTACGTGGTAATCAGCAGGAGGTTTCCTTCCCCATGTTTGACCTAATGTTATGAGACTTCATGTGGTCTGGAGTCGATGTTAAGGACTCCCAGGACAACTCCCTCTAACTGTATACCACCTCCTCTGGGTCTGTCCTGCCAGTGGGACAGGACATACCCAGGGATGGTGATGGTGGTGTCTGGGACATTATCTGTAAGGTATGATTCCGTGAGGATGACTATGTCAGGCTGTTGCTTGACTCGTCTGTGAGACAGCTCTCCCAATTTTGGCCCCAGATGTTAGTAAAGACATCTGGGGGCTATCGCACAGTCGTTGTGGATACTTACTTCAATCTTCACATTGAGGATACCCTCCATCGTGTTATGTGGCATGACCACCATGCTAAATAGGATGGGTTTCAAACAGATCTAGAAACTAACATTCTTAAGCAAGACATTTAGAGAAGTATAACGCAATCAGACAGAGTCAGCATGGTTTTGTGAAAGGGAAATCATGTCTGACAAATTTGTAGAGTTCTTTGAGGATATAACAACCAGAGTTGGTAAAGGGATGACCGGTAGATGTCGTGTCTTTGGATTTCCAGAAGGCATTCAATAAGATGCCACACAAAAGGTTATTGCACAAGATAGGAGCTCACGGTATTGGGGGGAATGTATTAGCATGGATTGAGGATTGGGTAACACACAGAAGACAGAGAGTCGGAATTGATGGGCCTTTTTCAGGTTGGAAAGATGTAACTAGTGGAGTGCCACGAGGATCAGTCCTAGGGCCTCAATTATTTACTATCTATACTAATGACTTGGAGGAGAGAGATTATTTGCTGATGATGCAAAAATAGGTGGGAGGGCATATTGTGTTGAGGACGTAAGGGGATATAGATAGGTTGAGTGAGTGGGAAAAAACTTGGCAAATGGAGTTCAATGTAGGAAAGTGTGAGGTCATGCACTTTGGTGGGAAAAATCAAAAGGCAGACTATTATTTAAATGGAGAGAGACTCCAAAAAAGTGCAGCACAGAGGGATCTGGGTGTTCTTGTGTATGAAACACAAAAAGTTAGTAGTCAGGTGCACCAAGTCATTTAGAAGGCAAATGGAATTTTGGCCTGTGTTGCTAGGGGGTTGAAGTTTAAAATAGGGAAGTCTTGTTACAAACTGTACATAGTATTGGTGAGGCCGCACCTGGAGTACTGTGTACAGTTTTGGTCCCTGTATTTAAGAAAGGATATACTGGCACTGGGGGCAGTTCAAAAGGGATTCACTAGGCTGATTCCTAGGATAAAAGATTTGATTTTCAAGAACGGTTAAACAGGTTAGGCCTTTATTCATTAGAGTTTAGAGGAATGAAGGATGATCTTATTGAAATGTACAAGATTCTGAGGGGGCTTGACAGGGCAGATGTTAAGAAGATGTTTCCACTAGTGGGGGAATCTCAAACTAGGGAACACAGTTACAGAATAAGGGGAGACTCATTTAAAACTGAGATGTGAAGGAATTTCTTCTCCCCGAGGGTAGTGAATGTCTGGAATTCTCTACCCCAGAGAGTTGTGGAGGCTAGATCACTGAAAATATTTAAAGAGGAGATAGGTAGATTTTTGAAATATCGGGGAATTGAGGGCTATGAGGAGCTGGCACGAAAGAGGAGTTGAGGCCTGGGGCAGATCAGTCATGATCTCATTGAATGGTGGGGTAGGTTTGCAGGGCCGAATGGCCTACTCCTGCTGCTATCTCTTATGCTCTAAGGAGGACTTTGCAGGATCGACAGGTTTGCCATTGTCGTTTCCGATGCTTGGGTCGATAGCGGGTGGGCTGTCCAGTTTCATTCCTTTTTTGAGATTTAATAGTGGTTTGTTACAACTGAGTGACCTGCTAGGCCATTTCAGAGTTAACCGCGTTGCTGTGGGCCTGCAGTCACAGGTAGGCCAGACCAGGTAAGGACAGCAGATTTCCTTCCCTAAAGGACATTCGTAAAGGATTTTACAACATCGACAATGGTGTCATGGTCATCATTGGACTTTTGAATTCAAATTCCACCATCCGCCATGGTGGGATTCCCTCCCCTAGACTGTAATAAGGGTTCCAGTTTATCTAACCTCCCTATAACACCTCGTAACTCCCGTTGTATCAATCACTCTCTGATTGATTTCCATCTCTGATCATTTCCTGAAGTCGCTTTCAACTCAAAATCCAATTTTCCCCTCCAAACTCTATCGCCTAGGTATCCAGCATTGGAATTAATGACCTGCCCCCCCACCCCCCACCCCCCCCCACCTCCCCCCCCCACCACCCCCCCCCCCCCCCCACCCGATTTCCTTACAACTGCACTCTCAAAATCCAAACTGCCTAGTCTTTGCCACTCCATGGGTGGTGGTGTTCCCATCTATCTGCTGCCCTTGTCCTTCTAGATGGTAGTGGTTGTGGGTTTGGAAGGTGCTGTCTAAGGAGCCTTGGTGAATTCCTGCAGTGCATCTTGTAGATGGTACACACACTGCTGCTACTGTGTGTCGGTGGTGGAGGGAGTGAATGTTTGTGGATGTGGTGTTAATCAAGCGGGGCTGCTTTGTCCTGGATGCTGTCCAGCTTCTTGAGTGTTGTGGGAGCTGCACTCATCCAGGCAAGTGGGGAGTATCCCATCACACTCCTGACTTGTGCCTTGTAGATAGTGGACAGACTTTGGGGAGTCAGGAGGTGAGTTACTCATTGCAGGATTCCTAGGCTCAGACCTGCTCATGTAGCCACAGTATTTATATGGCTAGTCCAGTTCAGTTTCTGGTCAATGGTAATCCCCAGGATGTTGATAGTGGGGGATTCAATGATGGTAATGTCATTGAATGTCAGGGATGATGGTTGGGTTTCCTCTTGTGATGGTTGGGTTTCCTCTTGTTGGAGATGGTCATTGCCTGACACTTGTGTGACGTGAATGTTAGTTGCCACTTGTCAGCCCAAGCCTGGATATTGCCCAGGTCTTGCTGCATTTGGACATGGACTGCTTCAGTGTCTGAGGAGTTGCGAATGGTGCTGAACATTGTGCAATCATCAGCGAACATCCCCACTTCTGACCTTATGATGGGAGGAAGGTCATTGATGAAGCAGCTGAAGATGGTTGGGCCGAGGACACTACCCTGAGGAACTCCTGCAGTGATGTCCTGGAGCTGAGATGACTGACCTCCAACAACCACAACCATCTTCCTTTGTGCTGGGTATGACTCCAACCAGTGGAGAGTTTTTCCCCTGATTCCCATTGACTCCAGTTTTGCTGGGGCTCCTTGATGCCACACTCGGTCAAATGCTGCCTTGATGTCAAGGGCAGTCACTCTCACCTCACCTTGGGCATTGAACTCTTTTGTCCATGTTTGAACCAAGGCTATAATGAGGTCAGGAGCTGAGTGACCCTGGCGGAACCCAAACTGGGCATCAGTGAGCAGGTTATTGCTGAGCAAGTGCTGCTTGATAGCACTGTTGATGACTCCTTCCATTACTTTACTGATGATGGAGAGTAGACTGATGGGGCGGTAATTGGCCGGGTTGGATTTGTCCTGCTTTTTGTGTACAGGACATACCTGGGCAATTTTCCACATTGCTGGGTAGATGCCAGTGTTGTAGATGTACTGGAAGTGGTTGTGGGGGGAAGGGGTCTGGGGGCGAGGAGGAAAAAGGGTGGAGGGGTTAAGGCTGGAGGAAGAAGTCAAGAAGGAGGAAGCAGTGAGGCTGGAGGAAGAAGTTTGGAGAGGGGAAAGAGTAAGGGTGAAGAAAGAAGTAAGGAGTAGGAAGAGGGAAGGACTAAGGTGGGGAAGAGGTCTGGAGGTGGGGGAAGGAATTCCAAAGGGGGATGGAGTTCCATGTGGGGGGAAGGAGTTCCAAGGGGGTAAGGAGTCCAGAGGGTGGAGATGTCCAGGTGAAAGTGCAAGGGAGGGCTCTGATCAGTCCATGACTTCTTCCTGAAGAGCGAACTGAGGGTGGGCATGGAAGGGGGGAATGGGGAGAACGAACGAGGCAGAGAGAGGTGATGCGGTGGGAAGGTGATGGTATTAGTAGATGGGATGCGAGGGGGGTTGGTCGGAGGCAGACACCCTGGGGGGGGGGGGGTGTAGGAGGGGGCAGAAAGGAGGAGGTTGGGGAGGTGAATGTGGATGGGGGTGGGATTTTTAGCAGATTCACCTGGACATCCCTGAAGGAAAAGAGTTCTGGCTGGTAGGTAATGGTGGGGGAGGTGGAAGGTAATGCCATGGGGGGGTCAGCAGAGACAGGGGAAAGGACATGGGTGATCTGGGAGGCACAAGGATGGGGGAGGTGAAGACAAATGTTAGAAAGTGAAAGTAGACTGGTGGTGGGCAGGAACAGGAGCTGCACGGGAGTGTGGTCAATGAGTGGGCGGAGATGTAGATCAGCTCAGATGGACAACTGGAAGACAAACCCAGCAGGCAGCTCGGGACATTGAGGTGAGTGTGATATGTGAAGGATTCCCGTGCGTGGGAGAGTGCTTGGACAAGACTCCGAAAGGCCCTGCCACACACACAGACACAGACTTCTCCCACCAGAATCAATCTGGTTGCGAGCAGCTGAACACCTAGTGGGGGGTTGGGGGGGGGTGATGCAGTGGGGAGGACTCGCAAAGCCTGTCAATGAAGATGAAAGACACCATTTCACATTATTCAGTGAAAGTGAACATAATTCAGATTATAAAGGGACATCAAAACCTGCGCAGCCACTTGTGACAGAATTTCTTAACTTTTCTAGGCCTAACACTTCTAGGTGCTGCCCTGACATCCGCAGCAGGGGTGGAGACAGCCTGTGTAGTGGTGGGCCCTGTTATCTCTGATAGACTTTGGTGTGGGTCCTCTGGCGAGCAAAGGCCTTGAGGGCCCCGGCTTGCTTGGGTTGTCCTCCTGTGGGCCAGCTGCTATCTCAGCGGTGACAGAGGACGAGGTTGAGGGGACTCAGAGGGAGAGGGCGGACTCTGAGGGGTGTCCAGCTGCCGCTCCTCCTCCCTTCGTGTGCCCGGGGTCCCCGGCCTGACTCCTCAAGGACCAGAAGCATTTGGAAGCATGTCGAGGTGCCCCATTTCCCTCTCACGTTGCCACTACAGGGACACACTCATGGCTACTGCGATGGAGTGCAGGTCTGCACACCGGACCATTCTGCTGGACCAGGGTCTCCATGCCATTCTCCCCATGGAGACCTCCATACACGTACATGTGGGCACCACTTCATCAGAGAGCAGGTAGTCTCACTCCTCCGAGCTGCGAGCCGCTCTGTTGAGGGCTGCAAACAGCTCTGCTTGATGTTCCCCCGCTTTCTCCTGACTCCCCAGGATGAGGGAGAGTCTCATCATAGACTCAGAATAGGAGGAGGCCATTCAGCCCATCGTGTCCGCACCAGTCAACAAAGATCTGACTACACTAATCCCATTTTCCAGCACTTGGCCCATAGCCCTGGAGGCTATGGCAACACAAGTGAATATCTAAATACTTCTTCAATGTTACGAGAGTTTCTGACTCAACCACCCTTTCAGACAGAGAGTTCCAATCTCCCACCACCCTCTGGGTGAAATAATTCTCCTCAACTCCCCTCTTAGCCTTCTACCTCTTACCTTAAATCTATGCCCCCTGGTTATTGACCCCTCTACTAATGGAAAAATCCCTTCCTGTCCACCCTATCTATGCCCCTCATAATCTCATCCACCTCTATCAGCTCCCCTGTCAACCTTCGCTGCTCCAAGGAAAACAACCCCAGTCTATCCAATCTTTCCTCATAGCTCAGACCCTCCAGCCCAGGCATCATCCTGGGAAATCTCCTCTGCACCCTCTCCAGCGCAATCACATCCTTCCTATAATGTGGTGACCAGAACTGCACACAGCAGTCCAGTTGTGGCCTCACTAGCATTTTATACAGTTCCAGCATAACCTCCCTCATCTTGTATTCTATGCCTCTAATAAAGGCAAGTATCCTATATGCCTTCTTAACCACCTTATCTACCTGTCCCGCTACCTTAAGGGACACCAAGGTCTCTCTGATCCTCGGTATTTCCCAGGGTTCTACCATTCATTTATGTACACCACAAACAGCAAGGGCCCCAGCACTGAGCCCCATGGAACCCCATTGGAAACAGACTTCCAGTCACAGAAACATCCCTCTACCATCACCCTCTGCTTCCTGCCTCTCAGCCAATTTGGATCCAACGTGCCACTTTGCCTTGGATCCCATGGGCTGTTACTTCCTTGACCAGTCTGCATGAGGGACCTTATCAAAAGCCTTGTTAAAGTGTTAAAGTCCATGTAGATCACATCAAATGCATCATCCTCATCCACACTCCTGGTTACCTCCTCAAACAATTCATTTAAATTTGTCAAACACAACCTTCCCGTAACAAATCCACGCTGACTATCCCTGATTAATCCGTGTCTCTCCTAGTGCAGATATATTCTGTCCCTCAGAATTCTTTCCAGTAACTTCCCCACCAGTGAGATTAGACTGAGTGGCCTGTAATTTCCTGGTCTATCCCTTCCTCCCTTTTTTAATAATGGGACAATGTTAGCAGTGCTCCAGTCCCTTGGCACCTCTCCTATGGCCAGAGAGGATTTGAAAATTACTGCCAGGGCCCCTGATATCTCTTCCCTTGCCTCCCTCAACAGCCTGGGACACATATAATCCGGGCCTGTGGATTTATCCACTGTTAAGGCCGCTAAACCCACTAGTACCTCTTCTCTCTCTATGTTAATTTCCTCTGATATTTCACAATCCTCCACCCTGATGGCTATACCCTCATCGTCCTTTTCCATCATGAAGGCTGAAGCAAAGTAATCACTGAGGACTGTACCCACGTCTTCCGGATCCACACAGAGATTACTTCTATGCTCCCTAATTGGCCCTTCTCTTTTCCCCAGTTATTCTCTTGCTCTTTATATATTTAAAAAACCCCTTTGGGTTTTCCTTTATTGTACCCACCAATGCTTTCTCGTGCACTCTCCTAGCTATCCTAATTTCCTTTTTAAGTTCCCCTCTGCACTGTTTATACTACTGTAAGGACTCTGCCACATTGAGCCCTTGGTACCTGTCATCTGACTCGGCCCTCACTTCCCCAGCTGTCCTCCGAGCGGCGGGGAGCTGGGCTGAACCTGCCTCCTCCTGCTGTGGACACGTGTCCGTGTGGTGACCACCAGATTGTGAACCTGAGCCTGCTCTAGATCTAGGTCCCACCGAGGTGTGTGTCTCTGCGCCTGTGCAGGGTGTGGGTAAGGCTGTGATGGGTCTTCCAGGCTGCTTATTTCCAGCTCTTCAATGGAGGAGGTGTCCTCTTGGCTGGAGGTGAGGACCTGGATGGAGCTGAGGGACTGGCTGGCTGAGGGTGTCGGTCGCTTGGCAGAGCTCCCTGTGAACCAAAGTAGAGATAGTTAGTGCCTGGCAGCAGAGTCAGAAACAGGAGAGACAGACTCACAGTTACATTGAGAGAGGGATGATGTGGTGTAGGATCCTCACGTGGGTGTTCACCGCTGACTTCACCATCACCACAGGCACGCTCCACACCCTCACCAGTCAGCGCAATGACACACTCCTCAAAGTGAGTGAGGGGCCTAATGTGGGTCACTCCACCCCCGGTTCTGGGACCTCTCCCTGCCGATGTGAGTCAGCTTCTCCTGCATGAAAACAGATGGAGACAGTGTGAGCAGGACACATGGCACTGAGGGGAATGTTTGTGTGGTGAGTGGAGCCATGGACTGGATGAGGACACAAGCTTCAGAGGGTATGAGTCTGATGGGGATGTGAGGGTGTGTGTGGGAGTTAGTGGTGTTGTCCCTTGAGCTGTGAGATCCCTGTGGGTGTGTGATGGATTTGCGAGTGTGTGAGTTGAGAGTGATGAGAAGAGTGACTTACCCTGGCGGAACGGAGGAGATCATTCATCCTCTTGCGGCAGTGGGTGGCTGTCCTCTTTGACAGGGTGTTGGCACTGATCACCGCTGCCACTGCCTGCCATGCTGGATTGGTGACCTTACTAGCTGGTATCTGCCCAGAGCAGGGGGTAGGGGACATCACTGCCGGCTTCCCTGCTGCAATCTTCTTGCCTTTTGGGACCATGACCTCCTTGCAGTAGCCCTGGGCTAGAAGCACTGAGAGGTGTGCATGTGGCTGCACTTTAAATATGGTGCCTGGCGTGATGAAGTAGTGAGGTGACGATGTGGTGGGGAGAATGAGAATGAAATGGCGTGTTTCCCGGGAATGTACAATTAATGAGGTGGGATTGGGGCGATATGGTGTGAGAAGCCGCCAGTGTGGCCGATGGGTAAAATGTTTTTTCCTCCCTCGCTACCACACTTAGCAAATCTGGGCCGATTCCGCCCGTTATTTCCAGACAGTTTCAGTCACATGACCAATACTGATATTGACCACCTGGAATGACTTAAAGCTGAACACCATTGCTATATAATGGAGGTAATGGATTAGGCCTTCACATTTCCTCAGGATGAATTGGTTTCTGCCCCGCTCTCGTTGTTCGGAGACATGGGGCAGGATTTTCTGGTCCCCCCGCCCCCCACTGCGAGACTGGAAATTCCTGCCCCAAGTCAATGGTCCTTTTGCAGATCCATTAAATTTACCATCCTGCCCTTGAACATTCCCACAGTGGGTGGGCCTGGAACATTTAGGTGCTGGAGTCTAGACTTGCATTTTGGGTCAATCCCTTAACAATAGCAAGTGTGAATTCCACAGATAGTATTCATCTTGTTACATCCAGCCAGAGGAAGCCCTACCCAGGGTGATGCAATTAGGAATTTTCTGGAAGCTTCAGATAGTCTGTGTTATAGTTGTAAAGATCACCTGACCCTTGTCCACTTTAAATAAAAGACAGTTCCCAAGGCTTAGAGACCGAATTTAAAGTTATGAATATTCATGCCTTTACTGGGCACAGCAAGAGGCCACATGCGATGGTACAAAGCCAAGGAGTGGCTGTGAGAATGGGTTGGAGAGTTTGCGTGGAGACTGAGATTCAGAGAGCAGCAGTCAATTCAGGGGAGAGAGAAGGTGATGAATTGAGCTAGAGGTTGATATCACAGAATCACAGAATCTCTCAGTGCAGAAGAGGCCCTTTGGCCCATCAAGTCTGCACCGAGACGTGAGGAACACCTGACCTACCTACCTAATCCCATTTACCAGCACTTGGCCCATAGCCTTGAATGTTATGACGTGCCAAGTGCTCATCCAGGTACTTTTTAAAGGATGTGAGGCAACCTGCTTCCACCACCCTCCCAGGCAGCGCATTCCAGACTGTCATCACCCTCTGGGTGAAAAGGTTTTTCCTCACATCCCCCTAAACCTCCTGCCCCTCACCTTGAACTCGTGCCCCCTCGTGACTGACCCTTCAACTCAGGGGAACAGCTGCTCCCTATCCACCCTGTCCATGCCCCTCATAATCTTGTACACCTCGATCAGGTCACCCCTCAGTCTTCTCTGCTCCAATGAAAACCCAAGTCTCTCCAACCTCTCTTCGTAACTTAAATGTTTCATCCTAAGCAACATCCTGGTGAATCTCCTCTGCACCCCCTCCAGTGCAATCACATCCTTCCTATAATGTGGTGACCAGAACTGCACACAGTACTCCAGCTGTGGTCTCACCAAGGTTCTATACAACTCCAACATGACCTCCGTACTTTTGTAATCTATACCTCGATTGATAAAGGCAAGTGTCCCATATGCCTTTTTCACCACCCCACTAACATGCCCCTCTGCCTTCAGAGATCTATGGACACACACGCCAAGGTCCCTTTGTTCCTCAGAACTTCCCAGTGTCATGCCGTTCATTGAATACTTCCTTGTCAAATTACTCCTTCCAAAGTGTATCACCTCACACTTTTCAGGGTTAAATTCCATCTACCACTTATCTGCCCATTTGACCATCCCGTGTATATCTTCCTGTAGCCCAAGACACTGAACCTCACTGTTAACCACCCAGCCAATCACTGAGGATCAGAAGTTGCTCGGTGCAAGTACTGAGTGAGGACAGCAATGGGGATAGCGCATTGAGGGAATTGGCATGGTGCCTGAGCGGGTAATAGTGAGTCAGGGTTTGAAATGAGATGTAAGTGGTCTGGAACAAGGTGAGATGGCCAGAGGAGGAGAAAGTCCCAGTGGGATACAGGGCAACAAGACACGATTAGTAAGAACAGCACCAGCACGAGGCAGGCCTGGGCGAGGCGAGTGATGGAAGGTACAGCAAGGTGGGCGAGGCTTCAGTTAGGACAAAGGCATCATCAGCCCTCAGCAAGGTCCCCATCAAAACCACAATGTTGATGCAGTCATCGACAAGAGGTTCTGAGGTGGCAAGGGCCCAGTTCCACAAGTGAAGGGAGAAAGGGAGAGTTCACAGGACTAAGGGGAAAGAATAGGGCGAGTGGATCCAATTTGGAAGCTCTTTCAAAGAGACAGCACAGGCCTTATGAGCAGATAGATTTCTCACCCTTGCTTTCAAATCCCCCCCATGCTTCTTGCCCATCCCCATTTCTAGAATCTCCTGAAGCCGTGGAACCCTCCAAGATCTCTGCACTCCTCCAATTCTGGCCCCAATTTTAACCGCTCCATCATTGGTGGCTGGGCCTTCAGCAGCCTGGGCCTCAAGCTCTGCAATTTGCTCCCTAACCCTCCCTGTCCATCTCTCTGTCTCTTGCTATCTTTAAAACCTACCTCTCTGACCAAGCTTTTGATCAACTGACTTAATACCTCCTTATGTGGCTCAGTGTCACGCCTTGTTTGGTTATCACTCCTGTGAAGCACATTGAGATGCTTCACTGCAGTAAAGGTGCTATACAATTCAAGTTGTTGTTGTCGTTGCTGGTGATATCGGAAGGTTCAGTGAGTTAAACAGGAAGGGGAGCCTGGGTGGAGAATCCTATTTTTGTTTGAAACACATCCCGCTGTCAGTTAAAAATAATGTTCCTGTCTTTTTTTAAACACTATCCGCCCTGAATTTTTTTAAAATTCATTCACGGGATGTGGGCTTCACTGGCTGGGCCAACTTTTATTGCCCATCCCTAATTGCCCTTGAGAAGGTGGTGGTGAGCTTCCCTCTTGAACCGCTGCAGTCCATGTGGTGTAGGTACACCCACTGTGCTGTTAGGGAGGGAGTTCCAGGATTTTGACCCAGCGACAGTGAAGGAACGGCGATATATTTCCCAGTCAGGATGGTGAGTGACTTGGAGGGGAACTTCCAGCTGGTGGTGTTCCCATCTATCTGCTGTCCTTGTCCTTCTAGATGGTAGTGGTCGTGGGTTTGGAAGGTGCTGTCTAAGGAGCCTTGGTGAGTTGCTGCGGTGCATCTTGTAGATGGTACACACACTGCTGCTACTGTGCGTCGGTGGTGGAGGGAGTGAATGTTTGAGAATGTGAATGTTTGCCAATCAAGCGGGCTGCTTTGTCCTGGATGGTGTCAAGCTTACTGCTACTGCTGCTACTGTGTGTCGGTGGGGAGTCAGGAGGTGAGTTACTAGCCACAGGATTCCTAGCCTCTGACCTGCTCTTGTAGCCACAGCATTTATGTGGCTAGTCCAGTTCAAATTGTGGCAAATGGTGACCCCCAGAATGTTGGCAGTGGGGGATTCAGTGATGGTAATGCCATTGAATGTCAAAGGGTGATGGTTGGTTCTCTCTTGTTGGAGATGGTCATTGCCTGGCACTTGTGTGGCGTGAATGTTGCTTGCCACTTGTCAACCCAAACCTGGATATTATCCAGGTCTTGCTGCATTTGATGTCAAGGGCAGTCATTCTCACCTTACCTCAGGAGTTCAGCTCTTTTGTCCATGTTTGAACCAAGGCTGTAATGAGGTCAGGAACTGAGTGGCCCTGGGTGCCACTTGATAGCACTGTCGATGACCCCATCCATTACTTTATTGATGATGGAGGGGAGACTGATGGGGCGGTAATTGGCCGGGTTGGATTTGTCCTGCTTTTTGTGTACAGGACATACCTGGGCAATTTTCCACATAGCCGGGTAGATGCCAGTGTTGTAGCTGTACTGGAACAGCTTGGCTAGGGGCGCGGCAAGTTCTGCAGCACAAGTCTTCAGTGCTATTGCCGGAATATTGTCAGGGCTCATAGCCTTTGCAGTATCCAGTGCTTTCAGCTGTTTCTTGATATCACGAGGAGTGAATCGAATTGGCTGAAGACTGGCATCTGTGATGCTGGGACTCCAGGAGGAAGACAAGATGGATCATACACTCAACAGTTCTGGCTGAAGATTGTAGCAAATGCTTCAGCCTTACCTTTTACACTGATGTGCTGGGCTCCTCCATCATTGAGGATGGGGATATTTGTGGAGCCTCCTCCTCCAGTGAGTTGTTTAATTATCCACCACCATTCATGACTGAATGTGGCAGGACAGCAGAGCTTAGATCTGATCTGTTGGTTGTGGGATCGCTTAGCTCTGTCTATCACTTGCTGCTTATGCTGTTTGACATGCAAGTAGTCCTGTGTTGTAGCTTCAATGGGTTGACACCTCATTTTTAGGTATGCCTGGTGCTGCTCCTGACATGTCCTCCTGCACTCTTCATTGAACCAGGGTTGATCCCCTGTCTTGATGGTAATGGTAGAGTGGGGGATACGCTGGGCCATGAGGTTACAGATTGTGTTCGAGTACAATCCTGCTGCTGCTGATGGCCCACAGCACCTCATGGATGCCCAGTGTTGACTTGCTAGATCTGTTCAAAACCTATCCCATTTAGCACAGTGGTAGTGCCACACAACATGAGGGTATCCTCAATGTGAAGGCAGGACTTCATCTCCACAATGACTGTGCGTGGGCACTCCTTTCGATATTGTCATGGACAGATCTGCGGCAAGTGGGTTGGAGAGAATCACAGAATCACAGAATCTTTACAGTGCAAAAGGAGGCCATTGGCCTATCGAGTCTGCACTGGCTCTCTGAAAGAACATTCCACCAAGTCCCACTCCCCTGCCTTATCCCCGTAACCCAACACATCCTCTCTCTTCAGGTAGCAGTCCTGTTCCCTTTTGAATACCTCGATCGAACCTGCCTCCACCACCCTCCCAGTAAGTTCGTTCCAGACTCCAGCCACCCTCTGGTTGAAAAAACTTTTCGTCACATCACTTTTACTCTTTTTGCCAATTATTTTGAACCTGTGCCCTCTAGTTCCTGATGTTCTCTTGAGTGGGAACAGTATCTCACTATTTACCCTGTCCATACCCCTCAGGATCTTGAACAGCTCTATCAAGTCTCCTCTCAGCCTCTTTTCTCCAAGGAAAACAGTCCCAACCTCTCCAATCTATCCTCATAGGCTACTGTCCTTCATCCCTGGAATAATTCTTGTCAATCTCCTCTGTATTCAAGTATGGTGCCCAGAACTGGACACAGTACTCCAGCTGAGGCCTAACTAGTGTCTTATACAAGTTCCTTACTTGTGTACTCAATGCCCCTATTAATAAACCCTAAGATACTTAATGCTTTATTAACTGCTCACTCAACATGACCAACCATCTTCAATAGCCAATGTACATATACACCGAGGTCCCTTTGTTCCTGCACCTCCCTTAGAGTTTCTCCCTTTATTTTATACTGTCGCACCATATTCTTCCTGCAACATGAATCACCTCTCACTTCTCTGCTTTGATCTTCATCTGCCACTTGCCTGCCCAATTCACCAACATGTCCAGGTCCTTCTGAAGTTCAAGATTATCCCCATCACAGTTGACAACGTTTCCAATCTTCACATCATCTGTAAATTTTGAAATCATGCCTTGCACTCAGTCTAGGGCTTTGATATCAATCAGGAAGAGCAAAGGCCCCAACACTGACCCCTGGGGAGCTCCACTACTGACTTTCCTCCAATCTAAAAAAGCAACCACTTATCACTACTCTCTGTTTCCTGTCATTGTTTCTTATTCTAGTGCCTATGTTCCCTTTTATTCCATGAGCTAGAATTTTGCTCATAAGTGTATTTTTTAAAATGTGTTCATGGGATGTGGGCATCACTGGCATTTATTACCCAGTTTGGAGGGCACTTAAGAGTCAACCACATTGCACTCAGTCTGGAGTCACATGTAGGCCAGACTGGGTCAGGACAGCAGATTGCCTTCCCTAAAGGGCCTTTAGTGAACCAGATGGGTTTTTACAACAATCATTTCACGGTCATTGTTAGACTTTTAATTTTTTTTTTAATTCAAATTCCACCAGCTACCATGGTGGGATTTGAACCCAGCTCCCCCAGGTCTCTGGATTACTATTCCAGTGACAATAGCACTACACCATCACCTCCCAATGCTGTGCAGCATTGTATCAAACACCTTTTGAAAATCCATATACACCAACATCAACAGCATTTCCCTTATCAGCCTCCCTCATTACCTCCTCAAAAACTCCAGTAAATATAGTTAAACATGATTTCCCCTTAATGATTCCATGCCGGCTTTCCTTATTTATCCTGCACTTGCCTAAGTGACTATTGTTTTTTTCCCAACTATAGTTTCCAGAAGATTCCCTTCCACTGAAGTCAAACTGACTGGTCTGTAGTTGCCAGTATTATCCTTGCACCCTTTTTGAACAAAGGTGTAACATTCGCAATTCTCCAATCCTCCAGCCCTGGTCCTGTGTCTAAGGAAGACAGGAAGATTATCGCTCGTCCCTCTGAAATTTCCACTCTCATCTCCCTCAATGCCCTTGGATGTAACTCACCCAGTCCTGGTGCCTTATCAATTTTATGTAAAGTTGACCTTTCTAACACCTCCTCCTTCTCAATTATAAATTCATCTAGTATACCAGTTACCTCCTCTCTCACCTTAATATCTTCTTCCTTTGTAAAGACAGGTGCAAAGTATTCATTCAACACCCCCGCTATTTCTCCATGTGCAAGTCCATTTTTTATCCCTAATTGGCCCTACTCTTTCTTTTATCACCCTCTTATTATTCATATGCTTATAAAAGACCTTGGGATTCCCTTTTTTGTTCACTGCCAGTCTCTTTTCATGCTCTCTCCTTGCTTTTCTTATTAGTTTCTTCACTTCCCTTTGAGGCCTTGTCGATTCCACCTGATTCTCCTGATTTTCTACCTGACATCTGTTGTACAAGTGCTTCTTCCTTTTTATCTTCACCTTTCTCTTGTCATCCAGGGCGCTCTGGACTTATTTGTCCTCCCTTTCACTTTCAAGAGAATATACCTTGAAATTGCCTGCCCATTGTTCAGCCACCGTCTTTTCCGCTAACATTTGATTCCAACTCACTTGACTCAGATGAACTCTCATCCCATCAAAGTTGGCTTTCCCCCAATTAATTACCCCCGCTCTGGATTGCTCCTTGTCCTTCTCCAATGCCAAACTAAACATTATGATACAATGGTCACTGTTCCCTAAATGCCCTCCCATTGATATTTGATCCACTTGAGCTAAGTCATTCCCCAGAACCAGGTCCAACAGTGCCTGCCCTCTCATTAGACCAGAAACATTCTGCTGCAGAAAATTATCCTGAACACATTCCAGAAACTCTTGCCCCTCTTGTCCCTTTGCACTATTCCTATCCCAGTGTTTATTTGGATAATTGAAGTCCCTCTTTATAATTGTTCTATAATTCTTGCGCCTCTCTGTAATTTCTTTGCAAATTTGTTTCTCTCCATCCCTCCAGTTGGTGATCCATACACTACACCAATCAATGTTATTGCACCTTTTTCATTCCTTACCTCTAGCCAGAGAGATTCTGTCCTTGACCAATCTGGAACATCCTCTCTCTCCAATACTGTAATACCATCTTTAATCAGGACTGCCACTCCCCCCACTTTTCTTCCTATCCTGTCTCTCCTAAACACCTTCTACCCAGGAATATTTAACACCATCCTTCTTCGGGCCAGGTCTCTGTTATAGGAATAATATCACAATTCCATCTGTCAACCTGTGCCTGTAGTTCACCAATCTTCACCAATTCAATGGGATGAGGTCAAGTATGTTTTTCCCTTTTGTTGGTTCCCTCACCACCTGCCGCAAGCCCAGTCTAGCAGCTATTGTCCTTTAGGACTCGGCCAGCTGGGTCAGTAGTGGTGCTACCGAGCCACTCTTGGAGATGGACATTAAGGACCCCACCAGGAGTACATTCTGCACCCTTGCCACCCTCAGTGCTTCCTCCAAGTAATGTTCAACATGGAGGAGTACTGATTCATCAGCTGAGGGAGGGCCATGTTTGACCTGATGCCATGAGACCTCAAGGGGTCAGGAGTCAATGTTGAGGACTCCCAGGGCAACTCCCTCCTGACTGTATACCACTGTGCTGCCACCTCTGCTGGACATGTCCTGCTGGTGGGACAGGACATACCCAAAGATGGTGATGGTGGGGCCTAGGACATTATCTGTAAGATATGATTCTGTGAGGATGACTATGTCAGGTTGTTGATTGAGTAGTCTGTGGAACAGATCTCCCAATTTTGGCACAAGCCTCCAGATGTTAGTGAGGAGGACCTTTGCAGCTTTGACAGGGCTGAGTATACAGTTGTCATTTCCAGTGCCTAGGTCGATGCCAATTGATTCTTATGGATTCATTCCTTTTTACTGGCTTTTTAGTGGTTTAATACAACTTGCTAGACCATTTCAGAGGGTGTTTTAAGAGTCAACCACATTGTTGTGAGTCTGAAGTCACATGTAGGTCAGACCAAGTAAGGATGGCAGATTTCCTTCTCTAAATGGCATTTGTGAACCAAGATGGGTTTTTAGAACAATCGTTTCATAAGAAGATAAGAACTAGGAGCAGGAGTCGGCAATTCAGCCCCTCGAGCTGCTCCGCCATTCAATACCATCATGGCTGATCTCATATCGGCCTCAACTCCAATTTCCCGCCCTCTCCCCATAGCCTTTCAACCGTTACTATTAAAAACCTGCCTATCTCCTTCTTAAACTTATTCAGCGTCCCCGGCATCCACTGCACTCTGAGGTAGTGAAGTCCACAGATTCATGACCCTTTGATGAAAAGTATATCCTCCCCATCTCTGATTTAAATCTACCACCCAATTAGCCTAAAACTATGGCCTCTCATTCTTTAATGCCCCACAGGGGAAACATCCGCTCCATGTCTACTTTGTCCTATCCCCTTTAGCATCTTATGTACCTCAATTAGATCTCCTCTCATCCTTCTAAACTCTAGCTAGTATAGGCCTAAACTGCTCAATCTCTCCTCACAAGACAAGCCCCGGATCTCTGGAATCAATCTAGTGACCGTCCTCTGAACCGCCTCCAATGCAATTATATCCTTCCTCAAGTAAGGGGGCCAAAACTGTGCACAGTACACCAGGTGCGGTCTCACCAATGCCTTGTACAGGTGCAACAACACTTCCCTATTTTTATACTCTATTCCTTTAGCAATAAATGCCAAATTCCATTTGCCTTCCTAATTACCTGCTGTATCTGTATACTAGTTTTCAGTGATTCCATGCACGAGGACACCCAGATCCCTCTGCACAAGCATTCTGAAGTTTCTCTCCATTTAAATAATAAGTTGCCTTTTTATTCTTCTGACCAAAATGGATAACCTCACACTTATCCACGTTAACTCCACCTACCAAACTTTGGCCCATTCACCTAACCATATCAATTTGTAAATTTCTTATTTCTTCATTGGAAATTACTTTCCCACCGATTTTGGTGTCATCTGCAAATTTAGCTATAGTACCTTCTTTCCAAGTTATAATTTCATTAGACATTTAATTCCAGGTTTTTATTAAATTCAAATTCACCACGTGCTATGGTGGGATTTGGACCCAGGTCCCCAAAGAATTAACTCTAGGTCTCTGGGTTACTCATCTAGTGACAATGCAACCAGACCACCACCTTCCCGGTGGTGTTTTGTTAAAATTCGTTCATATATAGGCATCGCTGGCTGGGCCAACATTTATTGCCCATCCCTAGTTGCCCTTGAGAAGGTGGTGGGGAGCTGCCTTCTTGAACCGCTGCAGTCCATGTGGTGTAGGTACACCC
This sequence comes from Isurus oxyrinchus, assembly GCA_026770705.1. NCBI lineage: Eukaryota > Metazoa > Chordata > Chondrichthyes > Lamniformes > Lamnidae > Isurus > Isurus oxyrinchus. The sequence goes on from JANJGN010000001.1 coordinate 258,974,307, forward strand.
ACAGTGCTGTTAGGGAGGGAGTTCCAGGATTTTGACCCAGCGACAGTGAAGGAACGGCGATATATTTCCAAGTCAGGATGGTGAGTGACTTGGAGGGGAACTTCCAGGTGGTGGTGTTCCCATCTATCTGCTGCCCTAGTCCTTCTAGATGTAGTGGTTGTGGGTTTGGAAGGTGCTGCCTAAGGAGCCTTGGTGAGTTGATGATAGAGAAATTGAACATTTAAGGTAATGGATGTGTTGCCAATCAAACAGGCTGCTTTGTCCTGGATGGTGTCAAGCTCCTTGAGATCTCCTGTCATTGATTCAGTGGGAACCCTGGAGAAACAATGTAAATAATAGACAGAGGGGGGCTCAATCTCAGGACCACCCGAACAGTCTCCCAGCCAGTGAAACATGGCTGAAGTGCAGTCACTCTTGTAATGCAGGAAACATGGCAGCCAATTCGCACACCGCAAGATCCCACAAACAGCAACTGTGGCAGTCTGTTCTTAGTGATGTAGCCTGAGGGCTAATCGTGGCCAGGACATTGGGGAGAGCTCCCCTGCTCCTCTTTAAAATAGTGCCCACGGATCTTTTACACAATCTTGAGAGCAGACAGGGTTTCAGTTTGTCATGTCTCAGCGAAAAAGGTGGCACTCCCTCTGTACTGCACTCAGGAGAGTCGGCATGGATGTGGAGCTGACCTCACTGGGGGTTGGGACATGAATGTACCAACATATGTTTTTCATGAAGCTTAGTGAATTGAGAATTAACTAGTGCGTTTCCCTTAAGGGAAGGAAATCTGCCATTCTTACCTGGCCTGTCCTACATGTAACTCCAGACCCACAGCAATGTGGGTGAACTTAAAAACTGCCCATTGGGGATAGATACAGAGTGAAGTTCCCTCTACACTGACCCATCAAACACTCCCAGGACAGGTACAGCATGGGGTTAGATACAGAGTAAAGTTCCTTCTACACTGTCCCCATCAAACACTCCAAGGACAGGTACAGCATAGGGTTAGATACAGAGTAAAGCTCCCTCTACGCTGTCACCCTCAAACACTCCCAGGACAGGTGCAGCACGGGGTTAAATACAGAGTAAAGCTCCCTCTACACTGACCCATCAAAACACTTCCAGGGCAGGTACAGCACGGGGTTAGATACAGAGTAAAGCTCCCTGTACACCTGTCCTATCAAACACTCCCAGGGCAGGTACAGCACGGGGTTAGATACAGAGTAAAGCTCCCTCTACACTGTCCCCATCAAAACACTCCCAGGGCAGGTGCAGCACGAGGTTAGATACAGAGTAAAGTTCCCTCTACACTGTCCCCATCAAACACTCCCAGGACAGGTAAAGCATGAGATTAGATACAGAGTAAAGCTCCCTCTACACTGTCCCCATCAAACACTCCCAGGACAGGTACAGCATAGGGTTAGATATAGAGTAAAGCTCCCTCTACACTGTCCCAATCAAACACTCCCAGAATAGGTTACAGCACAGAGGTTAGATAACAAGGAAAGCTCCCTCTACACTGTCCCCATCAAACACTCCCAGGACAGGACAGCATAGGGTTAGATACAGAGTAAAGCTCCCTCTACACTGTTCCCCATCAAACACTCCCAGAACAGGTACAGCACGGGGTTAAATACAGAGTAAAGCTCCCTCTACACTGTCCCCATCAAACACTCCCAGGACAGGTACAGCACGGGGTTAGATACAGAGTAAAGCTCCCTTTACACTGTCCCCATCAAACACTCCCAGGACAGTTACAGCACGGGTTAGATACAGAGTAAAGCTCCTCTACACTGTCTCCATCAAACACTCCCAGGACAGGTACAGCACGGGGTTAGATACAGAGTAAATCTCCCTCTACACTGTCCCCATCAAACACTCCCAGAGACAGGTACAGCTTGGGGTATAGATACAGAGTAAAGCTCCCTCTACACTGTCCCCATCAAACACTCCCAGGACAGGTACAGCACAGGGTTAGATACAGAGTAAAGTTCCCTCTACACTGTCCCCATCAACACTCCCAGGACAGGTACAGCACCGGCGTTAAATATAGAGTAAATCGCCCTCTACACTGTCCCCATCAAACACTCCCAGGACAGGTACAGTCGGGGTTCGATTGAATGATAGAAGGTGCTACTGAGCTGCTAAGTGACAGGAAATGTGTGTTGGGATGGGCCTCTAATTGAATCAGAATTCCTGGCGGATAGAAGCTGGTCTCTCCCGAGGGAACACCCTCAGCCTCTCCTTCCATTCAGCATGGATATTTAACGGGAAATGAAGTCTCCGTGTATTCTGAGAGGCGTGTTGGGAACCCATTGTTGCTGAGCACGCAACCTGCTCTCAATAAGCTAAAAACAGCACAGCCCTGAGGAGTGGAGATTCAGGGTCCACGGCTGTGGGGGTTAGGGTGGGGCTTGCTGGGGGAGGCTGTTCAGAATAGATCATGCAAAGGGAATTATCCAATGCAGCAGTAAGTTGCTACGGAGAGATGACATGGAGATAGAGAGGGGGAGAGAGAGGGGAGAGAGAGAGAGAGAGAGAGACAGAGAGAGAAGAAAGAGAGGCACAGACAGATAGCGAAGGGGTCAACATGAGACAGAACGAGGGAGGGAAAAAATAGTGAGGTGAGAGAGTGAGAAAGAGAGGGAGAGCAAAGAGAGGACACTGAACGAGAGAGGGGGAGAGAGACAGGCAGAAAGAAGACAGAGATGGAGGATAATGGGAGAGAGAAGGAGAGAGAGGGGAAAAAGAGAGAGGGAAGGCTGGGAGCGAGAGAGAGAGAGAGAGAGACAGGGAGAGAGACAAAGAGAGGAAGGACATGAAGAGAGAAGGAGAGAGAGTGGCATGGGGTAGGGGGGGGACACTGAGAGAGAGAGAGAGGGAGGGAGAGAGAGAGGGAGGAGAGAGAGAGGGAAGGAGAAAGGACATTAAAAACTATATTCACAGTGATTGACGATCAGGCCCCTCCCACCCTGTGACACGGAGGCTACTTTACCCATCGTGCTGGTCCTGAATCTGCCTCCATTTTCAGGCAGCACAGAGACCCCCACCCCCACCCCCACCCCTCCATCCAGTGTAAACCCCCCCACACTGTGAAACCACTGCATGGGGGGGGGGGCGCGATTTAACTGTACGGGGGGTGGGATTGACTGTGTGGGGGGGATTGATGGTTGTGGGGGGGGATTGACTGTGTGGGGGGGATTGACTGTGTTGGGGGGGGAATTGACTGTGTGGGAGAGAATTCAGTGTGGGGGTGGATTGACTGTGAGGGGGGGGGGGATTGACTGTGTGGGGGGGGGGGATTGACTGTGTGGGGGGGGGGTGGATAGACTGTGTGGGGGGGGATTGACTGTGTGGGGGGGGATTGACTGTGTGGGGGCATTGACTGTGTGGGGGGCATTGACTGTGTGGGGGGGGGGATTTGACTGTGTGGGGGGTTATTGACTGTGTGGGGGGGGGGATTGAATGTGTGGGGGGGGATTGACTGTGTGGGGGGCATTGACTGTGTGGGGGGGATTGACTGTGTGGGGGGGATTGATGGTGTGGGGGGGGATTGACTGTGTGGGGGGGGGATTGACTGTGTTGGGGGGGGAATTGACTGTTGTTGGGGAGAATTCAGTGTGGGGGTGGATTGACTGTGTGGGGGGGGGGGGATTGACTGTGTGGGGGGGGGGGGTATTGACTGTGTGGGGGGGGGGTGGATTGACTGTGTGGGGGGGGGATTGACTGTGTTGGGGGGGGATTGACTGTGTGGGGGGCATTGACTGTGTGGGGGGCATTGACTGTGTGGGGGGGGATTGACTGTGTGGGGGGTTATTGACTGTGTGGGGGGGGATTGACTGTGTGGGGAAGGGGATTGACTGTGAGGGGGGGCATTGACTGTGTGGGGGGCATTGACTGTGTGGGGGGGATTGACTGTGTGGGGGGGATTGACTGTGTGGGGGGGCATTGACTGTGTGGGGGGATTGACAGTGTGGGGGGGGCATTGACTGTGTGGGGGGGGATTGACTGTGTGGGGGGGGATTGACTGTGTGGGGGGCATTGACTGTGTTAGGGGGGGGATTGACTGTGTGGGGGGGGATTGACTGTGTGGGGGGGATTGACTGTGTGGGGGGTATTGACTGTGTGGGGGGGGGATTGACTGTGTGGGGGGGATTGACTGTGTCGGGGGAGGATTGACTGTGTGGGGGGGATTGACTGTGTGGGGGGGGATTGACTGTGTTGGGGGGGGATGACTGTGTTGGGGGGATTGACTGTGTGGGGGGGGATTGACTGTGTGGGGGGGGATTGACTGTGTGGGGGGATTGACTGTGTCGGGGGAGGATTGACTGTGTGGGGGGGATTGACTGTGTGGGGGTGATTGACTGTGTGGGGGGGCATTGACTGTGTGGGGGGGGGGATTGACTGTGTTGGGGGGATTGACTTGTGTGGGGGGATTGACTGTGTTGGGGGGATTGACTGTGTTGGGGGGATTGACTGTGTGGGGGGGGCCATTGACTGTGTTGGGGGGATTGACTGTGTTGGGGGGATTGACTGTGTGGGGGGGCATTGACTGTGTTGGGGGGGGATTGGACTGTGTGGGGGGGCATTGACTGTGTGTGGGGGGGATTGACTGTGTGGGGGGGGATTGACTGTGTGTGGGGGATTGACTGTGTGGGGGGGGATTGACTGTGTTGGGAGGATTGACTGTGTTGGGGGGGATTGACTGTGTGTGTGGGGGGATTGACTGTGTTGGGGGGATTGACCTGTGTGGGGGGGGATTGACTGTGTGTGGGGGGGGGGGTTGACTGTGTGGGGGTTATTGACTGTGTGGGGGGGGATTGACTGTGTGGGGGGGGATTGACTGTGTGGGGGGCATTGACTGTGTGGGGGGCATTGACTGTGTGGGGGGGATTGACTGTGTGGGGGGGGATTGACTGTGTGGGGGGGCATTGACTGTGTGGGGGGGGATTGACAGTGTGGGGGGGCATTGACTGTGTGGGGGGGGATTGACTGTGTGGGGGGGGATTGACTGTGTGGGGGGCATTGACTGTGTTGGGGGGGGATTGACTGTGTGGGGGGGGATTGACTGTGTGGGGGGGGATTGACTGTGTGGGGGGGTATTGACTGTGTGGGGGGGGGATTGACTGTGTGGGGGGATGACTGTGTCGGGGGAGGATTGACTGTGTGGGGGGGATTGACTGTGTGGGGGGGGATTGACTGTGTTGGGGGGGGATTGACTGTGTTGGGGGGATTGACTGTGTGGGGGGGGATTGACTGTGTGGGGGTGGGATTGACTGTGTGGGGGGATTGACTGTGTCGGGGGAGGATTGACTGTGTGGGGGGGATTGACTGTGTGGGGGGGATTGACTGTGTGGGGGGGCATTGACTGTGTGGGGGTGGTGGGATTGACTGTGTTGGGGGGATTGACTGTGTTGGGGGGGATTGACTGTGTTGGGGGGATTGACTGTGTTGGGGGGGATTGACTGTGTGGGGGGGGCATTGACTGTGTTGGGGGGATTGACTGTGTTGGGGGGATTGACTGTGTGGGGGGGCATTGACTGTGTTGGGGGGGGATTGACTGTGTGGGGGGGCATTGACTGTGTGTGGGGGGGATTGACTGTGTGGGGGGGGATTGGACTGTGTGGGGGGGATTGACTGTGTGGGGGGGGATTGACTGTGTTGGGAGGATTGACTGTGTTGGGGGGGATTGACTGTGTGTGTGGGGGGATTGACTGTGTTGGGGGGATTGACTGTGTGGGGGGGGATTGACTGTGTGTGGGGGGGGGGGATTGACTGTGTGGGGGGGATTGACTGTGTGGGGGGGATTGACTGTGTTGTGGGGGGGGGGGTTGACTGTGTGGGGGGGGAGATTGACTGTGTGTGGGGGGGGGGTTGACTGTGTGGGGGGGGATGACTGTGTGGGGGGGGATTGACTGTGTGGGGGGGGGATTGACTGTGTGTGGGGGGGGGGTTGACTGTGTGGGGGGGGATTGACTGTGTGGGGGGGGATTGACTGTGTGTGGGGGGGGGGTTTGACTGTGTGGGGGGGGATTGACTGTGTGTGGGGGGGGGTAGACTGTGTGGGGGGGGATTGACTGTGTGGGGGGGGGTTGACTGTGTGTGGGGGGGATTGACTGATGGTGGGGGGGTGGTTGACTGTGTGGGGGGGGATTGACTGTGTGTCGGGGGGTGGGTGTTGACTGTGTGGGGGGGGATTGACTGTGTGGGGGGGGATTGACTGTGTGGGGGGATTGACTGTGTCGGGGGAGGATTGACTGTGTGGGGGGGGATTGACTGTGTTGGGGGGATTGACTGTGTTGGGGGGGGATTGACTGTGTTGGGGGGATTGACTGTGTTGGGGGGATTGACTGTGTGGGGGGGCATTGACTGTGTTGGGGGGATTGACTGTGTTGGGGGGATTGACTGTGTGGGGGGGCATTGACTGTGTTGGGGGGGGGATTGACCTGTGTGGGGGGGCATTGACTGTGTGTGGGGGGGATTGACTGTGTGGGGGGGGATTGACTGTGTGGGGGGGGATTGACTGTGTTGGGGGGATTGACTGTGTTGGGGGGATTGACTGTGTGGGGGGGATTGACTGTGTGTGTGGGGGGATTGACTGTGTTGGGGGGATTGACTGTGTGGGGGGGGATTGACTGTGTGTGGGGGGGGGGGTTGACTGTGTGGGGGGGGATTGACTGTGTGGGGGGG
>JANJGN010000001.1:258981090-258986090 GCA_026770705.1 Isurus oxyrinchus
CCCTCTCCCCCTCCCCTGCTCTGGTGAATTCCCCTCTCCCCCTCCCCACTCTGGTGAACACCTCTCTCCCCCTCCCCACTCTGGTGAACACCCCCTCTCCCCCTCCCCACTCTGGTGAACACCCCCTCTCCCCCTCCCCACTCTGGTGAATCACCCCCTCTCCCCCTCCCCATTCTGTGAACACCCCCTCTCCCCTCCCCACTCTGGTGAACACCCCCCTCTCCCCCTCCCCACTCTGGTGAACACCCCCTCTCCCCCTCCCCACTCTGGTGAACACCCCCTCTCCCCTCCCCACTCTGGTGAACACCCCCTCTCCCCCTCCCCACTCTGGTGAACACCCCCTCTCCCCCTCCCCACTCTGGTGAACACCCCCTCTCTCCCCTCCCACTCTGGTGAACACCCCCCTCTCCCCCTCCCCACTCTGGTGAACACCCCCTCTCCCCCTCCCCACTCTGGTGAACACCCCCTCTCCCCCTCCCCACTCTGGTGAACACCCCCTCTCCCCCTCCCCACTCTGGTGAACACCCCCTCCCCTCTGGACCCCCTCCCCCTCCCCACTCTGGTGAACACACCCTCTCCCCCTCCCCACTCTGGTGAACCCCCCTCTCCCCTCCCCACTCTGGTGATTCCCCCTCTCCCCCTCCCCACTCTGGTGAACACCCCTCTCCCCCTCCCCACTCTGGTGAACACCCCCTCTCCCCCCTTCCCACTCTAGTGAACACCCCCTCTCCCCCCTCCCCACTCTGGTGAACACCCCCTCTCCCCCCTCCCCACTCTGGTGAACACCCCCTCTCCCCCTCCCCACTCTGGTGAACACCCCCTCTCCCCCCTCCCCACTCTGGTGAACACCCCTCTCCCCCCTCCCCACTCTGGTGAACACCCCTCTCCCCCTCCCCACTCTGGTGAATTCCCCCTCTCCCCCTCCCCACTCTAGTGAACACCCCCCTCTCCCCCCCTCCCCAGTCTGGTGAACACCCCCTCTCCCCTCCCCACTCTGGTGAATTCCCCCTCTCCCCCTCCCCACTCTGGTGAACACACCCCTCTCCCCCTCCCCAACTCTGGTGAACACCCCCTCTCCCCCCTCCCCACTCTGGTGAACACCCCCTCTCCCCCCTCCCCACTCTGGTGAACACCCCCTCTCCCCCCTCCCCACTCTAGCGAACACCCCCTCTCCCCCTCCCCAGCCTGGTGAACACCCACTCTCCCCCTCCCCACTCTGGTGAACACCCCCCTCTCCCCCCTCCCCACTCTGGTGAACACCCCCTCTCCCCCTCCCCACTCTGGTGAACACCCCCCTCTCCCCCTCCCCACTCTGGTGAACACCCCCCCCTCTCCCCCCCTCCCCACTCTGGTGAACACCCCCTCTCCCCCCTCCCCACTCTGGTGAAACACCCCCTCTCCCCTCCCCACTCTGGTGAATTCCCCCTCTCCCCCTCCCCAACTCTAGTGAACACCCCCCTCTCCCCCCCTCCCCAGTCTGGTGAACACCCCTCTCCCCCTCCCCACTCTGGTGAATTCCCCCTCTCCCCCCCTCCCCACTCTGGTGAACACCCCCTCTCCCCCCTCCCCACTCTGGTGAACACCCCCTCTCCCCCCCTCCCCACTCTGGTGAACACCCCCTCTCCCCCCTCCCCACTCTGGTGAACACCCCCTCTCCCCCCCTCCCCACTCTAGCGAACACCCCCTCTCCCCCTCCCCAGCCTGGTGAACACCCACTCTCCCCCTCCCCACTCTGGTGAACACCCCCCTCTCTCTCCCCCCCTCCCCACTCTGGTGAACACCCCCTCTCCCCCCTCCCCACTCTGGTGAACACCCCCTCTCCCCCCTCCCCACTCTGGTGAACACCCACTCTCCCCCTCCCCAATCCTGCTGCTCTCCCCCCCCCCCCCCCCCCCCCACACCCCCCTCCCCCTCCCCGAGCCCGGCCTCCGAGTGCTGGCTGGGTGAAGTCGAGATTCTGTGGTGAGGGGGGTTTTTTAATGGTTTCCAGATTGTGGAGATTGAATTTCTCCCATTGTCACTTGGCTCCAATCCAAGCAGCAATTGAGAAAACAAACCTGGCAGGGCAGCCGTCTCCCAGGGAGACTCTTAACCCTTTCCTCAGTCTCAACACAGGATTGGGGGGGGGGGGGGGGGGGGGGGGTGGGGGGAGTGCGGGGGTGGGAGTGGGGGTGGGGGGGGGGTCCGGGGAGGCAGGGTGGGGGAGATGGGTTTGGGGGGGAGGAGGGGGCACAAAAACATCCAGCCCCCCCCCCCCCCTCCCCCCCCCCCCCCCAGCTCCCTCAATCCTGCCAACTAGGCCGAAATCACTCACTTCACCGCCTCCCCCCGGAGGTCATCGGGAGGTCGCCCTCCGGGTGCGAGACCCTATCTGGGAGTGGGACAGGGGGGTGGGAGGGAAAGCAACAGTCTGTCGACCTGGCCTCTCGACCTTCCCCCGAAATGTGGGTTGCATGTACAGAAGGGCCTGGCCTCACCTCCACCCCCACCCAAGACAGAAGGGCCTGGCCTCACCTCCACCCCCACCCAAGGCAGGGAGACTAGGACTCCATGAGGGGCTTCTCCGCCCCCCCAATCTACTTCACCCCCAACTTCCTCTCCCAGAAGAACCAACTATCGACCCCTTTCACGTAATGAACCGTCCCAAGATGCTTCACAGGGGTGTCCGTAGCAGAATATTTGTCACCGAGACACACGAGATATCAGGTCAAGTGCTTCGTTAAAGAGGTAACCTCTGAGGGCGTCTTAAAAGGAGGAGTGTGAGGCGGAGAGGGGTGGGGAGGGAATACCAGAGCGTGCGGCCCAGTAGCTGTAGGCAGGGCTGCCAATGGTGAAGTGATGAAAATGGGGATGCTCATGAGGCCAGAATTAGAGGAATGCGGAGATCTCCGTGGGTGTTGTGGGGCAGAGGCGTTTGTCGAGGTAGGGAGGAGGGTGGGGGAGGGGTGGTGGGGGGGAGCCGAGGCTGTGGGGCATTGGAAAACATCTGTGAGAATTTTAAAATTGAGTTGGGAGGCAGTGTGAGTCAGTGAGCGGGGAGGGGTGGGGGGCGGTGGAATTGGATGAATAGGATTTGGTACAGGTTAAGATGCAGACAGCAGAGTTTTGGGATGACCTCAAGTTTAGAGAGGGTTGAATGTGTGAGACCAGCTGGGAGCGCATTGAATAGTCAAGTCTAGAGGTAACAACGGTGTAGATGAGGGTTTCAGCAGCTGCTGAGCTGAGACAGGGGGCAGAGCATTGATTTAAAAGGGGCAGAAATAGGTGGTCTGAGTGATGGAGTGGATATGAGGTCAGAAGCTCATCTTGGTGTCAACTGGGGTTGGAGGAGCGTTGATAGGACACTCTGATTCAGTCTCAGACAGTTACTGGGGACAGGGCTGTTTGTGGTCGGAACTGAAGACAATGGCTTTGGTCTTCCAAATATTTAATCGGAGGAAATTTCTGTTCATCCAGTACCTGATATTGGATAAGCAGTCTGATAATGTATCGACGGTGGAGGAGTTGGGAGAGGTGCTGGTGAGGTAGAGCTGGGTGTCGACAGTGTACATGTAAAAACTAACGCTGTGCTTACGGATGATGTCAGTGAGGGGCAGCCTGTCACTGCTACAAAATCAATACGCCAGTGTGTCCCCACGGTCCCTGTTAGCTCACTCTCCAATGGCCAGCGTTCCAGGGGAGGACAAAGGAAAGGCCTCAAAGACACCCTGAAACTCCCCTTGGAGCCCGGCAGCGTCGACGTTACTGACCGGGAAGGCGCTCGCTTGCCAAACGTCCAAAATGGCGGACAGCGGGTCCATCGGGCTACATCGCGCTTTGAGTCCCAACGTCTCAGTGAGGAGGCGGAGCGGCGGCAGAGAAAGAAAGAGAGAAAGGGAGCAGATCCGGCGCTCCGGATCCCACTGCCTCATGGGATGCCCTGCCCCCATGTGCTCAAAGGTCTGTGGGTCAAAATCGGCCTGTTCAGCCACACGAAGACCCAGAGCAGAAACTCGAGTAGACTTCATCCTCGAATCGAGGGACACTCAAAGGGGGTGACAGCAAAAGTCTTGGGGAGGAGAGCAGGAGTTTTACCAGAACGGTTTGAGGAATGAGAGACTTCAGTTCCCCGGAGAGATTGGGGAAGCTGGGTTTGTTCTCCTTAGAGCAGGCAAGGCTCAGAGGGGATTTAGTCGCGGTCCTTAAGCTCATGAGTAAATAAGGAGTTTCCCCTGGTGGGAAGGTCGGTAACCAGAGGACACAGGTTTAAAGTAATTGGCAAAAGAAGCAGAGATGACAAAAGGAAAAATGTATCAATCTGAGTCAGAAGGTTTGAGATTCAAAGCTTGAGCACAAAAAATCAGCGCCCACACTCCAGTGCAGTACTGAGGGAGTGCTGCACTGTCAGAGGTGCCATCTCTCAGATGAAATGTTAAACCAAGGCCTCCTCTGTCTTCTTGGGTGAACGTAAAAGATCCCAGTCCTGTTTCGAGGAAGAGCAAGAGAGTTCTCACAGAGTCCTGGCCAATATTTATCCTTCAACCAACATCAGATAAACACAAAACAGAATTACCTGGAAAAACTCAGCAGGTCTGGCAGCATCGGCGGAGAAGAAAAGAGTTGACGTTTCGAGTCCTCATGACCCTTCGACAGAACTTGAGTTCGAGTCCAAGAAAGAGTTGAAATATAAGCTGGTTTAAGGTGTGTGTGGGGGCGGAGAGAGAGAGAGAGACAGAGGTGCTTGTGTAGACAAACAAGCAGTGATAGAAGCAGATCATCAAAGATCCCGCCCCCCCCCCCCACACACCTTAAACCAGCTTATATTTCAACTCTTTCTTGGACTCGAAATCAAGTTCTGTCGAAGGGTCATGAGGACTCGAAACGTCAACTCTTTTCTTCTCCGCCGATGCTGCCGGACCTGCTGAGTTTTTCCAGGTAATTCTGTTTTTGTTTTGGATTTCCAGCATCGCAGTTTTCTTTGTTTTTTATCAGATAAACACGTTGTTTGGTCATTATCACGT
>JANJGN010000001.1:258991090-259033590 GCA_026770705.1 Isurus oxyrinchus
GTACTGAGGGAGCGCCGCACTGTCGGAGGGTCAGTACTGAGGGAGTGCCGCACTGTCAGAGGGTCAGTACTGAGGGAGTGCCGCACTGTTGGAGGGTCAGTACTGAGGGAGTGCTGCACTGTCAGAGGGTCAGTATTGAGGGAGTGCCGCACTGTCGGACGGTCAGTACTGAGGGAGTGCCACACTGTCGGAGGGTCAGTGCTGAGGGAGTGCCGCACTGTCGGAGGGTCAGTACTGAGGGAGTGCCGCACTGTCAGAGGGTCAGTACTGAGGAAGCGCTGCGCTGTCGGAGGATCAGTACTGAGGGAGTGCCGCACTGTCGGAGGGTCAGTACTGAGGGAGTGCAGCACTGTCGGAGGGTCAGTACTGTGGGAGCACCGCACTGTCGGAGGGTCAGTACTGAGGGAGCGCTGCACTGTCGGAGGCTCAGTACTGAGGGAGCGCCGCACTGTTGGAGGGTCAGTACTGAGGGAGCGCCGCACTGTCGGAGGGTCAGTACTGAGGGAGTGCCGCACTTTTGGATGGTCAGTACTGAGGGAGTGCCGCACTGTCGGAGTGTCAGTACTGAGGGAGTGCCGCACTGTCAGAGGGTCAGTACTGAGGGATTGCTGCACTGTGGGAGGGTCAGTACTGAGGGAGTGCTGCACTGTCAGAGGGTCAGTACTGAGGGAGCGCCGCACTGTCGGAGGGTCAGTACTGAGGGAATGCCGCACTGTCGGAGGGTCAGTACTGAGGAAGCGCCGCACTGTCGGAGGGTCAGTACTAAGGGAGTGCTGCACCATTGGAGGGTCAGTACTGAGGGAGTGCCGCACTGTCGGAGGGTCAGTACTGAGGGAGTGCCGCACTGTTGGAGGGTCAGTACTGAAAGAAGGTAAGACTGTTGGAAATGCCCTCTTTCAGATGGTATATTAAGCCAAGGCCCTGTCTCCTTTCTCGTGTGTATGCAAAAGATCTCACAGTCTGCCTTCAAGAGCAGGGGAGTTATCCTCAACGTCCAGGTCCAATATATAACCCTCAATCTACATTCACTAATACAGATTATTGTTTCTCGTGGGATCTTGCTGTGTACAAATCGTCTGGCATGTTTTCTGGCTGGGCTTGTAAACGTATGTGATTGGCTGTGAAATATTTTGGGCAGTGCTGAGGGTTTGCCTAACTGCCCTTGTACTGACTGGCTTGTTTGGCTACTCCAGGGAGGGACAGTGAAGTGTTGACCACTTTGCTGGGTGTTGCCAGTGGACGGTGGGTCTGGAGTCACGTGTAGGCCAGACCGGGTAAGGAGGGCAGATTCCCTTCCCTAAAGGGCAGTAGCAAACCGGATGGGCTTTTAACAACAACCGATGATAGTTTTCATGGTCACCGTGTCTGAGACTAGATTTACATTCCAGATTGTATTATTCCTGCTGCCCCTCCACCCCCCCCCCCCCCCTTTGGTGACATCATCTGAAAGCCCAGTGTTAGTTTCCGCTGACAACGCCCGGCACTAGCCCACCACCACCTCTCCTGCCTCCTGCACCCTTTGTTAAATTATCAGACTTGCTTATCCGGCATCCAGTAATGGATGGGCAGAAATTTCCTCCAATTAAATACCAGGAAAACCGAAGCCATTGCTTTCAGTCCCTGCCCCAAACTCCACTTGCTGCTCACCGTGGACTCCATCCACTTTCTGGCAACTGCCCGAGGCGGAACCAGTTTTCTCACCGTCTTGGTGTCTTGTTTGGTGCTGGGCTGAGGTTTCGCTTTACACCCATACAAAGACGGCCTATTTCCAACTTAGTAACATTGCCCAGTTCACCCCTGTCTCAGTTCTTCTCCTGCTGAAACCCTCATCCATGCCTTTGTCACTAATGGACTCAACCATTCCAGTACAGTCAGGCCGGTCAGCTACATTATACACTTCATAAACCTGAGGGGCATCCAAAACTCTGCCCAATGCCTTAACTCACGGCAAGTTCCTGTTCCCCCTTCACTCCTGTGCTCACTGACCAAACTGGCTCCCAGTCAAACAACATCTTGATTATAGAGATACTGTCAGTAAGACAGGGTGCTGGGAGAGAGGGGTTCCTGAGTGACAGTGTGAGGGAGCTGGATTAACATTAGTAGAGATACAGTCAGTAACACAGGGCATTGGGGGGAGAGGGGTTACTGAGTGACATTGTGAGGGAGATGGTCTAACACCAGTAGAGATACAGTCAGTAACACAGTGTGCTGGGGGAGAGGGGTTACTGAGTGACAGTGTGAGGGACCTGGATTAACATCAGTAAAGATACGGTCAGTAACACAGGGTGGTGGGGGAGAGGGGTTACTGAGTGACAGTGTGAGGGAGCTGGATTAACATCAGTAGAGATACAGTCAGTAACACAGTGTGCCGGAGGAGAGGGGTTACTGAGTGACAGTGTGAGGGAGCTGGACTAACATCAGTAGAGATACAGTCAGTAACACAGTGTGCTGGGGGAGAGGGGTTACTGAGTGACAGTGTGAGGGAGCTGGATTAACAACAGTAAAGATACAGTCAGTAACACAGTGTGGTGGGGGAGAGGGGACACTGAGTGACAGTGTGAGGGACCTGGATTAACATCAGTAAAGATACAGTCAGTAACACAGGGTGGTGGGGGAGAGGGGTTACTGAGTGACAGTGTGAGGGAGCTGGATTAACATCAGTAGAGATACAGTCAGTAACACAGTGTGCCGGAGGAGAGGGATTACTGAGTGACAGTGTGAGGAAGCTGGATTAACATCAGTGGAGATATAGTCAGTAACACAGGGAGCTGGGGGAGAGGGGTTCCTGAGTGACAGAGAGAGGGAATGGGATTAACATCAGATTAGCCATATAAACACTGTGGCTACAAAAGCAGGTCAGAGACTAGGAATCCTGCGATGTGTAACTCACCTCCTGACTCCTCAAAACCTGTCCGCCATCTACAAGGCACAAGTCAGGAGTGTGATGGAATACTCCCCACTTGCCTGGATGAGTGCAGCTCCCACAACACTCAAGAAACTTGACACTGTCCAGGACAAAGCAGCCCCGCTTGATTGGCACCACATCCACAAACATTCACTCCCTCCTCCATTGACACACAGTAGCAGCAGTGTGTGTACCATCTACAAGATGCACTGCAGGAACTCACCAAGGCTCCTTAGACAGCACCTTCCAAACCCACGATCACTACCATCTAGAAGGACAAGGGCAGCAGATAGATGGGAACACCACCACCTGCAAGTTCCCCTCCAAGTCACTCACCATCCTGACTTGGAAATATATCACCGTTCCTTCACTGTCACTGGGTCAAAATCCTGGAATTCCCTCCCTAACAGCACTGTGGGTGTACCTACACCACATGGACTGCAGCGGTTCAAGAAGGCGGCTCACCACCACCTTCTCAAGGGGCAACTAGGGATGGGCAATAAATGCTGGCCCAGCCAGCGAAGACCACATCCCATGAATTAATAAAAAGAACATGTAGAAACTGGGTTGGGTCTTCAGATCATGAACAACCAGCTCCACCTCACCAGCAGTGCTTCTGGCTGCTCCACTGGTGCTGAATTGTCAGACAGCTGAACTGACCCCCAGTACTGGGCGAGCAGGAATTTAATCCAATTAAATATCAGGAAGACTGAAGCTATTGTCTTCGGTTCCCAGACTCCTGACTCCTCCCTGACAATTGTCTGAGGTTGAACCAGTGTCCTCGCAACCTTGGAGTTGTATTTGTTGCTGAGATGAGTTTCTGACTAATGATCAGTGCCACCACTGAGACAACCCATTTCCACCTCTGTAACGCTGCCTAACTTCGCCCCATCTCAGCTCATCTGCTGCTGCAACCCTCGTTCATGCCTTCATTAGCTCATAAACTCATAGGTGTTTACAGCATAGAATGAGGCCATTCGGCCCATCATGTCAACAAAGATCTGACTACACTGATCCCATTTTCCAGCACTTGGCCCATAGCCCTGGAGGCTATGGCAACACAAGTGAATATCTAAATACTTCTTCAATGTTACAAGAGTTTCTGACTCAACCACCCTTTCAGGCAGTGAGTTCCAATCTCCCACCATCCTCTGGGTGAAATAATTCTCCTCAACTCCCCTCTTAGCCTTCTACCTCTTACCTTACTGCCCCATGCTGGTTATTGACCCCCCACCCCCATCCCCAACTAATGGAAAAAGTACCTTCCTATCCACCCTATCTCTGCTCCTCATAATCTCATCCACCTCTATCAGGTCCCCTCTCAACCTTCGCTGCTCCAAGGAAAACAATCCCAGTCTATCCAATCTTTCCTCATAGCTCAGACCCTCCAGCCCAGGGAACGTCCTGGTGAATCTCCTCTGCACCCTCTCCAGTGCAATCACATCCTTCCTATAATGTGGTGACCAGAACTGCACACAGTACTCCAGTTGTGGCCTCACCAGCGTTTTATACAGTTCCAGCATAACCTCCCTGCTACTGTATTCTGTGCCTCAGCTGATAAAAGCAAGAATCTGAGATGCCTTCTTAACCACCTTATCTACCTGTCCTGCTACCTTTAGGGATCTGTGTATCTACACACCAAGGTCCCTCTGATCTTCAGTACTTTCCAGGCTCCTACCATCCATAGTGTAATCCCTTGCCTTGTTAGCCCTCCCCAAGTTCATTACCTCACACTTTTCCGGGTTGAATTCCATTTGTCACTGCTCTGTCCACCTGACCAGTCCATTGATATCCTCCTGCAGTTTACACTATCCTCCTCACTATTTACCACCCACCAATTTTCCTGTTATCCACGAACTTCCTGATCGTACCTCCTACATTTATGTACACCACAAACAGCAAGGGCCCCAGCACTGAGCCCCGTGGAACCCCATTGGAAACAGACTTCCAGTCACAGAAACATCCCTCTACCATCACCCTCTGCTTCCTGCCTCTCAGCCAATTTGGATCCAACGTGCCACTTTGACTTGGATCCCATGGGCTCTTACTTTCTTGACCAGTCTGCATGAGGGACCTTATCAAAAGCCTTGTTAAAGTGTTAAACCCATATAGACCACATCAAATGCATCACCCTCATCCACACTCCTGGTTACCTCCTCAAAAATTCATTTAAATTTGTCAAACACAACCTTCCCGTAACAAATCCATGCTGACTATCCCTGATTAATCCGTGTCTCTCCTAGTGCAGATATATTCTGTCCCTCAGAATTCTTTCCAGTAACTTCCCCACCAGTGAGATTAGACTGAGTGGCCTGTAATTTCCTGGTCTATCCCTTCCTCCCTTTTTTAATAATGGGACAATGTTAGCAGTGCTCCAGTCCTCTGGCACCTCTCCTATGGCCAGAGAGGATTTGAAAATTACTGCCAGGGCCCCTGATATCTCTTCCCTTGCCTCCCTCAACAGCCTGGGATACATATAATCCTGGCCTGTGGATTTATCCACTTTTAAGGCCGCTAAACCCACTAGTACCTCTTCTCTCTCTATGTTAATTTCCTCTGATATTTCACAGTCCTCCACCCTGATGGCTATACCCTCGTCGTCCTTTTCCATCATGAAGGCTGAAGCAAAGTAATCACTGAGGACTGTACCCACGTCTTCCGGATCCACACAGAGATTACTTCTATGCTCCCTAATTGGCCCTTCTCTTTTCCCCAGTTATTCTCTTGCTCTTTATATATTTAAAAATACCCTTTGGGTTTTCCTTTATTGTACCCACCAATGCTTTCTCATGCACTCTCTTAGCTATCCTAATTTCCTTTTTAAGTTCCCCTCTGCACTTTATATACTACTGTAAGGACTCTGCCACATTGAGCCCTTGGCATCTTTCCTCATAGCTCAGACCCTCCAGCCCAGGTAAATCTCCTCTGTACCCTCTCCAGTGCAATCACATCCTTCCTATCATTCTTTCTTAATCCTAACCTTTGCCCCCCACTTTGTCTTTACAGGAACATATTTGCCCTGTACTCTCGCTATTTCCTCCTTGAATGCCTCTCACTGATCTGACGGTTTTATCTGCAAGTAGCTGCTCCCAGTCCACTTGGGCCAAATTGTATCTCATCTTAGTAAAATTAGCCTTTCTCCAGTTTAAAACAAAGAACAAAGAACAAAGAACAAAGAACAAAGAAAAGTACAGCACAGGAACAGGCCCTTCGGCCCTCCAAGCCTGCGCCGATCATATTGCCCGTCAACTAAAACATTTTGCACTTCCAGGGTCCGTATCCCTCTATTCCCATCCTATTCATGTATTTGTCAAGCTGCCTCTTAAACATCACTATCGTACCTGCTTCCACCACCTCCTCTGGCAGCGAATTCCAGACACACTACCCTCTGTGTAAAAAACCTGCCCCACACATCTCCTCTATAGTTTTCTCCTCTCACCTTAAATCTATGTCCCCTAGTAATTGACTCTTCTACCCTGGGAAAAAGCTTCTGACTATCTACTCTGTCCATGCCACTCATAATATTGTAAACTTCTATCAAGTCGCCCCTCAATCTCCGTCGCTCTAGTGAGAACAATCCAAGTTTCTCCAACCTCTCCTCATAGCTAATAACCTCCAGACCAGGCAGCATCCTGGTAAACCTCCTCTGCACCCTCTCCAATGTCTCTATATCCTTCTGGTAATGTGGCGACCAGAATTGCATGCAGTATTCCAAGTGTGGCCTAACCAAGGTTCTATACAGCTGCAGCATGACTTCCCAGCTTTTATACTCAATACCCCTGCCAATGAAGGCAAGCATGCCATATGCCTTCCTGACTACCTTATCCACCTGCATTGCCACTTTCAGTGACCTGTGGACCTGTACACCCAGATCCCTCTGCCCGTCAATGCACTTAAGGATTCTTTTAGAACTTTTATTCCCAGCCCAGCCTTATCCTTTTCCATAACTATCCTAAATCTAACTGTGTTGTGGTCACTGTCCCCAGAATGCTCCCCTATTGATATGCCTTCCTCCTGCCCGGGCTCATTACCGAGTACTGGGTCCAGAACTGACCCCTCCTTTGTTGGGCTTTCTACGTAGTGGCTAAAAAAGTTCTTCTGGATGCAACATAAGAATTTTGCTCCCTCCTTGCACTCTAAACTATCCCGGTTAGTATTTGGATAGTTCAAATCCCCGACTATTACTTCCTTATTATTCTTAGAGTTCTGTGAAATGTGATTACATATTTGATCTTCTACCTCTCCCTGACTGTCTGGGGGCCTATAGTACACACCCGACAGCGTGTTTACCCCTCTTGTGTTTTTGACTCCTACCCATATGGCCTCACTTGATGATTCTTCCAAGATAGCGTCCCTCCTCACTGCTAGAATTGACACCTTGATGAATATTGCGACCCCACCCTCCCAGCTCTTCTATCTCCCTCTCTATCTTGTCTGAATACCCGATAACCAGGAATGTTGAGCTGCCAGTCCTGCCCTTCTTTTAGCCAAGTCATAGCTATGATATGCTCCCACGTGCCTATCTGTGCCCTCAGCTCATCTGTCTCATTCCTCAGGCTCCGTGCATGAAAATATTTTCCATTTAGCCTTGCTAAACTCATTTCTTTCTTATCGAGCCTATGTTTCTTCTGCCTTGCAGACTCACTCACTCCTGTTTTAACTTCTAATTCCACCTCAGCTTCTCTCCCCTCTGACCTACCTTTCAGGATCCCATCCCCCTGCCAATTTAGTTTAAATCCACCGCACCAGCGTCAGCCAACCTCCCCGTGAGGTTGTTGGTCCTGTTCAGATGTAACCCGCCCAACTTTGTACAGGTCCCACCTCCCCAGAAACGGTCCCAATGCCCCAGGAATCTAAAGCCCTCCCTCCTGCACCATCTCTCCAGCCACGCATTCATCTGCTCTATCCTTCTGTTCCTATACTCACTACTGCATTGCACTGGGAGTAATCCGGAGATTACTACCTTTGAAGTCCTGCTTTTCAATTTCCTACCTAACTTTCTAAAGTCTGCTTGCAGGGCCTCATTTCTCTTTTTTCCTAGTCATTGGCCCCAACCACAACCTCTGACTGTTCACCCTCCCCCTTCAGAAGGTCCTGCAGCCATTCAGTGACATCCTTGACCCTGGCACCCAGCAGGCAACATACCATCCTGGAGTTACATCTACGGCCACAGAAGCGCCCGTCTACTCCCCTCACTAACAAATCCCCTTATTGCCCTCCCACACATCTTCCTCCCCCACCCCGAGCCATGGTCTTGGTCTTGGCTCTGGTTGGCCTGTCACTTTCACCGCTTTCCAAGGCTGAAAAACAGTTTGCGAGTGAGATGCACTCAGGGGATTCCCTCACTTCCTGCCTGGTCTCCTCCTGCTGCCTTGTGGTCACCCATTCCCTCTCTGCTTGCACTTCCTTAAGCTGCAGGGAGACCATGTCCTGAAACGTGCTATCCACGACCCTCTCAGCCTCGTGAATGTACCATACTGCCCCCAGCTGCTGCTCAAACTCCAAAACTCAGAGATCAGGTTGTTCCAGTCAGAGGCACCTCCTGTACACATGGTCATCCAGACCGTCAGGAGTGTCTAGGATTTCCCACATAGCACAGGATATGCAAATCACGGGACTGAGCTCCCCAGATGTATCCTAACTAAATAGAATATGGACGCTTGCTTTTATTTTACCCTTACTCCTACTTGAGTGTAGACGAGATGTCAGATCCTCTAGATAGACTAGATCCTCTAGGTGCTGCTGACTGCCTGTCCCAGAGTCCTCCTCTCGCCCTCTCCTCTAGGTGCTGCTGACTGCCTGTCCCAGGGTCCTCCTCTCGCCCTCTCCTCTAGGTGCTGCTGACTGCCTGTCCCAGCGTCCTCCTCTCACACTCTCCTCTAGGTGCTGCTGACTGCCTGTCCCAGGGTCCTCGTCTCGCCCTCTCCTCTAGATGCTGCCTACTGCCTGTCCCAGGGTCCTCCTCTCGCCCTCTCCTCTAGGTGCTGCTGACTGCCTGTCCCAGGGTCCTCCTCTCACACTCTCCTCTAGGTGCTGCTGACTGCCTGTCCCAGGGTCCTCCTCTCGCCCTCTCCTCGAGGTGCTGCTGACTGCCTGTCCCAGGGTCCTCCTCTCGCACTCCCCTCAAGACGATTCCAACCCATTCCTGGTTGGTCCCCCACATTCTACCAGCCATAACCTTGAGGTTATACAAAACTGCTGCCCGTGTCTTAACTGACCTTAAGCCCCATCCACCCATCACCCCTGTGCTTGCTACGCTAACTCCAGGTCAGGTGATATCTTGACTTTAAAATTTTCACCCTAATTTTCAATTCCCTCCATGCCTGGCCCCTCCCTATCTCTGTAAGCTCTTGCTGCCCCACACCCCTCCGAGATACCTGTGCTCCTCTGTTCCTGGTGTCTTGTGGATTCACAGTTTAAATCGCTCCATTGCTGGCAGACATGCCTTCAGCTGCCTGGGCTCCAAGCTCCAGAATTCCCTCCCTAAACTCCCTACCTCTTTGACCTGTTTTCCTCCTTTAAGACACTCCTTAAAACCTACCTCTTGGACCAAGCTTTGGTCTCCTAACCTAATATCTCCCAATGAGTCTGGCTGTCAGATTTTGCTTGACAATCACTCTTGCAAAGCACCCTGGGACAGTTTATAACATTAATGGGATCAAGTAAAGCTGTTGTTGCAATAGGCACTGTTGTCACATGGGAAACAGATCAGCCAATGTGCTCATAGCAAGATCCCAGAAACAGCAATGTGACCCTCTGTTTTACCTGGGAGAGTTCCCCTGTTTTCTGTTGATTGGTGGTGTACAATCTTTTACATCCAACTGAGAGAGCAGACAGGGCCTCAGAATCACAGAATCACACAGTGCAGAAGAGGCCCTTCGGCCCATCGAGTCTGCACCGACATGTGAGAAACACCTGACCTACCTACCTAATCCCATTTACCAGCACTTGGCCCATAGCCTTGAATGTTATGATGTGCCAAGTGCTCATCCAGGTACTTTTTAAAGGATGTGAGTCAACCCGCTTCCACCACCCTCCCAGGCAGCTCATTCCAGACCGTCACCACCCTCTGGGTAAAAAGGTTTTTCCTCACATCCCCTCTAAACCTCCTGCCCCTCACCTTGAACTTATGTCCCCTTGTGACTGACCCTTCAACTCAGGGGAACAGCTGCTCCCTATCCACCCTGTCCATGCCCCTCATAATCTTGTACACCTCGATCAGGTCGCCCCTCAGTCTTCTCTGCTCCAACAAAAACAACCCAAGTCTATCCAACCTCTCTTCATAACTTAAATGTTTCATCCCAGGCAACATCCTGGTGAATCTCCTCTGCACCCCCTCCAGTGCAATCACATCCTTCCTATAATGTGGTGACCAGAACTGCACACAGTACTCCAGCTGTGGCCTCACCAAGGTTCTATACAACTCCAACATGACCTCCCTACTTTTGTAATCAATGCCTCGATTGATAAAAACAAGTGTCCCATATGCCTTTTTCACCACCCCACTAACATGCCTCGTTTAATGTCTCATCTGAAATGTCTCATCCAACAATGGAACACTCCCTGACAGCCGCACTGGGAGTCTCAGTCCAGGTTTTGTACACAGGTCCCTGGATTGGGACATGAAGCCATGTCCAGTGACGAGAGTGTTCCCCAATGATTAGAACAAACAGCATTTCAAAAGTCTCGCTGCCTTTTTGAGAAGGATGATGGAAGGAGCTTTTTTTGATTCATTTATGGGATGTGGGCTTCGCTGGCTGGGCCCAGCATTTATTGCCCATCCCTAGTTGCCCTTGAGAAGGTGGTGGTGAGCTGCCTTCTTGAGCCGCTGCAGTCTCTGTGGTGTAGGTACACCCACAGTGCTGTTAGGGAGGGAGTTCCAGGATTTTGACCCAGCGACAGTGAAGGAACGGTGATATATTTCCAAGTCAGGATGGTGAGTGACTTGGAGGGGAACTTCCAGGTGGTGGTGTTCCCATCTATCTGCTGCCCTTGTCCTGCTAGATGGTAGTGGTTGTGGGTTTGGAAGGTGCTGTTGTAGGAGCCTTGGTGAATTCCTGCAGTGCATCTTGTAGATGGTACACACACTGCTGCTACTGTGTGTCGGTGGTGGAGGGAGTGAAAGTTTGTGGTTGTGGTGCTAATCAAGCGGGGCTGCTTTGTCCTGGATGGTGTTAAGCTTCTTGAGTGTTGTGGGAGCTGCACTCATCCAGGCAAGTGGGGTGTATTCCATCACACTCCTGACTTGTGTCTTGTAGATGGTGAACAGGCTTTGGGGAGTCAGGAGGTGAGTTACTCAACACAGGATTCCCAGCCTCTGACCTGCTCTTATAACCACTGTATTTATATGGCTAGTCCAGTTCAGTTTCTGGTCAATGGTAACCCCCAGGATGTTGATAGTCGGGGTAATGCCATTGAATGTGAAGGAGTGATGGTTAGATTCTCTCTTGTTGGAGATGTTAATTGCCTGGCATTTGTGTGGCATGAATGTTACTTGTCTCATGTCAGTACAATCCTGGATATTGTCCAGGTCTCGCTGTGATTGGACACGGACTGTTAATACAAACTTTACTGTTTTTCAGAAGGAGTTGCAACTGACAACAGCAGATACAATATGAGCACAGGCATGGACCCCAACATGGCTCATTTACTGGCAGGTAGGAAATTCTCTCTCTCTAACAGAGCCACCCAAAAATTCACGCATTCCTTACCGATCTGTCACTGACACACCTGACCTGTCATTTCCACCAGTCACTTCCACTGACCCACCTTCCACCATATCCCTCACTCCCACTGCCCCACCTTCCCCATATCCCTCACTCCCACTGATACACCTTCCCCATATCCCTCACTCCCACTGATACACCTTCCCCCATATCCCTCACTTCCACTGACACACACTTCCACCATATTCCTCACTCCCACTGCCCCACCTTCCCCATATCCCTCACTTCCACTGACCCACCTTCCCCCATATCCCTCACTCCCATTGACCCACCTTCCACATATCCCTCACTCCCACTGATACACCTTCCCCATATCCCTCATTCCCACTGACCCACCTTCCCCCATATCCCTCACTCCCACTGACACACCTTCCCCATATCCCTCACTCCCACTGACACACACTTCCCCCATATCCCTCACTCCCACTGATACACCTTCCACCATATCCCTCACTCCCACTGATACACCTTCCCCATATCCCTCACTCCCACTGACCAACCTTCCCCATATCCCTCAATCCCACTGACCCACCTTCCCCATAACCCTCACTCCCACTGACCCACCTTCCCCCATATCCCTCATTCCCACTGACCCACCTTCCCCCATATCCCTCACTCCCACTGACCCACCTTCCACATATCCCTCACTTCCACTGACCAATCTTCCCCATATCCTTCACTCCCACTGACCCACCTTCCCCATATCCCTCACTCCCACTGACACACACTTCCCCCATATCCCTCATTCCCACTGATACACCTTCCACCATATCCCTCACTCCCACTGATACACCTTCCCCATATCCCTCACTCCCACTGACCAACCTTCCCCCATATCCCTCACTCCCACTGACCCACATTCCCCATATCCCTCACTCCCACTGACCCACCTTCCCCCATATCCCTCACTCCCACTGACCCACCTTCCACATATCCCTCACTTCCACTGACCAATCTTCCACATATCCTTCACTCCCACTGGCCCACTTTCCCCATATCCCTCACTCCCACTGACACACACTTCCACCATATCGCTCATTCCCACTTACCCACCTTCCCCATATCCCTCACTCCCACTGAGATTCACTTGCCCCATGTCCCTCACTCCCATGACCCACCTTCCCCATATCCCTCACTCCCACTGACCCACCTTCCCCCATATCCCTCACTCCCACTGACCCACCTTCCACATATCCCTCACTTCCACTGACCAATCTTTCACATATCCTTCACTCCCACTGGCCCACCTTCCCCATATCCCTCACTCCCACTGACACACACTTCCCCCATATCCCTCACTCCCACTGACACACACTTCCACCATATCGCTCATTCCCACTTACCCACCTTCCCCATATCCCTCACTCCCACTGAGATTCACTTGCCCCATGTCCCTCGCTCCCATGACCCACCTTCCCCATATCCCTCACTTCCACTGACCCATCTTCCCCCATATCCCTCACTCCCACTGAGATTCACTTGCCCCATGTCCCTCACTCCCATGACCCACCTTCCCCATATCCCTCACTCCCACTGACCCATCTTCCCCCATATCCCTCACTCCCACTGACACACACTTCCACCATATCCCTCATTCCCACTGACCCACATTCCCCATATCCCTCACTCCCACTGACCCATCTTCCCCCATATCCCTCTCTCCCACTGACACACACTTCCACCATATCCCTCATTTCCACTGACCCATCTTCCCCCATATCCCTCACTCCCACTGACGCACACTTCCCCCTTATCCCTCACTCCCACTGAGATTCACTTGCCACATGTCCCTCATTCCCATGACCGACCTTCCCCATATCCCTCACTCCCACTGACACACACTTCCCCCATATCCCTCACCCCCATGACCCACCTTCCCCATATCCCTCAGTCTCACTGACACACACTTCCCCCATATCCCTCACACACAGATCCAACATCCCTTATATTCCTCTCCCTCACTGACCCACCTTCCTCAAATCCCTCACTCCCACCGACCTACGTTCTCCCATTTCCCTCATTCACAGAATCACAGAATCACACAGTGCAGAAGAGGCCCTTCGGCCCACCGAGCCTGCACTGACTCACCGACATTCCCACTGACCCACCTTCCCCCATTTCCCTTACTCCCACTGAACTAGCTTACCCCATATCCCTCACTCCCACGTACAGATCTTCCCCATTATCCCTTACTCACACTGACCCACCTTCCCACATATCACTCATTCACATTGACACGGCTTCCCCATATCCCTCACTCCATCCAATTCACCTTCCCATGTCACTCACTCCCACTAACCCACCTTCCCCCATATCCCTCAATCCCACTGACCCCACCTTCCCCTATATTCCTCACTCCCACTAACCCACCTTGCCCCACATCTCTCACTTCCACTGACTCACCTTCCCTCAGATCCCTCATTTCCACCTACCCATCTTTGCCCATATCTCTCGCTTCCACCAACTCATCTTCCTCAATATCCCTCACTCTCACTGACCCTCCTTCCCCCATATCCATCAGTCCCACTGACCTGCAAATTCGCATAACCCTCAGTCCAACAGACCCACCTTCCACCATATCTCCCACTCCTACCGATTCACCTTCCCCCATGTCCCCCAATCCCACCACCTAACTTCCCCATATCCCTCACTCTCACCAACCCAACTTCCCCTATAATCCTTACTCTCACAGACCCACCTCCCACCATGTCCCTCACTCCCAACGACCTACCTCTCCCAACATTCCCCTCTCCCACCAACTCATCTTCCTCCATATTCCTCACTCCCAGAGACTTGTCTTCCCCATATCCCAAACTTTGACCGACTCACCTTCCCCCATATTCCTGATTTACACTGACCCCACCTTCCCCCATATCCCTCACACCCACTGACCCCACCTTCCCCCATATCCCTCACACCCACTGACCCCACCTTCCCCCATATCCCTCACACCCACTGACCCCACCTTCCCCCATATCCCTCATACCCACTGACCCCACCTTCCCCCATATCCCTCACACCCACTGACCCCACCTTCCCCCATATCCCTCCCTCTGAATGACCCACATTCCCGCATATCCCTCATTCCCACTGCCCCACCTTCTCCCATATCCATCACTCCTACTGACCCCACCTTCCCCATTTCCCTCACTCCCACTGATTCACCTTCCCCCATGTCCCTCACTCCTATTGACCCATCTTCCCCCCAAACCTCCCACTTGCACTGACATACCTTCCCCCATATCCCTGACTCCCACTGACCCACCTTCCCCCAGATCCCCCACACCCACTTGACCACCTTCCCCCATATCCCTCTCTCCCACTGACCCACCTTCCCCCATATCCCTGACTCCCACTGACCCACCTTCACCCTATTCCTCACTTGAACTGGCCCACTTTCCCCCAGATCCTTCACTCTCAGTGACCCACCTTCCCACACGTCCCACACTCCCAATGACCCACCTACCCCCATGTCCCACACTCTCAATGATCCAGCTTTCCCCATATCCTTCACTCCCACCTTCCCTGTATCCCTCACTCCCACTAGCCCAGGTTACCCCATATCTCTCACTCCCATGACCTACTTTCCCCTATAACTCTCACTCCCACCGACTCACCTTCCCCTTGGTGAATTCCAGCAGTCTGTGTCGGTGGTGGAGGGAGTGAATGTTTGTGGATGGGGTGCCAATCAAGCGGGGCTGCTTTATCCTGGACGGTGTCAAGCTTCTTGAGTGTTGTGGGAGCTGCACTCATCCAGGCAAGTGGGGAGTATTCCATCACACTCCTGACTTGTGCCTTGTAGATGGTGGACAGGCTTTGGGGAGTCAGGAGGTGAGTAACTTACCACGGGATTCCCAGCCTCTGACCTGCTCTTGTAGCCACAGTATTTATATGGCTAGTCCAGTTCAGTTTCTGGTCAATGGTAACCCCCAGGATGTTAATAGTGGGGGATTTAGCGATGGTAATGTTATTGAATGTCAAGGGGCGATGGTTAGATTTTGTCTTGTTGGAGGTGGACATTGCCTGACACTTGTGTGGCGTGAATGTTATTTGCCACTTGTCAGCCCAAGCCTGGATATTGTCCAGGTCTTGCTGCATTTGGACACGGACTGCTTCAGTATCTGAGGAGTTGTGAATGGTGCTGAATATTGTGCAATCATCAGCGAACATCCCCACTTCTGACCTTATGATGGAAGGAAGGTCATTGATGAAGCAGCTGAAGATGGTTGGGCCGAGGACACTACCCTGAGGAACTCCTGCAGTGATGTCCTGGAGCTGAGATGACTAAGAGCAAGGGGAGCCCAGGGGAATTTAGTCCTGGGGAGGTGTTGGGGAATTCTGGGTGGTGGGAGCCCTGAAGTGGGGCAGTCCTCAGTGGGGGCAGAAGCCCCAGGGGTTAGGGTGGAAAACCCCACAGTGGGAGGAGCCTAGTGAAGGAGACACCCGGAGTGGAGAGAGTCCCTGGGGAATGGGGTGTCCTGGAAAGGGATCCCCCGTCTTAGTTCCTTCTCCTTATCCCAGTGGTGCTGAGGCCAAATGTAGCAGGCCCTACTGTCGGCCCTCAACATCAGTCCTGGTCGGTCTCTGAGACCGAGCTGGTCCGATGAAGAGAACGAGCAGTAGCAACACGTTCTGCTGGAGCAATGGCAGTCTAGAATTAGGAGGCACGGTTTAAAAATAAGGGGTCCCCTATTTAAGATGGAGAGGAGGAGGGATTTCTTCTCTCAAAGGGTCGTTAGTCTTGGAATCCGCTTCCCCAGAGGGCAGCGGTGGCTTGGTCATTGAATGTATAGATTTTTGATCAACGAGGGAGTTGAGGGTAGGGGGGAACAGACAGGAAAGTGGAGTTGAGACCAGAATCAGATCAGCCGTGATCTTACTGACTGGTGCAGCAGGCCCGAGGGGTTGAATGGCCTACTCCTGCTCACATTTCATTTGTTCCTACAGAGAAATACAATTACTGTCCCCAAAGCACTGAGAGAGGCTGCAAGTGGAGGATGGGGAGAGACCGAGATAGTGAGAGAGAGAGAGAAGGGCGGGGGGAGAAAGAGGGGCGTGGACAGGGAGAGAAGGGGTCCAGGGAAGACACAGAGTGACACAGAGAGAGGGTGGCAAAGGGAGAGAGAGAGAGGGAGAGAGAAAGAGGCAGAGATAGATTAGCAGAGACAGACAAAATGTCGCATAGAGAGCGAGGGGTGAGAGTGGTACGGCAAAGGAGGCAGAGAGCGAGAGAAGGATTCAGGGACAGGGGACGAGTATAATTTAATTCGATTGAGAGTTAGCTGGTTACAGTAATTGTAGTTGGTGACAGAACTCCTCAGGCTCAAACCTCAACAGCTTAATTCAATATTGCACATGCTTGAAGTTCTGCCAGAGTCACCACAGGCATTCAGAACCCTTCCTTCACTCACCATCTAGTCGCCAACTCCAGAGCTCAGAGACAGGCAGGGAGTCTGAAGCCATCCCAGTGCCTCAGCCTGGAGTCCAAGCACAGTGATCAGGGAGACGCGTCCTGGGAACAGGGAGGATGATAGAACAGTGGCTATCTGTCGTAATTATGGTTTTATTTAGTGTGTAATGTACCTTTAAGAGTAATACTTGTTAGGCAAGATCACATGATCTGTAGTAACCAATAGGAGAGTAGCGCAGGCTACCTCATCTGTCAGTGTCGAGCTAGAGTAGGAGTTGAAAGCACATGTGTCGTTGCTGCTGAGTATATTGTAAATAAACTTAATGTTTCCACCCAAGAAGTGTCTGCAGATCAACTCTACCATTAATGGTACAACTCAGCCACCCTGACAATACTAACCCTCCCCTGCACAAATACTCATGCACACGTACATTCTCACACCTACTCACACTCACACACACACGTACACTCTCACACCTACTCACACTCACACACACACTCACACACACACACACACACGTACACTCTCACACCTACTCACACTCACACACACACTCACACACACACACACACACACATACACTCTCACACCTACTCACACTCACACTCACACTAACACACACACA
Source organism: Isurus oxyrinchus (assembly GCA_026770705.1). Taxonomy (NCBI): domain Eukaryota; kingdom Metazoa; phylum Chordata; class Chondrichthyes; order Lamniformes; family Lamnidae; genus Isurus; species Isurus oxyrinchus. The sequence continues at coordinate 259,008,758 of JANJGN010000001.1, forward strand.
CATAGACACACACATACACTCTCCCACCTCACACACACACACGTACACTCTCACACCTACTCACACTCACACACACACACACACACACTCACACACACACATACACTCTCACACCTACTCACACTCACACACTCACACACACACACACATACACTCTCACACCTACTCACACTCACACTCACACTCACACACACACACACATACACACACACATACACTCTCCCACCTCACACACACACACACGTACACTCTCACACCTACTCACACACACACTCACACTCACACACACACATACACTCTCACACCTACTCACACTCACACACACACACACTCTCACACCTACTCACACTCACACACACACACACACACACTCACACCTACTCACACTCACAGTCACACTCACACACACACACACATACACTCTCACACCTATTCACACTCACACTCACACACACCCATACACTCTCACACCTACTCACACACACACACATACACTCTCACACCTACTCACACTCACACTCACACACACACACCTACTCACACACGTACACTCTCACACCTACTCACACTCACACTCACACACACACACACACACCTACTCACACACGTACACTCTCACACCTACTCACACTGACACACACACACACACACCTACTCACACACACACACACACACACATCTACTCACACACACACACACACACACACACACCTACTCACACACACACACACACCTACTCACACACACACACACCTACTCACACACGTACACTCTCACACCTACTCACACTGACACACACACACACACCTACTCACACACACACACACATCTACTCACACACACACACACGTACACTCTCACGCCTACTCACACTCACACACACACACACACACACCTACTCACACACACACACACACACACACACACCTACTCACACACACACACACACACACACCTACTCACACACACACACACACACACCTACTCACACACACACACACACACACACATTTGTTCACAGTGAACTAGTGGGAAACATAAAAAAGTAGATTGTGAATGTTTCTATAGCTTTGTAGAAAGAAAAAGATTAGTACCATTGAGCCCATTACAGGCAGAGACAAGGGCATTTATAATGGAGAATAGGAAATGGCAGCGAAACTGAACAAATACCTTGTGTCTGTCTTCACAGGGGGAGACACAAGGAAGCCTCCACTAATATGAGACAATCAAGGGACTAGTGAGATTAAGGACCTGAAAGCAATTAATATTAATAAAAAAGTGGTTCTGGGAAATGAATGGGACTGAAAGTTGATAAATCCCCTGGACCTGATGATCTGCGTCCCAGGGTGTTGAAAGAGGCGACAGCAGACACAGCGAATGTGTTGGTGGTCACCTTCCAAATTTTTATAGACTCTGGAATGGTTCCTGCAGATTGGACAGTAGGAAATGTAACTCCTGTATTTAAGAAAGGAGGGAGAGAGAAAACAGGGAACTACAGATCTGTTAGCCTGGCATCATTCATAGGGAAAATACTAGAATCTATAATAAAGGATGTGATAACAGAACACTTAGAAAATAATGGTCTGATTGGGCAGAGTCAAGATGGATTTATGAAGGGAAATCATATTTGACAACCCTGTTAGATACTTTTTGAGTAAGTGACCAATAGAATGGAAACAGGGGAACCAGTTACTGTGGTATATTTGGATTTTCAGAAGGCTTTCACTAAGGTCCCACACAAAAGGTTAGTAAACAAAATTAGAGCACACGGGATTGTGGGCAACATACTGACATGGATCGAGGATTGGTTAATGGACAGAAAGCAGAGAGTAGGAGTAAATGGATCATTCTCGGGTGGGCAGGATGTGACCAGTGGGGTACCACAAGGATCAGTGCTTAGGCCCCAGCTATTCACAATCTAAAGCAATGATTTGGCTGTGGGGACCAAATGTAATATTTCCCAAGTTTGCCGATGACATAAAACTAGTTGGGAATGTGAGCTGTGAGGAAGATGCAAAGAGGCTTCAAGAGGATTTAGACAGACTGAGGGAATGGGCAAGAACATGGCACATGGAAAATGTGAAGTTATCCACTTTGTTAGAAAAACAGAAGTGTAGAGCATTAGTTAGATGGTGAGAGATTGGGAAGTGTTGATGTCCAAAGGGACCTGGGTGTTCTTGTTCATGAGTCACTGAAAATTAACATGCAGGTGCTTTAAGCAATTAGGAAGCCAAATGATATGTTGACCATTTATTGGAAGGGGATTTGAGTAAAGGAGTGAAGAAGGCTTACTGCAATTGTATCGAGCCTTGGTGAGATCACACCTGGAGGATTGTGTATGTTTTTGGTCTACTTAAGGTAGGATATACTTGCCATAGAGCAAATGCAACAAAGGTTCACCAGACTGATTCCTGAGATGGCGGGATGGTCCTACGAGGAGAGATTGAAGAGAATGGGCTTATATTCTCTAGAGTTTAGATGAATGAGAGGTGATCTCCATGAAGCATACTAAATTCTTACAGGACTCGACAGGGTAGATGCAGGAAGGATGTTTTCTCCCGGATGGGAAAGTGTAGAACCAAGGAGCACAGGCTGACAATAAGAGATAGGCCATTTAGGACTGAGATGAGGAGCAATTTCTTCATTCAGGGCATGGTGAATCTTTCGAATTCTACACCTCAGAGGGTTGTGCAAGCTAAGTCATTGAGTACATTGAAGGTAGAGATTGATAGATTTCTAGGTATTAAAGATATCAAGGCATATGTAAGAGTGCAGAAAATTGGTGTGGAAGTAGCAGAGCAGGCTAATCCTGATCCTGCTGCTATTTTGTTTGTTTCTATGTTCCCACTCCCTCATATACACGTTCTTTCACACACACACACAACACAAACATTCTCATAAACATCCTCATTCACACACACTCTCACACACATATACACTCTCTCACACACACACTCTCACACACATATACACTCTCTCTCACACACACACACTCTCACACACATATACACTCTCTCACACACACACACAACACAAACATTCTCATAAACATCCTCATTCACACACACTCTCACACACATATACACTCTCTCTCACACACACACACTCTCACACACATATACACTCTCTCACACACACACACAACACAAACATTCTCATAAACATCCTCATTCACACACACTCTCACACACATATACACTCTCTCTCACACACACACTCTCACACACATATACACTCTCTCACACACACACTCTCACACACATATACACTCTCTCTCACACACACACTCTCACACATATACATGCTCTCTCCCACACACACTCACCCACATATACACTCTCTCTCACATACACACTCTCACACATATACATGCTCTCTCACACACACACACACACTCTCACACACATATACATGCTCTCTCACACACACACACTCTCTCACACATACACACACTCTCACGCACATATTCACTCTCTCTCTCACACACACTCTCACACACATATACACTCTCACACACACACTCTCACACACATATACACTCTCTCTCACACACACACACTCTCACACACATATACACTCTCACACACACACTCTCACACACATATACACTCTCTCTCACACACACACTCTCACACATATACACGCTCTCTCACACACACACACACACACTCTCACACACATATACACGCTCTCTCATACATATACACACAACACAAACATTCTCATAATCATCCTCTTCCACACGTTCTCTCTCTCACTCTGGGCAGAAGGTTATGGCCCTGTCCCGGTGGAGGTGGTGCCATAAATTCGTTGCCGCCGTTCAGAAGGTCAATGACTTGGGTGGGACAGGAAAGCCGCAACTGGCAGGAGGGGCTGTAAAATTCCATCCGATTGTACCGAGCTCGGAATTCAAATCCCACACGGCTGCTGGCGAATTTAAATTCACCAAGTTAAATAAATGTGGAATAAAACCTGGTCTCAGTGATGGTGACCATGAAACTATCACCGCTTGTTGTAAAAACCCATCTGGTTCACTAATGCCCTTTAGGGAGGGAAATCTACTGTCCTTCCCTGCTCTGGTCTATATGTGACTCCAGACCCACAGCAGTGTGGCTGACTCTGAAATGCCCCCTGAAATGGCCCCGCAAGTCTCTCAGCCATACTCTAGAAAATGTAAGTAATAGAGCAATAGATATTGGCCTAGCTCACATCCCAAATTAAAAAAAAACACTCTCACATTCAAACACAAAATAAATACACAGACTCACACACTCACACACAGAGAGGGTTAGCTAGGGGGGGGCTACATGGGAGGCTATTGCTGATGATGTAGGGATTTAGAATTAAAGAGAAACTAGCAGCCTGGATTAGTGTGGTTAGAAGGAGGAGACAGAGTTATGGCAAGTTCCTCCAAGTTTGGAAGAGCACACTGATATCTGACAGGAGACTCTCCCTCAGCTCTCATCTAGTCACCAGGGCCAGCACTGATGGAGAGAGAGAGAGGGGGAAAGGGAAGGGGGGGTTGGGGGTGGGGGGGGTGGGGGAACACACTGCTATATGTGAATTACATATATAAAAACCAGAGAAAAAAGGAAGTAAAGATTTCTAATAGATCCAATACTTCATAATAAAAAGCCCACAGCAGAGAGGAAGATCTCTCTCTCCCTACATTCAATATATTTCTCTCTCTCTCTTCCTCTCCCTCACCCCCACTCTTTCCCTCCCCCCCTCTCTGCTACTTCCTCTCTCTCTCTCTCTGTCCCCTCTTTGCCACTGTCCACTTCTCCCCTTCTCTCCCTCTCTCCCTCCCTCCTTCTCCATCCCTCTCTCCCTCTCTCCCTCCCTCCTTCTCCATCGCTCTCTCCCTCTCTCCCTCCCTCCTTCTCCATCGCTCTCTCCCTCTCTCCCTCCCTCCTTCTCCATCACTCTCTCCCTCTCTCCCTCCCTCCTTCTCCATCGCTCTCTCCCTCTCTCCCACCCTCCTTCTCCATCGCTCTCTCCCTCTCTCCCTCCCTCCTTCTCCATCGCTCTCTCCCTCTCTCCCTCCCTCCTTCTCCATCGCTCTCTCCCTCTCTCCCTCCTTCCTTCTCCATCGCTCTCTCCCTCTCTCCCTCCCTCCTTCTCCATCGCTCTCTCCCTCTCTCCCTCCCTCCTTCTCCATCGCTATCTCCCTCTCTCCCTCCCTCCTTCTCCATCGCTCTCTCCCTCTCTCCCTCCCTCCTTCTCCATCTCTCTCTCCCTCTCTCCCTCCCTCCTTCTCCATCCCTCTCTCCCTCTATCATTCTTCTCCTCTCTCTCTCTACACTCACTTGCCCCTCACCATCTTCCTTTCCTCCCCCCAACCCCTTCCTCCTGTCTCCCCATCTCCTTCTCCTCTCTCTTTCCCCTTTCTGCCACTCTCCTCCTCTCTATTCCTCTTCCCCTCCCTCCTTCATGCCCCTCTTCCACTCTTCTTTCACCCTCTCCACCTCCTCCATCTCAACGTCTTCTCTCCCTCTCCCTCCGCCCCCTCTCTTGCCCCCAATCTCCCTTTTCCTCCCACCCCTCTCCCCCATACTCCATATCCCATTTCCTTCTCTCCCCCCTCTACTCCCCACCTCTTTCTCCCCTTCCCTCTCTCTCTCCTCCTCCATCCCCCTCTCCCTTACTCCTCCTTCCTCTTTCCCTCTTTCTCCATCTGCCCCTCCCCCTGCCCTTCCTCTTTCCCCGTTCCCCTCTACCTCCTCCTTCATGTCCCCTCTCCTTTCTCCCCCTCTCTCTTTGGGAGAGGTGATCACATTCACCCTCATCCAGTGTGGAAGAGACTCCTGATGCCAGGGACAAGGTCATTTGAATCCGAAAATGGCCTTATTCCCATCTGTGCTCAGATCCCTGACCACAATGTTCATTGTATCATAAGGTTTAGGCTGAATATGGAAAAGGACAAGGAACAATCTAGGGTAAGAGTAATTGACTGGGGGAAAGCCAACTTCACTGGGGTGGCAACCGATCTGACCCAGATAAATTGGAAGCAATGGTTAGCAGGAAAAGCTGTAATGGAAGAATAGGCTGTCTTTAAAGAAGGGATAGTTTGGGTAGAGTCAGGGTAATTTTTTATTCATTCATGGGATGTGGGCTTCTCTGGCTGGGCCCAGCATTTATTGCCCATCCCTAGTTGCCCTTGAGAAGGTGGTGGTGAGCTGCCTTCTTGAACCGCTGCAGTCCATGTGGTGTAGGTACACCCACAGTGCTGTTAGGGAGGGAGTTCCAGGATTTTGACCCAGCGACAGTGAAGGAACGGTGATATATTTCCAAATCAGGATGGTGAGTGGCTTGGAGGGGAACCTCCAGGTGGTGGTGTTCCCATCTATCTGCTGCCCTTGTCCTTCTAGATGGTAGTGGTTGTGGGTTTGGAAGGTGCTGTTGAAGGAATCTTGGTGAATTCCTACAGTGCATCTTGTAGATGGTACACACACTGCTGCTACTGTGCGTTGATAGTGGAGGGAGTGAATGTTTGTGGGTGTGGTGCCAATCAAGTGGGCTGCTTTGTCCTGGATGGTGTCAAGCTTCTTGAGTGTTGTGGGAGCTGCACTCCTCCAGGCAAGTGGGGAGTATTCCATCACACTCCTGACTTGTGCCTTGGTGGACAGGCTTTGGGGAGTCAGGAAGTGGATAACTCATCGCCTGATTCCTAGCCTCTGACCTGCTCTAGTATTTATATGGCTAGTCCATTCAGTTTCTGATCTATGGTAACTCCCAGGATGTGGGTAGTGGGGGATTCAGCAATGGTAATGCCATTGAACACCAAGGGGCAATGGTTGGATTCTCTATTGTTGGAGATGGTCATTGTCTGGCATTTGTGTGGCGCAAATGTTACTTGCCACTTGTCAGCCCAAGCCTGGATATTGTCCAGGTCTTGCTGCATTTGGACATGGACTGCTTCAGTATCTGAGGAGTTGCGAATGGTGCTGAACATTGTGCAATCATCAGTGAACATCCCCACTTCTGACCTTATGATGGAAGGAAGGTCATTGATGAAGCAGCTGAAGATGGTTGGGCCGAGGACACTACCCTGAGGAACTCCTGCAGTGATGTCCTGGAGCTGAGATAACTGACCTCCAACAACCACACCCATCTTCCTTTGTGCTAGGTATGACTCCAACCAGTGGAGAGTTTTTCCCCTGATTCCCACTGATTCCAGTTTTGCCAGGGCTCCTTGATGCCACACTCGGTCAAATGTGGCCTTGATGTCAAGGACAGTCACTCTCATCTCACCTCGGGAGTTCAGCTCTTTTGTCCATGTTTGAACCAAGGCTGTAATGAGGTCAGGAGCTGAGTGACCCTGGCGGAACCCAAACTGGGCATCAGTGAGCAGGTTATTGCTAAGCAAGTGCCGCTTGATAGCACTGTTGATGACTCCTTCCATTACTTTACTGATGATGGAGGGGAGACTGATGGGACGGTAATTGGCCAGTTTGGATTTGTCCTGCTTTTTGTGTACAGGACATACCTGGGCAATTTTCCGCATAGCTGGGTAGATGCCAGTGTTGTTGCTGTACTGAAACAGCTTGGCTAGGGGCATGGCAAGTTGTGGGGCACAAGTCATCAGTACTATTGCTGGAATATTGTCAGGGCCCATAGCCTTTGCAGTGTCCAGTGCCTTCAGCCGTTTCTTGATATCACATGGAGTGAGTCGAATTGGCTGAAGACTGGCATCTGTGATGCTGGGGACCTCCGGAGGAGGCTGAGATGGATCATCCACTCAGCACTTCTGGCTGAAGATTGTAGCAAATGCTTCAGCCTTATCTTTTACACTGATGTGCTGGGCTCCTCCATATTCACACAAGGGGGAAAGGAAGGGTAAACGAATCCAGAGCTCCCTTGAAGACAAAAGGGATAGAAATTAAAATGAAAAGTGTACTTTTACCAGATGTCAGGTGGCTAATACAACCAAGAACCAGCCTAAAAGTAGAAGGGTCAGAGGGGAAGTGAATAGCAATAAGAGAAGCATAGAGAGAGTAAGAGAAGAAATTGGCAGCTAACATAAGAAGGGAATCCCAAAGTCTCCCATTGGCATAAACATAGTAAAAGGGTTGTAGGAGGATGAGTAATGCCATTTAGGGACCAAAAAGGAGTTTTACACATGGAGGTAGGGGGCAGAACTGAGGTATTAAATGAATACTTTCCATCTGTCTTTACTAAGGAAAATTCTACCCAGGCCATGGTGAAAGAGGATGAAATTCAGACACTAGAAGGGTTTAAATTAATAAGGAGGAGATATTGGATAGACTTAAAGTTGATAAAACACCAGGACGTGATAGTGGAAATTGCATAGGCACTGGCCATAATTTTTCAGTCTTCCTTAGGCTCAGGGTTGGTCCTGGAGGACTGGAGATTTGAAATGTTACCCCCTTGTTCAAAAAAGGGTGTAAAGATAAGTGCAGCAACAACAGTTTAGCCTCAATGGTGGGGAAACCTCTTGAAATGATCATTTGGTTCAAAATGAATAGTCACTGGACAAATGTAGGTTAATTCAGGAAAGCTAGCATGGATATCTTAAGGGAAGATTATGTTTGACTAACTTTCTGGAGTTTTTTGAAGAATGAGTCTGGAGAATTGATAATGGAAAAGAAGGAGATGGTAGATGAATTGAACTTTTGCATCAGTTTTCACTATAGAAGAAACAGGTAACATCCCAGAAGTGCCTGTAAACCAGGAAATGGAAGTGGGGAAGGAAGTCAGGAAAATTACAGTCACCAGAGAAATGGTACTGAATAAACTGTTGGAGATGCGGCTGACAAGAGACCAGATCCTGATGGACTTCATCCTAGGGTCTTAAAAGAAATGTCTAGTGAGATAGATGACACATTGGTCTTAATTTTCCAAAACTCCCTAGATTCGGGGAAGGTCCCATTAGATTGGAACATAGCAAATGTAACTCCTTAATTCAAAGTGGGAGGAAGACAGAAAGCAGGAAACTACAGGCCAGTGAGTCTAACATCTGTCATGGGGAATGTGTTAGAAGCTATTATTACTTAGAAAAGTTTAAGACAATCAGGCAGAGTCAACATGGTTTTGTGAAAGGGAAATCATGTTTAACCAACTTATTGGAGTTCTTTGAGGAAGGAAGGGAACCAGTGGATGCACCACACTTAGGTTTCCAGAAGGCACTTGATAAAGTGCTACATCAAAGGTTATTACAGAAAATGAAAGCTTATGGTATAGGGGGTAACATCTTGACATGGATAGAAGATTAGCTGGTGAACAGGAAGCAGAGAGTAGGCATAAATGGGCCTTTTTCAGGTTGGCAGATGTAACGAATGGTGTGCCACAGGGATCAGCGCCAGGGCATCAACTATTTACAATTTATATAAATGACTTGGATGAAGGGATTGAAGGGATGGTTGCTAAATTCACTGATGACACAAAGATAGGTAGGAAAGTAAGTTGTGAAGAGGACTTAAGGAGGCTACAAACAGATATAGATAGGTTAAGTGAGTGGGCAAAGATCTGGCAGATGGAGTTTAATGTGGGAAAATGTGAAATTGTCCATTTTGGCAGGAAGAATAAAAGAGAAGCCTATTATCCAAATGGTGAGCGATTGCAGAGCTCTGAGGTGCAGAGGGATCTGGGTGTCCTAGTGCATGAATCATAGAAGGTTAGTATGCAAGTACAACATGTAATTAGAAAATCTAATAGAATGTTATCGTTTATTGTGAGGGGAATTGATTACAAAAGTAGGGAGGTTATGCTTCAGTTATACAGGGCATTGGTGAGACCACATCTGGAGTACTGTGTACAGTATTGGTCAACTTATTTATGGAAGCAGTTTGTTGAAGGTTTACCAGACTAATATCTGGAATGGGCGGGTTGTCTTATGAGGAAAGGTCGGAAAGACTAGGCTTGTATCCGCTGGAGTTTAGAAGAGTAAGAGGCAACTTGCTTGAAACATGTCAGATCCTAAGGGGTCTTGACAGGGTGGATGTGGAGAGGGTGGTTTTTCTTCTGGGGGAATCTAGAACAAGGGGTCACTGTTTAAAAGTAAGGGGCTGTCCATTTAAAATGGAGATGAGGCAATTTTTTTTCACTCATGAGTCTTTGTAACTCTCACCCTGGAAAGGCAGTGGAAGCAGAGTCTTTGAATATTTTTAAGGCAGAGGTGGATAGATTCTTGGTAAGCAAGGGGGTGATATGTTGTTGGGGATAGGTGGGATGCAGATTCCAGATTACTATCAGATCAGCCATGATCTTATTAAATAGCGGAGCAGGCTCGAGGGGCTGAATGGCCTGCTCCTGCTCCTTGTTCATATGTTCATATGCTCGTAACAGAGAGGGCTGATGAGGACAATTCTGTTGATGTGGTGTATATCGACCTTCAAAAGGCATTTGATACAGTGCCACACAACGGACTTGTGAGCTAAAGGGATATGAAATTGGCTAAGAGATGGGAAATAAAGTGTGGTGGTTAATCAATGCTTTTTAAGGCTGGAGCAAGGTTCGGACTGGAGTTCTCTGGGGGTCAGTATTGGGACCCTCACCCTTCCTGATATATGTTAATGGCCTAGATCTCAGTGAACTGGGCACAATTTCAAAATTTTTGGATGATACCAAACTTGGAAGCATTGTGAACTGTGAGGAGGACAGTGCAGATCTTCAAAGGGACATAGACAGGTTGGTGTAATTAGCGGACAAATGGCAGATGAAATTCAATGCAGAGACTTGTGAAGTGATTCATTTTGGTAGCAAGAATGTGGGGAGACAACATAAAATAAAGGGCACAATTCTAAAGGGGCTGCAGGAGCAAAGGGATCTGGATGTATATGTGCATAAATCATTGAAGGTGGCAGGGCAGGTTGAAAGGGTGGTTGATAAAACAAACAGTATCTTAGGCTTTATTAATAGGGGCATAGAGTATAAAAGCCAGGGAGTTATGTTGAGCCTGGATAAAACACTCGTTCAGCCTCAGCTAGAGTTTTATGTTCAGTTCTGGGAGCCACACTTTAGGAAAGATGTGAAGGCATTGGAGAAGGTTGCAGAAGAGTTTCACGAGAATGGTTCCAGGAATGAGGAACTTCAATTACGTAGATACGTTGGAGAAGTTGTGACTGTTTTCCTTGGCGAAGAGAAGGCTGGTGGGGATTTGATCAAGGTATTAAAAATCATGAGGGCTCAGGACAGAATAGATCGGGAGAAGCTGTTCCCACTGGTGGAAGGATCGAGAAAGAGAGGGCACAGATTTAAGATAATCGGCAAAGAAAAAAATGGTGACCTGAAGAAATGCCTTTCCCCAGAGCGAGTGGTTAGTATTTGGAAAGCACTGGCCGAGTACCTGGTGGAGGCAGAGTCACTCGAGGTTTTCAAAGGCAATTGGATCATTACTTGAAAAGGAAAGGTTTGCAGGGCTATAGGGAAAAGACACTGGAGCGGCTCTAGGTGAACTGCTCCTTCAGAGGGCCAGTACAGGCATGATGGGCCAAATGGCCTCCTCCTGAGCTGTAGCCACCTGTGATTCTAAGATTCATTGAAATGTGCTGGGTTTGGCGTGCACTGTGAGGGGGAGGGCTGGTGGCCCTACACTGTAAACACTGGGCCTAGCTGGACAAATAAGCAAGGCCTGGCCACCATCATTAGACTGAGCGTTAAGTTGACAAGGGGAGTAGCTGCAGGGGAGAAAGTTGGGGGGGTGGGGGGGGGGGGGGTGGATTGGGAATAATTGGAGAGCACTTTCAAAAAGCCAGCACAGACACAATGGGCTGAATGGCCTCCTCAGGTCTGTGTGATGCCTGATTGGTCAAACACTCTCTCGTCAGTAAAGCAGCACAGAATTCCAGGTCACAGAGCGGGGAGTTAATCAGGAAAACAGTGATGTCAGCTACAGGTTGTGGAGGGAAGGAGAGACTGAGAGATAACAGGGTTTCACAGTCTAGTCTTATACTCTCCCAAGTGTAGAAGATTAAGGGGTGATCTAATTAAGGTGTTTAAGATATTTAAAGGATTTGTTATGGATCTGAGAACTATTTCCTCTGGGGGGGGAAGTTCAGAACTAAGGGGCCAGCATCTTAAATCTCGAGCCAGGCCCTTGGGGGTGATGTCAGGAAACATTTCTTCACACAAAGGGGGAGTGGAAATCTCGAACCATCAACTGAGAAAAATTGTTGATGCTGGAGGTCAACTGAAAGTTTCAAATCTGAAATTAATGGATCGCCAAGCACAATATTATTAAAGGTTACAGAACCACAACTTCTCACTTTATACATTAATGATCTAGATGAAGGAACTGGGGGCATCCTGGCTAAGTTTGCAGATGATACAAAGATAGGTGGAGGGACAGGTAGTATTGAGGAGGCGGGGAGGCTGCAGAAGGATCTGGACAGGTTAGGAGAAAGGGCAAAGAAGTGGCAGATGGAATACAACGTGGGCAAGTGTGAGGTCATGCACTTTGGTAGGAAGAATAGAGGCATAGACTATTTTCTAAATGGGGAGAGAATTCAGAAATCTGGAATGCAAAGGGACTTGGAAGTCCTAGTCCAGGATTCTCTTAAGGTTAACTTGCAGGTTGAGTCGGTAGTTAGGAAGGCAATTGCAATGTTGGCATTTATTTCAAGAGGACTAGAATATAAAAGCAGGGATGTGCTGCTGAGGCTTTATAAGGCTCTGGTCAGACCACATTTGGAATATTGTGAGCAATTTTGGGCCCCGTATCTCAGGAAGGATGTGCTGGCCCTGGAGAGGGTCCAGAGGAGGTTCATGAGAATGATCCCAAGAATGAAAGGCTTAACATATGAGGAACGTTTGAGGACTCTGGGTCTATACTTGATGGAGTTTAGAAGGATGAGGGGGGATCTGATTGAAACATACAGAATACTGAAAGGCCTGGATAGAGTGGACGTGGGGAAGATGTTTCCATTAGTAGGAGAGACTAGGACCCGAGGGCACAGCCTCAGAGTAAAGGGAAGACCTTTTAGAACAGAGATGAGGAGAAACTTCTTTAGCCAGAGAGTGGTGAATCTATGGAATTCATTGCCACAGAAGGCTGTGGAGGCCAGGTCATTGAGTGTATTTAAGACCGAGATAGATAGGTTCTTGGTTGGTAAGAGGATCAAAGGTTACGGGGAGAAGGCGGGAGAATGGGGTTGAGAAACTTATCAGCCATGATTGAATGGCGGAGCAGACTCGATGGGCCGAATGGCCTAATTTCTGCTCCTATGTCTTATGTATGGGTCTTATGGTCTAACCAAGACAGGTTCTGGGGTAAAGAGCCACGATCTGATTGAACAGGCTGGAGGGCTGAATGGCCTCCCACTATTCTTGTATAACAGGCTTGAGGGGCTGAATGGCCTCCTGCTGTTCTGATGTAACAGGCTTGAGGGGCTGAATGGACTCCTCCTGTTCCTGTGTAACAGGGTCAAGGGGCTGAATGGCCTCCTCTTATACCTGTGCCTGTCCCGGGACAGGGTAATCCCGAATTCTATGTCTCTCATTTTGATTTGTTTTGATCCTTAGATGCTGGAGGTGAAAGACCATCGAGATACCCTCCTACACCATGCTCACCGCAGAAACCGGAGAGTTACAGCATCGCTCCCCTCACCCCATCACAGTCCCCGGTATGTAACTTACAACTATATAGCAGTGCCAGCAAAGCCAGGCTGTGACCTCGTGGACATATTCGCCACCTCTGACTATACCAGACTATATCAGACACATAGGAGTAACACACCATGAGTATTCACATTGCAATCTGTCTGGTTTTTAATCAGCCTGCGAACGCTTCTATTACTGCACTCTGTTAACCAGAGGAAGAACATAACAATATGAAAATATTGCAGAGGGAGCTTTAGCCTGATCGAGTGTGACTCTGAAGAACTGTCCTCCTGTTTAATCGATTTAATCCTACACAGGACTTGGAGCAGATTTCTCATACAGAGTCAGGATTCACCGATAAGCCCTACTGGACTAATCTGATGTGTAATATACCTTTAAGACAAATGTTGCAATGTAAGATCACATGATCTTAATCCCCATTAGCAGAGTAGCGCAGGCTACCTCTGTGAGAGAGCCTTGAGTTAGACACTGAAGAGTGAAGACAGAGTTTTGAGTTGTGAGCACACAAGTGTAGCTGTTGAGTTTAGTTTGTAAATAAACAGCATGTGTGCAACAACGTGTGCAACCCGGAACCTTTAGCCACAACAAAGCAAGGCCACTGGTTCCAACACCTACATATAATTTCCACGTTAAATAGTGCACACAGACTCTACCGTACTAGACAGGGGCTGAGTCCTTCCCTTTCTCCTGCTGTGCTCTAAGCGCAGGAACTAACTGTGAATTCAGTATTGCTGCCTGTGATGCAGACTTACCTTTTGATGTGCTGTGGTCCAGTTGGGACCACTCTCGCCTCCAGATCTGAAGGTCTGTGTCCAAGTCCCATTCCTCAGCCTGTAGCACAATTCTAGGCAAACACTCCTGAGGAGGTGCTGCACTGTCAGAGGTGCTGTCTTGGATCCGGCATTACAGCCCTACCCTCACAGGTGAGTGTTCAAGATCCTTTGACATTATTTGGAAGAGGAGCAGGGGAGTTAACCCTGGTGTCTGGCCCAGTATCTATCCCTCAAACAGCATCACTAAGAAAAAACAGATTGTCTGATCGTTATAAAGGGTAAGAGAGAGGCAAAAGTGGACATTGGGCCACTGGAAAATGACGCTGGAGAAGTAGTAGTGGGGAACAAAGAAATGGTGGAGGAACTGAATAGGTACTTTGCGTCAGTCTTCACAGTGGAAGACATGAGTAACATCCCCAAAGTTCAAGAGAGTCGGGGGGCAGAAGTGAGTATGGTGGCCATTAACAAGGAGAAGGTGCTAGGAAAACTGAAAGGTCTGAAGGTGGATAAATCACCTGGACCAGATGGATTACACCCCAGAGTTCTGAAGGAGATAGCTGAAGAGATAGTGGAGGCATTAGTGGTGATCTATCAGGAATCACTGGAGTCAGGGAGGGTCCCAGAGGACTGGAAAATCGCTAATGTAACCCCCTTGTTTAAGAAGGGAGTGAGGCAAAAGACGGGAAATTACAGGCCGATTAGCCTGACCTCGGTCGTTGGTAAGATTTTAGAGTCCGTTATTAAGGATGAGATTTCAGAATACTTGGAAGTGCATGGTAAAATCGGGCAACGTCAGCATGGTTTCATCAAGGGGAGGTCATGCCTGACAAATCTGTTAGAATTCTTTGAGGAAGTAACGAGTAGGTTAGACAAAGGAGAGCCAATGGATGTTATCTACTTGGACTTCCAGAAGGTCTTTGACAAGGTGCTGCACAGGAGGCTGCTCAGTAAGATAAGAGCCCATGGTGTTAGAGGCAAGGTACTAGCATGGATAGAAGATTGGCTGTCTGGCAGGAGGCAGAGAGTGGGGATAAGGGGCTCCTTCTCAGGATGGCGGCCGGTGACTAGTGGAGTTCCACAGGGGTCAGTGTTGGGACCACAACTTTTCACTTTATACATTAACGATCTAGATGAAGGAACTGAGGGCATCCTGGCTAAGTTTGCAGATGATACAAAGATAGGTGGAGGGACAGGTAGTATTGAGGAGGCGGGGAGGCTGCAGAAGGATTTGGACAGGTTAGGAGAATGGGCAAAGAAGTGGCAGATGGAATACAACATGGGGAAGTGTGAGGTCATGCACTTTGGTAGGAAGAATAGAGGCATAGACTATTTTCTAAATGGGGAGAGAATTCAGAAATCTGGAGTGCAAAGGGACTTGGGAGTCCTATTCCAGGATTCTCTTAAGGTTAACTTGCAGGTTGAGTCGGTAGTTAGGAAGGCAAATGCAATGTTGGCATTTATTTCGAGAGGACTAGAATATAAAAGCAGGGATGTGCTGCTGAGGCTTTATAAGGCTCTGGTCAGACCACATTTAGAATATTGTGAGCAATTTTGGGCCCTGTATCTCAGGAAGGATGTGCTGGTCCTGGAGAGGGTCCAGAGGAGGTTCATGAGAACGATCCCAGGAATGAAAGGCTTAACATATGAGGAACGTTTGAGGACTCTGGGTCTATACTCGATGGAGTTTAGAAGGATGAGGGGGGATCTGATTGAAACTTACAGAATACTGAAAGGCCTGGATAGAGTGGACGTGGGGAAGATGTTTCCTTTAGTAGGAGAGACTAGGACCCGAGGGCACAGCCTCAGAGTAAAGGGAAGACCTTTTAGAACAGAGATGAGGAGAAACTTCTTTAGCCAGAGAGTGGTGAATCTATGGAATTCATTGCCACAGAAGGCTGTGGAGGCCAGGTCATTGAGTGTATTTCAGACCGAGATAGATAGGTTCTTGATTGGTAAGGGGATCAAAGGTTACGGGGAGAAGGCGGGAGAATGGGGTTGAGAAACTTATCAGCCATGATTGAATGGCGGAGCAGACTCGATGGGCCGAATGGCCTAATTTCTGCTCCTATGTCTTATGGGCTTATGGTCTTATGGTCTTGTCACATTTTTTTGTGGGATCTTGCTGTGCACATATTGGCTGCTGCATTTCGTACATTACAGCAGTGACTACACTTCCAATAAAGACTTCAGTGGCTGTGAAACATTGTGGTCTGTTCACAGCCGCTGTGTAAAGGGCTGTCCTTCGGGTACCATGCCTGTTTCCTGACGTGTTGCTGATTGGTTTTGCAGAGATCTCTTGGGGACACACCACGTTATCGGCCCTTCAGCGTTGTGGTGGCCATTGACTTCGGGACAACAGCGAGTGGCTACGCCTTCAGTCTGGTGCAGGATCCTGAGACAATCCACATGATGAGGTACCTGGCCAAGATTTGTTTTCTCGTCTGTTAGATGTGGCCAGCACTTTTTGCCGATCTCTCTAGCTGCCCTCAGGAATGTGAGGGTGAGCTACCATCTGAAATATAGCTAGTGTTACTGAAAAGGCAGACATCTCGCTGAAGCTTTTCATCCTGCACTCATCAGGACAAATGCAAGAATGCCAAATTTCAAACAATCACAATTTATACTAGAGGAGAAAAGTTACTGATTGGTTGGCAAGATGCCTCTGATTGGCCAAGGTGTTGACATGTAGAAAGCAGAGGGAACCATAGGCCCCTCAGACGCCAGGTAATTCAAAAAAGTGTAAACCTTGCTTTTGTTTTATTCATTCAAGGAATGTGAGTTTCATTGGCTGGGTCAGTATTTATTGCCCATCTCTAATTGCCCTTGAGAAGGTGGTGGTGAGCTGTCTTCTTGAACCACTGCAGTCCATGTGGTGTAGGTACACCCACAGTGCTGTTAGGGAGGGAGTTCCAGGATTTTGACCCAGTGACAGTGAAGGAACGGCGATATATTTCCAAGTCAGGATGGTGAGTGACTTGGAGGGGAACTTCCAGGTGGTGGTGTTCCCATCTATCTACTGCCCTTGTCCTTCTAGATGGTAGTGGTCGTGGGTTTGGAAGGTGCTGTCTGATGAGTCTTGATGAATTCCTGCAGTGCATCTTGTAGATGGTACACACTGCTGCTACTGTGTGTCGGTGGTGGAGGGAGTGAATGTTTGTGGATGTGGTGCCAATCAAGCGGGGCTGCTTTGTCCTGGATGGTGTCGAGCTTCTTGAGTGTTGTGGGAGCTGCACTCATCCAGGCAAGTGGGGAGTATCCATCACACTCCTGACTTGTGCCTTGTAGATGGTGGACAGGCTTTGGGGAGTCAGGATGTGAGTTACTCACCACAGGATTCCTAGCCTCTGACCTGCTCTTGCAGCCACAGTATTTATAGAGCTAGTCCAGTTCAGTTTCTGGTCAATGGTAACCCTCAGAATGTTGATAGTGGGGGATTCAGTGATGGTAATGTCATTGAATGTCAAGGGGCGATGGTTAGATTCTCCCTTGTTGGAGATGGTCATTGCCTGACACTTGTGTGGCACAAATGTTACTTGCTACTTGTCAACTTAAGAATGGATATTGTCCAGATCTCGCTACATTTGGACATGGGCTGCTTCAGTATCTGAGGAGTCACGAATTGTGAACATTGTGCAATCATCAGCAAACATCCCCACTTCTGACCTTATGATGGAAGGAAGGTCATTGATGAAGCAGCTGAAGATGGTTGGGTTGAGGACACTACCCTGAGGAACTCCTGCAGTGATGTCCTGGAGCTGAGATGACTGACTTCCAGCAACCACAACCATCTTCCTTTGTGCTAGGTATAATTCTAACCATTGTCTCCAGTTGCTCGGGCTCCTTGATGCCACACTCGGTCAAATGCTGCCTCGATGTCAAGGGCAGTCACTCTTTTATCTCACTTCAGGAGTTCAGCTTTTTTGTCCATGTTTGAACCAAGGCTGTAATGAGGTCAGGAGTTGAGTGACCCTGGCGGAACCCAAGCTGGGCATCAGTGAGCAGGTTATTGCTAAGCAAGTGCTGCTTGATAGCACTGTTGATGACCCCTTCCATTACTTTACTGATGTTTGGCTAGAGGCATGGCAAGTTCGGGAGCACAAGTCTTCAGTGCTCTTGCTGGAATATTGTCAGGGCCCATAGCCTTTGCAGTGTCCAGTGCCTTCAGCTGTTTCTTGATATCACGTGGAGTGAATCGAATTGGCTGAATCTGGCATCTGTGATGCTGGGGACCTCCGGAGGAGGCTGAGATGGATCATCCACTCAGCACTTCTGGCTGAAGATTGTAGCAAATGCTTCAGCCTTATCTTTTGCACTGATGTGCTGAGCTCCCCCATCATTGAGGATGGGG
This sequence comes from Isurus oxyrinchus, assembly GCA_026770705.1. Lineage (NCBI taxonomy): Eukaryota > Metazoa > Chordata > Chondrichthyes > Lamniformes > Lamnidae > Isurus > Isurus oxyrinchus. The sequence continues at coordinate 259,027,460 of JANJGN010000001.1, forward strand.
ATATTTGTGGAGCCTCCTCCTCCAGTGAGTTGTTTAATTGTCCACCACCATTTACGACTGGATGTGACAGGACTGCAGAGCTTAGATCTGATCCATTAGTTCAGGGATCGCTTAGCTCTGTCTATCACTTGCTGCTTATGCTGTTTGGCACACAAGTATTCCTGTGTTATAGCTTCACCAGGTAGACACCTCATTTTTAGGTATGTCTGGTGCTGCTCCTGACATGCCCTCCTGCACTCTTCATTGAACCAGGGTTGATCCCCTGTCTTGATGGTAATGGTAGAGTGGGGGATACGCTGGGCCATGAGGTTACAGATTGTGTTTGAGTACAATTCTGCTGCTGCTGATGGCCCACAGCACCTCATGGATGCCCAGTCTTGAGTTGCTTGATCTGTTCAAAATCTATCCCATTTAGCACAGTGGTGGTGCCACACAGCACGATGGAGGGTATCCTCAGTGTGAAGGTGGGACTTTGTCTCCACAAGGACTGTGCGGTGGTCACTCCTACAGATACTGTCATGGACAGATGCATCTGTGACAGGCAGGTTGGTGAGGATGAGGTCAAGTATGTTTTTCCCTCTTGTTGGTTCCCTCACCACCTGCCGCAGACCCAGTCTAGCAGCTATGCCCTTTAGGACTCGGCCAGCTCAGTCGCTAGTTTGGCTACTGAACCATTCTTAATGATGGACATTGAAGTCCCCCACCCAGAGTACATTCTGCACCCTTGCCACCCTCAGTGCTTCCTCCAAGTGATGTTCAACATGGAGGAGCACTGATTCAGCAGCTGAGGGAGGGCGGTACGTGGTAATCAGCAGGAGGTTTCCTTGCCCATGTTTGACCTGATGCTATGAGACTTCATGGGGTCTGGAGTCGATGTTGAGGACTCCCAGGGAAACTTCCTCCCAACTATTCACCACTGTGCCCCCACCTCTGCTGGCTCTGTCCTGCTGGTGGGACAGGACATACCCAGGGATGGTGATGGTGGTGTCTGGGACATGGTCTGTAAGATATGATTATAGATGAGATCCGTGAGTGTGACTATGTCAGGCTGTTGCTTGACTAGTCTGTGAGACTGCTCTCCCAGTTTTGGCACAAGCCTCCAGGTGTTAGTGAGGGGGACTTTGCAGGGTCGACAGGGCTGAGATTATTGTTGTCATTTGCCTAGGTTGATGCCGGGTGGTCCGTCCGGTTTCATCCTTATTGGCTTGTTTTCCGCAGTTTGATACAACTGAGTATCTTGCTAGGCCATTTCAGAGGGCATTTAAGAATCCAGCACATTTCTGTGGGTCTGGAGACACATGTAGGCCCTAAAGGACATTACTGAACAAGGTGAAACGATTGAACAGATCCTTGCTGCTCTACAGTGGCCACGCGAGTGGTATTTTCCACTAACAGGATGCTGCCATCAGTCCAAGAAGACATTCAGCCTATTATATAATTGAGCATCATCGTGTATGAATTTCAACAGCGGTGTGATTCCAGGTAAGTAAGCCGTGTGCCCCAGTGAGTGGCTGATCAAATCAAACAGCACGTTCCTTCGGTTGGTAACAGGCAGAGTACAGGCCATACTCACCCAGTCCCCGCTCACAAAACCCAAAACCAAACCTCCGCTTTTCCATGTGATTTCATGATTGAGCAGCACCCGATTCAGGGACCCATTCTCCCCGGCAGGTGAAAACAGTTTGGACCGGTATTCTTATTTCACTGGGTGTTTTTACTGGGTGTTTTTTGACCTCCTGGGTCTGCAAACAAAAGGAACCTGTTCAATCCCCGCGCCTTTTTCTGAATTACCTGGGGGATCGGGAGCCCATGGTTCCTCGTGGCTTTCTCCATGACAACGCTGTAGCCAATCAAAGCCATCTTACCAACCCTTCGACATCCGTTCCTTCTTCGCTAAACACTGTTGTGATTGTTTGAATTTTGCCATTCCTCGGTTTGTCACTAAACTCGATTCCAGTTCTCCAGTTGCCATGGTGGGATCTGACCTCCTGTCTTTGGATCGTTAGTCTCGGCTTCTGACTAACATTACCGCCATGTTCTACCCAATTTTATAGTTAAATACTATTTGAGGCAGGAAGAGGCCTTTGACCTATCAAGCGGTCACCTATCCCCTGTATTCCTTTCAGCCCACCTTGTCCAACCTGTCCTCAAAGTCCCCTTTCACCCATATAGCCGCTTCTTGGGGCTCACTAATCTTGCACCCTTTGTCAGTAATCTCTTCTATAATCTTATCACCCTTGGCCTCTGAGTTAATGGAAATGAATTGAACTGAAAACTAATTCTGGCAATTCATAACACTGAAAGTGGATTCGAGTCATTCATCCTGTACGATTTTTTAGGAAGGTAGGAATCATGCTGCTGTTGAGGGTTGCCACTCTTGGGAAAGCTTATTGCTTCGCGTCTGTTTGTTCCTAGGCGATGGGAGGGCGGTGACCCCGGAGTGGCCAATCAGAAAACACCGACCAGCCTGCTCCTGACTCCTGATGGCAGTTTCCACAGCCTGGGGTTCACTGCCAGAGATCACTACCATGACCTGGACCCCGAGGAAGCCAGGCACTGGCTCTACTTTGAGAAGTTTAAGATGAAGATTCACAGTACATGTGTGAGTATAGACCGCACCTGGCGGTGTGGGGGGGGGGAGGGGGGGGGGGGTGGATGGGTGGGATTGTGGCACTGCCGCTGGACTGGTTATTCTAGAAACCCAGGGTAATGCTCTGGGGACCCCATCTGGTTCACTCATGCCCTTTACAGAAGGAACTCTGCTGTCCTTACCTGGTCTGGCCTACACGTGACTCCAGACCCACAGCGACGGGGTTGACACATAAAAAAAAAGTTCCTTCTGAGCCAGGGCAATGAGGGATGGGCCTGCTGGCCTAGGCAGCGATGCCCAGAACCCAACAAACAAATAAAAAAAAACAATCAAATCACTCAGGATGTGGTGGGGAAAATAGTAACAATAACCAGGCGGCTGCTACACAGGTCAAAACACAACACACCAATGTAGAGGGAGCTTTACTGTGTATCTAACCCCGTGCTGTACCTGTCCTGGGAGTGTTTGATGGGGACAGTGTAGAGGGAGCTTTACTCTGTATTTAACCCCATGCTGTACCTGTCCTGGGAGTGTTTGATGGGGACAGTGTAGAGGGAGATTTACTCTGTATCTAACCCCGTGCTGTACCTGTCCTGGGAATGTTTGATGGGGACAGTGTAGAGTGAGCTTTACTCTGTATCTAACCCCGTGCTGTACCTGTCCTGGGAGTGTTTGATGGGGACAGTGTAGAGGGAGCTTTACTCTGTATCTAACCCTGTGCTGTACCTGTCCTGGGAGTGTTTGATGGGGACAGTGTAGAGGGAGCTTTACTCTGTATCTAACCCTGTACTGTACCTGTCCTGGGAGTGTTTGATGGGGACAGTGTAGGGGGAGCTTTACTCTGTATCTAACCCCGTGCTGTACCTGTCCTGGGAGTGTTTGATGGGGACAGTGTAGAGGGAGTTTACTCTGTATCTAACCACGTGCTGTACCTGTCCTGGGAGTGTTTGATGGGGACAGTATAGAGGGAGCTTTACTCTCTATCTAATCCCGTGCTGTACCTGTCCTGGGAGTGTTTGATGGGAACAGTGTAGAGGGAGCTTTACTCTGTATCTAACCTCGTGCTGTACCTGTCCTAGGAGTGTTTGATGGGGACAGTGTAGAGGGAGCTTTACTCTGTATCTAACCCCGTGCTGTACCTGTCCTGGGAGTGTTTGATGGGGTCAGTGTAGAGGGAGCGTTGCTCTGTATCTAACTCCGTGCTGTACCTGTCCTGGGAGTGTTTGATGGGGACAGTGTAGAGGGAGCTTTACTCTGTATCTAACTCCGTGCTGTACCTGTCCTGGGAGTGTTTGATGGGGACAGTGTAGAGGGAGCTTTACTCTGTATCTAACCCCGTGCTGTACCTGTCCTGGGAGTGTTTGATGGGGACAGTGTAGAGGGAGCTTTACTGTGTATCTAACTCCATGCTGTACCTGTCCTGGGAGTGTTTGATGGGGACAGTGTAGAGGGAGCTTTACTGTGTATCTAACCCCGTGCAGTACCTACCCTGGGAGTGTTTGATGGGGACAGTGTAGAGGGAGCTTTACTCTCTATCTAACCCCGTGCTGTACCTGTCCTGGGAGTGTTTGATGGGACAGTGTAGAGGGAGCTTTACTCTGTATCTAACCCCGTGCTGTACCTGTCCTGGGAGTGTTTGATGGGGACAATGTAGAGGGAGCTTTACTCTGTATCTAACCCCGTGCAGTACCTACCCTGGGAGTGTTTGATGGGGACAGTGTAGAGGGAGCTTTACTCTCTATCTAACCCCGTGCTGTACCTGTCCTGGGAGTGTTTGATGGGGACAGTGTAGAGGGAGCTTTACTCTGTATCTAACTCCGTGCTGTACCTGTCCTGGGAGTGTTAGATGGGGACAGTGTAGAGGGAGATTTACTCTGTATCTAACCCCGTGCTGTACCTGTCCTGGGAGTGTTTGATGGGGACAGTGTGGAGGGAGCTTTATTCTGTATCTAACCTCATGCTGTACCAGTCCTGGGAGTGTTTGATGGGGACAGTGTAGAGGGAGCTTTACTCTGTATCTAACCCCGTGCTGTACCTGTCCTGGGAGTGTTTGATGTGAACACTGACTGTATGAAGTGGAGTTTCAGAGGTGGTGTGTAATTGGTAAAGGGACTTGAATGTTGATCAGTGTGAGGCAGTATGTTCTGGTAAGGAAGATGAGTAAGCCATGTATTTCTAGAAAATGAAGAATCTCACTGGGATGATAGGAATCTGGGAATGCAAACACAGAAATCATCCACGGTACTGAAGTGGGTCGAAGAGGCACTGAACAAGCTAAGTAAACATTCCGGGATGATTTGTAGAGGGACAGAATCGAAAAGCAGAGAAATTATGCTGCCTTTGTGTCAAGCCTGAGGTTCAGTGTGCAGTTCGGCCTGACATTTGATAAAAAGGATGCAGAGTTATTGGAGGAAAGATTTACAAGGACAATATCAGAATTACAAGATTATACCTATCAGGGAAAGATAAGCAGGCTGCTGTTCTTTCTAGTGAAAATAGTGACCTGATAGCGTTCAGTGTTCGATAGAGTGGATACAGGGAGAATGTTTCCCTTTGTGGGGAAGAGCATAACTAGAGGCCGTCAGTATAAGATAGTCACCAAGAAACCCAATCGGGAATTCAGAAGAAACTTCTTTACCCAGAGATGGGTGAGAATGTGGAACTCAGTACCACAGGGCGTGGTTGAAGTGAAGTGTAAAGCGGAGGGGGAAGTAGAGAAACATATGAGGGAGAAGAGAATAGAGGTTTACGATGATAGATTTAGATGCGAGAAGATGGGAAGGAGCCTGAGTGGAGCATAAACGCCAGCCTGGGCTGGTCGGGTCAAATGGCCTGTTTCTCTGTATCCTATTTAATCCTATACTCTACTTCCCTCTATGGACAACACCTTCTGATGAGCAGAAACGTTCCTGAGACCAGAGTGTGCTGGAGTTTAACCCAGTCCTGGGTCTACTCAGGGTGCCGGGCCATATCGAATCGTTCCAGTCCCTCCTCCTCTGGTTCCGGAACTTTCTATAACGCTGGAATTTTAAATCCACTGTCTTGTTTCTCCAGGACCTCACCATGGAAACGGAGTTGGAGGCTGTAAACGGGAAGAGTGTGAGAGCTCTCGAAGTGTTCGCCCACGCACTGAGGTACTTCCGGAAGCATGCCTTAAAGGTCAGTTAGGAGGTCACAATGGGCTGAACTCTGCCCTCTCACACCGGGGTCTCGTCATCAATCCCAGCTCGGGGTGGGAATATCCTGAAACAGTTGGATGTTAGGGTTAGTCAGGACATCAATCCAGCTCCGAGTCCTGAGGAAGGGAGTGAGTGAAATGGTTAGGGCTATGGGAGGTTGACATATATGGAAGTGTGCAACTGTGGGTTTGATCTATACCAAACAACTTTGTTCTTTCTGCTTTGTTGAGCTAATTTTCTCTTCCGATTTGTGGACAATTTTATGTTTGCGTGTTGGCAGGAGTTGAATGACCAGTTCTCGATCGCACTGGACACTGATGATGTGCGTTGGGTGATCACTGTACCAGCAATCTGGAAACAGC
>JANJGN010000001.1:259038590-259250730 GCA_026770705.1 Isurus oxyrinchus
ATTGCACAATGTTCAGCACCATTCGCAACTCCTCAGATACTGAAGCAGTCCATGTCCAAATGCAGCAAGACCTGGGCAATATCCAGGCTTGGGCTGACAAGTGGCAAGTAACATTCACATCACACAAGTGTCAGGCAATGACCATCTCCAACAAGAGAGAATCCAACCATCACCCCTTGACATTCAAAGACATACAAACATACGAATTAGGAACAGGAGTAGGCCACTCAGCCCCTCGAGCCTGCTCCACCATTCAATAAGATCATAGCTGATCCGATTGTAACCTCAATCCCACATTCCAGCCTACTCCCGATAACCTTTCACCCCCTTGTTAATCAAGGATCTATCCACCTCCGCCTTAAAAATATCTAAAGACTCTGCTTCCACTGCCTTTTCAGGAAGAGGGTTCCAGAGACTCACTACCCTCTGAGAGAAAGAATTTCTCTTCATCTTTGTCTTAAACAGGCAACCTCTTATTTTTAAACTGTGACCTCTGGTTCTAGATTCTTCCACAAGAGGAAACATCCTCTCCACATCCACCCTGTTAAGTCCCCTCAGGATCTTATATGTTTCAATTAATTCACCTCTTACTCTTCTAAACTCCAGCAGATACAAGCCTAACCTGTCCAACCTTTACTCTTGAAACAACCCGCCTATTCCAGGTATTAGTCTAGTGAACCTTCTCTGAACTGCTTCCAACGCATTTGCACCCTTCCTTAAATAAGGTGACCAGTACTGTACACAGTACTCCAAATGTGGTCTAACTAGTGCCCTGTACAACTGAAGCATAACCTCCCTACTTTTGTATTCAATTCCCCTCACAATAAACAATAACATTCTATTAACTTTCCTAATTACCTGCTGTACCTGCATACTAACCTTTTGTGATTCATGCACTAGGACACCCAGATCCCTCTGCACCTCAGAGCTCTGCAATCTCTCACTATTTAGATAATATGCTTCTTTTTTGTTCTTCCTGCCAAAATGGACAATTTCACATTTGCCCACATTTGCCAGGCCTTTTCTTACTCACTGAACCTATCTATGTCCCTTTGTGGTCTCCTTGTGTCCTCCTCACATCTTACTCTCCCACCTATCATTGTGTCATCAGTAACTTCAGCAACCTTTTCTTTGGTCCCTTTATCCTAGTCACTTATATAAATTGTAAACAGTTGAGGCCCCGGCACTGATCCCTGTGGCACACCACTTGTCACATCCTGCCAAGCAGAAAAAAATTCCATTTAAGGCTACCCTCTGTTCCCTGTTAGCTAGTCAATAGTCTGTCCATGCCAATATGTTAACCCCTACACCATGAGCTTTAATTTTCCATAATAAACTTTGATGTGGCACCTTATCAAATGCCTTCTGGAAATCTAAGTACAGCACACTAAGTACAGTTCCCCTTTATTCACCATTTTATGTGGGTGGGCCAATTAAGGCCACAGTAAGCGCTATGCACCCCCTGTGCAGGCAGGGGGAATTCCCTCAGCTTGGGGTGGGGGGGGGTGCGCTCTTTCACACATGTGCACAAAAGAGCGCACTGATCTCCCTGAGGCTAAGAGCTACCTCAGGGAGATCGGCGCCGAATTAAAGTTTGCAATAAAAATTATAAAGAATTTCCCTGGCATGGCCCCTCGTGTCACACTGTCACGTGAATTCGGACATGTCCATAACTTTAACTGAAACCTTTAGTAAAAATTTAAGCACCCTCCATGAAGCCTCATCCCGGCCGTGAATGAGGTTTGATGCTTTTTCCAAAGCCCCCCCAGGGCTCCCGGCCTGTCCACCAACCTTGAGGTTGGACGGGCGGGTCCATGAATGATTTTAATTCGTGTCTCAATGGCTTTAATAGGCCATTGACAGGTCAGCGGACGGGCAGCTGAATCAGCTGCGCCCCCACCAACCTGGAAATGGAATTGACGCGGGATGACGCCGGGAGTTCCACCCGACATATCCCTGCGTCATTTTACACATTGGCAAGTGGGCCCTGTCCCCGCTCACTGACCGGAAGATCCTGCCCCATGATTTCCCTTTCACAAAACCATGTTGACTCTGCCTGATTGCTTTGAATTTTTCCAAGTGCCCTTCTAAAATATCTTTCATAATACCTTCTAACATTTTCCCTATGACAGGTGTTAAGCTAACTGGCCTGTAGTTTCCTGCTTTCTGTCTGCCTCCCTTTGTGAATAAAGGATTTACATTCACTATTTTCCAAACAGATGGAACCTTCCCTGAATCTCGTGAATTTTGGAAAATTAAAGCCAATGCATCAACTATCTCACTGGCCACTTCTTTTAAGACTCTAGGATGAAGTCCATTAGGACCCGGGGACATGTCAGCCCGCAGTTCCATCAATTTGCTCAGTACCACTTACCTGGTGTTGGAATTTTCCTGAGTTCCTCCCTCCCTTCAATTTCCCAATTTACAGCTATTTCTGGGAACTTATATCCTCTATAGTGAAGACTGATACAAAATATCTGTTCAATTCATCCGTCATCTCCTTATTTTCCATTATTAATTACCCAGACTCACTTACTGTAGGACCAATACTCACTTTAACTCTTATGTTTTTTAAATAACTATAGAAGCTCTTTACTACATGTCTTTACATGTCCAGCTAACTTTCTCTTGTACTCTAGTTTTTTCTTCCTTATCAAGTTTTTAACTTTTTTAGTTAACCACAGAGGATGGGTCATCTCCTTGGAATTTTCCTTTCTGGTTGGAATGTATCTATTGTGTGTTTTCTGAAATATCCCTTTAAATTTCTGCCACTGAACTTCTATTGACCTATCCCTTAACCTCATTTGCCAGTTCACTTTAGCTGGTTCAGCTTTCATGCCCTCATAATTGCCCTTGTTTAAGTTTAAAATACTAGTCTTAGACCTACCCTTCTCTCCCACAAACTGAATGCAAAATTCAATCATGTGCTACCCAGGGGTGCCTTCACTATGAGGATATTAATTAACCCTATGCCATTGCACAATACTAGTTTGAGTATAGTCTGCCCTCTGGTTGGCTCTAGAACATGCTGTTCTAAGACTATCCCAAAGACATTCTGTGAATTCATCATCTGGGCTCCCTCTGCCCATCTGATTTTTCCAGTCTATATGTAGATTAAAATTCCCCAGGATCATCACCATTCCTTTCTGACGAGCTCCCATTCTCTCTTCCTTTAAAATCTGTCCTATTATTAGTTATTAGTTACAATTAGGAGCCTGTGGACTACTCTCACAAGTGACTTCTGATTTTATCATTTATCATCTCTACTCAAACCGCTTCTACATCCTGGTTTCCTGAACTTAGCTCATCCCTCTCTAATGTGCTAATACCATCATTAATTAACAGAGCCACCCCTCCACCTTTTCCTAACTTGCTGGCCTTCCTAAATGTAACATACCCTTCAATATTCAGGTCCCAAACTATGTCACCCTGTAACCATGTCTCTGTAAAGGCTATCAGATCATACTTATTTATTTCTATTTGCGCTATCATCCGTTTTGTTTCAAATGCTATGTGCATTCAGATATAGACCCTCTAGTTTTGTCTTTTTATTAGTTTTGTAATCTCTAGCCTTATCTGCTGATTTACTCTTAGATTTGTACTCTCTGTCCCTTCCTATCACAGTCTGTTTATCTCAAGGACAACTAGGGATGGACAATAATTCCAGCCAGCAAAGCCCACATCCTGTGAATGATTAAAAGAAAAGGTCATTTCCCATATTAATACTTTATTCTCTTGCCTTATCTCTACTCTTTATTTTACCACATCTTCCTAAACGTGATCCCTTGCCCCCACTATTCAGTTTAAAATTCTCCCCGCTTCCCTAGTTATGCAGCTCATGTGGACACCAGTCCCAGCAGAGTTCAGGTGTAACCGTCCCAATGGTACAGATCCCACTTTCCCCAGTACAGGTGTCAGTGCCCCACTAACCAGAACCCGCTTCTCCCACACCAGCCTTTCAGCCTCATGTTCATCTCTCTAATTTTATGTACCCTCTGCACGCGGCTCAGGTAATAACCCAGAGATTATAACCTTTTAGATTCTGCTTTGCAATTTAGTGCCTTGCTCCTCATACTGACCACGCAGAGCCTCTTTCCTAGTTGTACCTATGTCGTTGGTACCTACATGGACCACAACAACTGGATCCTCCCCCTCCCCCTGCAAGTTCCTCTCCAGCCTGAGCAGCAATCCCAAACCCTGGCACTGGGCAGGCAACACAGTCATCTGGACTCTTGCTCCTTGCTACAGAGAGAAGTGTCAATCCCCCCCGCTCCTGTCTCCTACGACCACTACGTTTCATTTTGCTTCCCCCCACTGGGGTGGTTTCCTGTACCACGGAGCCGTGGTCAGCTTGCCCATCCAGCCTGCAGCCCCCACTCTCATCTAGACAAGCCGTGAGAACCCCAAACCTGTTGGACAATTGCAGAGGCTGACACTCCTGTGCTCCTGCCCTCTGGGTCCCCTTACCCTCCTCACTCGCAGTCACACCCTCCTGTCCCTCACCACTGACCAAATCAGATGACCCCCCCCCCCCCATCCTAAGTGGAGTGACTGCTTCCTGGTACAAAGCATCCAGGTAACTTCTCCCCGCCACCCCCCCCACCCCCCCACCCCACCCCCTGTCCCTGATGTGTCACAGTGGACGGAACCGTCCGGTCCAGTTGGTGTTGGATATCGCGGCTGGCGTGGAGCGGACAGTAGGGCGAGAAGGTCAAAGTTCGGTTCCACGCCACCATGAAACCGGTTTGCGACTGTCCGTTCCGCCTGTCTGTGGCCGGCTGGGATCCCAGCCACCCGACTTCAGGAACATCATTTGAATGCATTGGCATCTTGTTACTGCGCCAGCTCACCAGAATCATCACCCCCCCCCCCAACCCCAACACACCCCCCCCCCCCACCCCACCCCTCCACCCCGCCCCCCCACCCCCCCCCCCCCCCCCCCCCCCCACCCCCAACATCCAATCTACTGCCCACGTCGGTGTGACTTCAGAACAGCGTGCCCCCACCCTCCCAGGCTGCCCTTAAAAGGTGGGCACCCGGTGACCTGAATCTCGGGGGGAACGGGGAGGTGAGTGCAATGCAAACCTGCCGCGTGAGTATCGCCCGTAGGGCATCAGGAAGGGGTGCTGCACCTCTGTGGTGGGGCAGGTCGGAGGCGGAGGGGGGGGCTTTTCCCTCGCTGGCTTTCAGCAGGGCGCTGGGGCAAGGTCTGCAGGCCCGGGAGCAGTGGGGAAGGTGGCACAGCCTGGAGGTAGTACACAAGCTCATCCCCAGGAGGCGCTGGGGGGGGTGGGTGGGGGGGGGAGAGGAGTTGAGGGCAGTGGCCACACACTTGTCAAAAGTGAACATCCTTCCGCAGGCTGACTGTTGAGCTGCAGTTCCATCGACAGGATCAGAGTCAGACCCCTGAAGCTTCTCTGCACCACAAAAGCATGGACAGTGCCACCCAAGTGCTCCAGAACTTTCCACCCCTCGGGCACAGACTGCAAATGAATGTGTGTTCTAGGGAAGCAAAGCCATTGGCTGACTGGGAAAGTTGAACAACGCCCTTACGAAGGGCGGCCACGGAGCAGTCACTGGTGGGGGTGCTCACAGCTCCTTGCAATGTCTTTATCAAGATGTGGACCAGTGTCCATCATGGTTCAAGCTAACAGCGCAGCTTTGCAGTGAGTGTTGGGGGAATGTCTGCACCTGAGCTGAGGGCAGGGCATCCAGTCCGGTGGCTGAAGCTACCGCCAATTGGTCAGGCGGAAAGGGGCAGAGGTGGGTGGGGTTTCGGACAGCCAATGGGCTCACTACGCACAGGCCGTCCAAGTGATGGCCAGCGGTCCATGAGGAGGCAGTTTCTAGAGGGGATGAGGTCAGATGGGGATGTGAGGGTTTGTGTGTGTGAGAGAGCAAGTGGTGATGCTCCTTGAACTGGCAGTGAGTGAGATGCCAGTGAATGTGTGATGGGCTTGTGAGTGGGTGAGTTGAGATTAATGAGATGGTTGCCTTACCCTGACAGCCTCAGATGAGACCATTCACCCTCTGTCTGCACTGGATGGCCGACCTCCTCTGGGCAGCGTCGGCACTGACCACCACTGCCATCGCCTCCCAAGCCGGAGTGATGTGGTTGCTGGACCTCCTGCGGCCGGAGGTGGGGGAGGATATTGCAGTGGGTCTCCACAGCGTCTAGAAGGCATCTCAGGGATGCATCACTGAATCAGGGGGCTGCATTCTTTTGGGGCCATATCTTTGCCAGAGCAGTCCTGGGCTGCAAGCATCGAGAAGTGTGCACAGGGTTGCAGTTTAAATATGGCGCCCTGTGTGAGGGAGCGGTGAGGTTACAGCATAGCAGGCAAACTGCACGCCGACCGCCAGCGATCCAGCGTGTTTCCCGTGGCTGCGTAATTTATGAGATGGGAAGGGGAGGATACAGCACAAAAACCTGCCACTGAGGCCAGCAAGTAAAACGTCTCTCTTCGTGCCCGCTACCGCATTTAGTGCAAACCTGGGATGATTGCGCCCCCAGTGTCTGCAGCTCAGCCTCCAGGTCGATGACCCTGAGCCGAAGATCCTCAAGCCGCAAACACTTACTCCGGACGTTGTTTGCCCTGGATCACAGTGTTATACAGGAGATCCCACATACTGAAACATCGCCTGAACTGACATTCAGTTAGTTACTTTATTACATTAAACACTTATCTATTTTCGTTTTTATGTGTCTTATTAACTTTACCATCAGCTTGCACAGTATTTTCAACCTTGAGACTGGAACAGATCTTAACCACCTACCAGATACTCACAAACAGCTAGCTCCTTTCCCTGCAGTAGCTCTTGTTTAAATGAAGCCTCGTCGCTCTCCACACTTTTTAGATGACGTTTCCCCGCTCTCTTCCCTCTTTATAAATGAACTTTCCCCACTCTCTGAGCTCTTTATAAAATGAAGACTCCCCGCACTACATTATTTTTTCAATGAAGCCTCCCTGCCTGCTGCTCATCTTTTAAATGAACTCTCCCCGCTCTCTGCCGACTGACACTCCAACAGTGCAGCACTCCCTCAGTACTGACCCCCCCCAACAATGCAGCACTCCCTCAGTACTGACACTCCAACAGTGCAGCACTCCCTCAGTACTGACTCTCCAACAGTGCAGCACTCCCTCAGTACTGACACTCCAACCGTGCAGCACTCCCTCAGTACTGACACTCCAACAGTGCAGCACTCCCTCAGTACTGACACTCCAACCGTGCAGCACTCCCTCAGTACTGACACTCCGACAGTGCAGCACTCCCTCAGTACTGACTCTCCAACAGTGCAGCACTCCCTCAGTACTGACCATCCAACAGTGGAGCACTCCCTTAGTACTGACTCTCCAACAGTGCAGCATTCCCTTAGTACTGACTCTCCAACAGTGCAGCACTCCCTCAGTACTGACCCACCAACAGTGCAGCACTCCCTTGGTGCTCACCCTCCAACAGTGCAGCACTTCCTCAGTGCTGACCCTCCAACAGTGCAGCACTCTCTTGGTTCTGACCCTCCGACAGTGCAGCATTCCCTTGTACTGACCCTCCAACAGTGCAGCACTCCCTCAGTGCTGACCCTCCAACAGTGCGGCACTCCCTCAGTACTGACCCTCTGACAGTGCGGCGCTCCCTCAGTACTGACCCTCTGACAGTGCAGCACTCCCTCAACACTGACCCTCCGACAGTGCAGAGCTCCATCATTATTGACCTTCTGACAGTGCAGCATTCTCTCAGCACTAACCCTCTGACTGTGCAGCACTCCGTCAGTACTGACCTTCGGACAGTGCAGCACTCCCTCAGTACTGACCCTGATGGTGCAGCACTCCCTCAGTACTGACCCTCCGACAGTGCAGCACTCCCTCAGTACTGACCCTCCGACGGTGCAGCACTCCCTCAGTACTGACCTTCCAACAGTGCGGCACTCCCTCGTTGCTGACCCTCTGACAGTGCAGCACTCCCTCAGTGCTGACCCTCCGATGATGCAGCATTCACTCAGTACTGACCCTCTGACAGTGCAGCACTCCCTCAGTAGTGACCCTCCAACAGTGCAGCACTCGCTCAGTACTGCCCTTCTCACAGTGCAGCACTCCCTCAGTACTGACCTTCCGATGGTGCAGAACTCCCTCAGTACTGACCCTCCAACAGTGCAGCACTCCCTCAGTACTGACCCTCCAACAGTGCAGCACTCCCTCAGCACTGACCCTCCGACAGTGCAGTACTCCCTCAGTACTGAGCCTCCGACAGTGCAGCACTCCCTCAGCACTGACCCTCCGACAGTGCAGCACTCCCTCAGTACTGACCCTCCGACAGTGCAGCACTCCCTGAGTACTGACCGTCCGACAGTGCAGCACTCCCTCAGTACTGAGCATCCGACAGTGCAGCACTCCCTCAGTACTGACCCCCTGACAGTGCAGCACTCCCTCAGTACTGACCACCTGACAGTGCAGCACTCCCTCAGCACTGACCCTCCGACAGTGCAGCACTCCCTGAGTACTGACCCTCCGACAGTGCAGCACTCCCTCAGTACTGACCCCCTGACAGTGCAGCACTCCCTCAGTACTGACCACCTGACAGTGCAGCACTCCCTGAGTACTGACCCTCCGACAGTGCAGCACTCCCTGAGTACTGACCGTCCGACAGTGCAGCACTCCCTCAGTACTGAGCATCCGACAGTGCAGCACTCCCTCAGTACTGACCCCCTGACAGTGCAGCACTCCCTCAGTACTGACCACCTGACAGTGCAGCACTCCCTCAGCACTGACCCTCCGACAGTGCAGCACTCCCTGAGTACTGACCCTCCGACAGTGCAGCACTCCCTCAGCACTGACGCTCCGACAGTGCAGCGCTCCCTCAGTACTGACCCTCCGACAGTGCAGCACTCCCTGAGTACTGACCCTCCGACAGTGCAGCATTCCCTGAGTACTGACCCTCCGACAGTGCAGCACTCCCTCAGTACTGACCCTCCGACAGTGCAGCATTCCCTGAGTACTGACCCTCCGACAGTGCAGCACTCCCTCAGTTCTGCAGAAATAATTATCTCAGCGCTCCCCTTTTGTGTTTGGATGCTGAATGTGTTCATTCACTGATCTGCCCAGCTAAAGAACGGCCTTCTCTGGACAATGTCCAGCAAATTTCCACAACATGAGGGCAATTAGGTCCAGGCAGTAAATGCTGGCTAGCCAGTGACACCCACATCCCATGGAAGAAGAAATTAAATATAATTTGGACTATGGCCATGGAGTGTTGAGCAGAGGTTAACAGGCGGCTCCCTGTACACCGGGACCACAATAAGAAATGTCAACTGCTTGAGTATTTCCCTCAGGAAACGTTGTCAGGGAAATGAAAATATCGGACTTCCTGAGTCGGGAGGTGGGGTCATGAAATATTTCTCCCACGCAGCCGATTCCCCTGGCACAGCACGTCAACACACTGACTCCATAACTGGAGCAGAGGCTGAACAACTCCATCAGGAATATATCCCTCAATCCCATCCATAAACACATCCCTCTCTCCCCCCTTCACTATATCCTCAAACCCTTCTCACTGCCCACACAATACACCCCTCAATTCATCTCCCCGTATCCCCCAATAACAACCAAGCCTTACAGCCCAAACCTGCTGTCTCCCTTTCTCGCTTCCACTCACACACATTCTCACCATCTCCTAAACTGAGACAATGTAGAGGGAGCTTTACTCTGTATCTAACCCCGTGCTGTACCTGTCCTGGAAGTGTTTGATGGGGACAGTGTAGAGGGAGCTTTACTCTGTATCTAACCCCGTGCTGTACCTGTCTTGGGAGGGTTTGATGGGGACAGTGTAGAGGGAGCTTTACCCTGTATTTAACCCCATTCTGTACCTGTCCTGGGAGTGTTTGATGGGGACAGTGTAGAGGGAGCTTTACTCTGTATCTAACCCCGTGCTGTACCTGTCCTGGGAGTGTTTGATGGGGACGGTGTAGAGGGAGCTTTACTCTGTATCTAACCCCGTGCTGTACCTGTCCTGGGAGTGTTTGATGGGGACGGTGTAGAGGGAGCTTTACTCTGTATCTAACCCTATGCTGTACCTGTCCTGGGAGTGTTTGATGGGGACGGTGTAGAGGGAGCTTTACTCTGTATCTAACCTCGAGCTGTACCTGTCCTGGGAGTGTTTGATGGTGACAGTGTAGAGAGAGCTTTACTCTGTATCTAACCCTGTGCTGTATCTGTCCTGGGAGTGTTTGATGGGGACAGTGTAGAGGGAGCTTTAATCTGTATCTAACCCCGTGCTGTACCTGTCCTGGGAGTGTTTGATGGGGACGGTGTAGAGGGAGCTTTACTCTGTATCTAACCCAGTGCTGTACCTGTCCTGGGAGTGTTTGATGGGGACAGTGTAGAGGGAGCTTTACTCTGTATCTAACCCCGTGCTGTACCTGTCCTGGGAGTGTTTGATGGGGACAGTGTAGAGGGAGCTTTACTCTGTATCTAACCCCGTGCTGTATCTGTCCTGGGAGTGTTTGATGGGGACAGTGTAGAGGGAGCTTTACTCTGTATCTAACCCCGTACTGTACCTGTGCTGGGAGTGTTTGATGGGGACAGTGTAGAGGGAGCTTTACTCTGTATCTAACACCGTGCTGTACCTGTCCTGGGAGTGTTTGATGGGGACAGTGTAGAGGGAGCTTTACTCTGTATCTAACCCCGTGCTGTACCTGTCCTGGAAGTGTTTGATGGGGGCAGTGTAGAGAGAGATTTACTCTGTATCTAACCCCGTGCTGTACCTGTCCTGGGAGTGTTTGATGGGGACAGTGTAGAGAGAGATTTACTCTGTATCTAACCCTGTGCTGTACCTGTCCTGGGAGTGTTAGATGGGGACAGTGTAGAGGGAGCTTTACTCTGTATCTAAGCCCGTGCTGTACCTGTCCTGGGAGTGTTTGATGGGGACAGTGTAGAGGGAGCTTTATTCTGTTTCTAACCCCGTGCTATACCTGCCCTGGGAGTGTTTGATGGGGACAGTGTAGAGGGAGCTTTACTCTGTATCTAACCCCGTACTGTACCTGTGCTGGGAGTGTTTGATGGGGACAGTGTAGAGGGAGCTTTACTCTGTATCTAACACCGTGCTGTACTTGACCTGGGAGTGTTTGATGGGGACAGTGTAGAGGGAGCTTTACTCTGTATCTAACCCCATGCTGTACCTGTCCTGGGAGTGTTTGATGGGGACGGTGTAGAGAGAGCTTTACTCTGTATCTAACCCCATGCTGAACCTGTCCTGGGAGTGTTTGATGGAGCAGTGTAGAGGGAGCTTTACTCTGTATCTAACCCCGTGCTGTACCTGTCCTGGGAGTGTTTGATGGAGCAGTGTAGAGGGAGCTTTACTCTGTATCTAACCCCGTGCTGTACCTGTCCTGGGAGTGTTTGATGGAGCAGTGTAGAGGGAGCTTTACTCTGTATCTAACCCCGTGCTGTACCTGTCCTGGGAGTGTTTGATGGGGACAGTGTAGATGGAGCTTTACTCTGTATCTAACCTCATGCTGTACCTGTCCTGGGAGTGTTTGATGGGGACAGTGTAGAGGGAGCTTTACTCTGTATCTAACCCCGTGCTGTACCTGTCCTGGGAGTGTTTGATGGGGACAGTATAGAGGGACCTTTACTCTGTATCTAACCCCAGTGAAGAGGGAGTTATTCCTCCTTCTGGTTCAGTAATACTTCCTGTCCTGATTCACAGTGTTTTGGTGTCTCACGGATGTTTGATTGATTCTCTGACTTTTCCAGCTCGGGAGCAGCTCCGACGATTGAGGCAGAGTCGAACGTTCCAGATGGAGAGCGGCGTTGGTGATCTGTGGGCTGAAATGGAGACAGGTACTGACCAATCTCCGTCACCTTTCTCCTGTGCTCTGCTATGATCACTACTAACGGCCTGCTCTCTGACACTGTCCAACACTCAGAGGGTTGTTGCAGGATCCTGACCAACAGAGTTTGCTATTTCCTGATTCACTGAGCCAGTGATGGACCCTCACTGCCTGCAGACTGAGGGGACACTCACCCTAATGAGAGCACGAGGGAGGGGTAGGCGTGGGATATAATACCATTAACGGGACACTCAGTGCTGGGCTTATACCCACTGGGGCGGGGTAACAAATGATAATGCAGTTTACCCTCTCTTTTACCCCATCTCTCTCTCTCTCTCTCTTTCTCTCAACCTATACCACACTGTCTCAATCTTTCTCTTTCTATGTTCCTGTATCCCATACTCTCTCTCCCGTATCCTGTGTCTTGTATCCTGTTTTCTCTCTCTCTCTCTCATCCTGTATCCTGTTCACTCTCTCTCTCTCTAGTCTTGTATCCCATTCTCTCTCTCTCTTTCTCTCTCACATCCTGTATCCTGTTCACTCTCTCTCTCTCTAGTCTTGTATCCCATTCTCTCTCTCTCTTTCTCTCTCACATCCTGTATCCTGTTCACTCTCTCTCTCTCTAGTCTTGTATCCCATTCTCTCTCTCTCTTTCTCTCTCACATCCTGTATCCTGTTCACTCTCTCTCTCTCTAGTCTTGTATCCCTTTGCGTCTCTCTTGTCCTGTATCCCTGTCTCTCTCTCTCTCTCAGAATTACAGAATTTTAGCGGCACAGAAGGAGGCCATTCGGCCCACCATGTCTGCACTGGCTCTCCAAATGAGCATTATGACCTAGGGCCATTGCCCTGCCTTTTACCCATACCCCTGCACCTTGTTTCTATTCAAATAATTATTTGATGTCCTCTTGAATGCCCCAATTGAACCTGCCTCCACCACATTTCCAGGCAGTGCATCCCAGACCTGAACCACGCGCTGTGTGGAAAAATCTTTTCTCACAACACACTTGCCCTTTTGCAAATCACCTTAAACCTGTGCCCCCTCGTTCTTGATCCTTTTACGAGCGGGAACAGCTTCTCCCTATCTACTCTGTCCAGCCCCCTCATGATCTTGAACATCCCTATCAAATCTCCTCTCATCCTGTATCCCGTTCTCTCTGTCTTTCTCTTGTCCTGTGTCGGTTCTGTCTCTCTCTCTCATCCTGTACGCCATTGTCTCTCTCTCTCTCTCTCTCTCTCTCTTGTCCAGCACCCCATTCCCTTTCTCTCTCTTGCTGTGCCTGAACTAGCCTCTCTCGGTTTAATGGATTGGATGACGTACATGAGTGTTGGCCTGACTTTCTCTCTCTCTCTCTCTCTCTCTCCCTTTCCAGGTGACTGTTACATCGTGGCTGACTGTGGTGGGGGCACTGTTGATCTCACGGTTCACCAGATTGAGCAGCCTCAGGGGACCCTGAAGGAACTCTACAAAGCCTCAGGTGAAGTCCCTGAAACTGGTGCGTTGACCAGGCTGAGTGAGAGGCAGAGAGACCCTTTCACAGAGCAACTCCTGTGGGCCAGCACCTTCCTCCCCACTTCCTGGACAATTCACCTCCAATCCCTCTTTATTTATAATTGATTTTGATCATGAAACAACAGCTGGAAAGAAAGAACTTGCATTTCTATAGCGCCTTCCACAACCTCAGGATGTCCTGCTCACAGTCGATGAAGTACTTTTATAAAGTGTAGTCGCTGTAATAATATAGGTGACAGAGACATGTTGGAGCCAGGGGAGCGGGGTACAGAGAGAGCTGTGGGGTGGGGGCGGGGCGGGGAGGGCTGGAATAACATGGCAGCAAATTTCGACATAGCAAGATCCCACAAACGGCGATGCAGTCATAGGCAGATCGTCAGTGATGTAGGTTGAGGGATAAATATTGAGCAGGACACCAGGGACAATAGTTCCCTCGTTTTTCTTCCAATGGGATCTTTTACATCTAGCGGAATAATATTTCGGCACAGACTAGAAGGGCCAAATGGCCTGTTTTCTGTGCTGTGGTATTCTATGGTTCTATGGTTCTATCCACCCGTGAGGGCAGACAGGGCCTTGGTTTAAGGACCGCGCCTCCGACAGCACAGCTCCCCCTGCACCGGGACTGTCAGCCTGGACTATAGAATCAAGTCTCCGGAGTGGAACTTCAATCGTGACTTTCCGACTGAGAGGGGGGAGGGCCACCCACTGGGCAACCATGGCTGACACAGTTTAGAAGATTGTTCGATGGGCATTTAACCTGACCGCTGGATACCTCCCCCCTCCTCCTTCTGAAGTACGATGTTGAAGGCTCCTCTACATCCTACCTCACGGGAAAAGCTCAGCGGCTATAACTCCTTTTTTTAGTCAACAGCACCTTGACTGCCCATTCCTTCTTAACCTGAGCGTGGACTGGGCCCTTTTGAACATATTGCAGCAACTGTGTATCTTGTTAAGCCATATATCAAAAAGTGTCTGGAGACACATATAGGCCAGGCCACTTGGAGATGTATCTGAAGGGCATTAACGAACCAGTTGAGTTTTCACTCAATGTAATGCTGACGGTTAAATCATCACCAGGCTTAGTAAATCCAAACACGACTGGCCGGAGAACCAGAGGAGGGATATCTCTTTGAAAGAGAAACAGAAAATGCAGTCGAGACTCAGCAGGTCTGGCAGCATCTGTGGAGAGAGAGAGAGAAACAGAGTTAACGCTTCGAGTCCGTCTGACTCTCCTTCCTGTCGGAGAGAAGAGCAGCACCACTTCAAGGTGGGCATTCCTGGAAGAGAATTGGCAGTGAATCAAACACTGGAGAAGATTGAATAAACATTGAAGAAGAGTCACCACGGACTCGAAACGTTAACTCTTTTTTTTTTCTCTCCACAGAGGCTGTCAGACCTGCTGAGATTTCTCCAGCATTTTCTGTCTTTGTTTCAGGTTTCCAGCTTCTGCAGGATTTTTGCTTTTACCTCTTTGAAAAGGGGCCAGCAGAGGCACGACGGGCCGAATGGCCTCCTTCTGTGCTATATGACGCGATGCACGGCCATCGTGGGATTTGAACTCCTGACCTTGATGTTGCTAGGCCAGTACCACATACCCTACCCTTCCTGATAGGATGTGAAAGACATTTGCATCAGAGAGAGAATTATCTTTAAAAACACAGGCAAAAAAATAAAAGACCTTGCGGGGTGTTTTTTTTTAATCTTAATGTTGCCGCGAGGCTGCAGGAATCTGGCACAGGCTCAATGACAGGGAACAAGGCCGAGCCTTCCTTCCTGTCGGTGGGGGGGGTCAAAAGCAAGGAGCTTTGGCACCATCCAGTGGCTGCTTGATAACCTGACCGAAGCACTAAAAATCCCGAGTTCACCGAATCACGACACAGCCAGAAATCATAGAACCCTAGAAAAGTTACAGCACAGAAGGAGGCCATTCGGCCCATCTTGTCCATGCCCAGCCCGAGGACACCCAGGTGCCCTTTCTAATCCCACCTTCCCGCCCCCGGCCCACAGCCCTGCAGCTTACAGCACTTTAGGCTGCAGATCCAGGTACTTTTTTTTACAAGAGTTTAGAGTTTCTGCCTCTACTATCCACCAACTTGGGCATTTCAGACTGGGAGGGGTTTGCAGCTGTGTTTCCCAAGGGTCAGTTTTGGGTCCATTACTCCTTTCCGTTCTTATCATTATTTTAATTCATTCACAGGATGTGGGTGTCGCTGGCTGGGCCAGCATTTATTGCCCATCCCTAATTGCCCCTTGAGCAGGTGGTGGTGAGCTGCCTTCTTGAACCGCTGCAGTCCATGTGGTGTAGGTACACCCACCGTGCTGTTAGGGAGGGAGTTCCAGGATTTTGCCCCAGTGACAGTGAAGGAACGGCGATATATTTCCAAGTCAGGATGGTGAGTGGCTTGGAGGGGAACTTCCAGGTGGTGGTGTTCCCATGTGTCTGCTGCCCTTGTCCTTCTAGATGTTAGCGGTCGTGGGTTTGGAAGGTGCTGTCTAAGGAGGCTTGGTGAGTTTCTGCATTGACTCAGCTGCAAAAAGCAGATGAGACAAAGCTTGGCAACAAGGAACTTGGAACACTCATCTGAAAAGTGGAGGAGGCTGATTCACAAATATGACAAGGAGTTGGATAGGGACTTGAGGAAGAGATAGGGATGTTCAAAGAACCAGCACAGACACGATGGGCTGAATGGCCTCCTTCTGTTTCATAAGTTTCTATGATTCTATGAAAGCCCTTCAAATTTCTCCTTTCCCATAATTTATCCAATTTCCTTTTTAAAGTTGCAGTTGAACCCAATCAGGATCCTGTCCCTGCCAAGGGACTGAAACAGCTCTTATTAAAGTCACAAATGACATCCTATGTGATTGTGACAAAGGTAAACTTTCCCTCCTCATCCATCCCCACCTGTCTGCAGCCTTTGACATGTTGACCACACCATCCTCTTCCAAACCCTCTCCTCTGTCGTCCAGCTGGGTGGGACTGCTCTCACCTGGTCCCATTCTTACCTATCAAATCATAGCCAGAGAGTCACTTGTAATGGCTTCTCTTCCTGCTCCCGCACCTCTGGTGGACCTATCCTCCTATTTCTCATCCACATGCTGTCCCTTGGCAACATCTTCCCATTAATGAACCAGATGGGATTTTACAATAATCTGGAAAATTAGTCCAGGCGTTGAGATTACCAATCCAGTAACTTCACCACGTGTCAGCTGAGATAATGTGCTCTTGTCTCTGGAATGGGATTTAACCCATAACATTCCGAGGCAAGAGAGCTACCCACAACTGACATCTTACCTTCCATTGCCTCCCGTCTCTATCTTCCTCAAACTGCATTGTCCCATCTCCCACAGGAGGACCATACGGAGCGGTTGGCGTGGACCTTGCTTTTGAGAAGATGCTATGCCAGATCTTTGGTACTGATTACATTGAGCGGTTTAAGGTAAAGCGGCCGGCAGCATGGGTGGATTTGATGATAGCCTTTGAGGCACGAAAAAGGACAGCTTCCCCCAAGAGAGTTAATCCCCTGAATATCTCCTTACCGTTCTCCTTCATCGACTATTACAGGAAGTATAAAGGGCAGAGCGTGGAAACTGCACTGAAAAAGAACAGGTAACAAATATCGGATATTATGTTGACCCCCAAGCCAATTTGTGAAGTATAAAACTAGACGCAAACACTTCTCTTGACAATAGGGTTATTCATCGAACTTAGCATTGTCTCAACACCTTATCTTCCGACTAGGCACTTTACAGCCTTCCGGACTGAATATGGAATTCAACAACTTTAGGTGTTGACCTCTCTCCTCCATCCCCACCCCCTTTCTGTTTCTTCTCCCTTCCTTTTGATTTTTGCCAATAAATTATATAGATTTTTCTTTTTCTTTTTCCCACCTATTTCCATTATTTTAAAATCTTTTATGCTCCCTCCACCCCCGCTAGAGCTGTACCTTGAGTGCCCTACCATCCATTCTTAATTAGCACATTCGTTTAGATAATATCACCAACTTCGACACCTGTGTTCTTTTGTTCTGTTGTCTGTGACATCTTTTGATGATCTGCTTCTATCACTGCTTGTTTGTCCCTACAACCACACCACCCCCCTCCACTTCTCTCCCCCCAGCCAATCACCTCCCCCACTACCACCCCCCCCCCTACCCCCCACCCCACCCCCCCCAACACCCCCCAACACCTTAAACCAGCTTATATTTCACCCCTTCCTGGGATTCACCTAGTTCTGTCGAAGGGTCATGAGGACTCGAAACGTCAACTCTTTTCTTCTCCGCCGATGCTGCCAGACCTGCTGAGTTTTTCCAGGTAATTCTGTTTTTGTTTTGGATTTCCAGCATCCGCAGTTTTTTGTTTTTAGCCTTGTCTATGTTTTCTTCCTACCCACTAACCCAGTGGCCCAGCATTCTCCCTCTATAAGTACTCTGGGTACTAATGCCCTTCATCTGTGTATCTTAACATAATTAACATGCCATTAACAGCACCCCCTCTCTTTAAACAAAAACTTTACTACACACTTAAATAATCACAGAACAAATCAGGGGGAAAAAATGATTTCCCATATTTCTCGTAACACTAGACATCCCTTTTCTGGGGCCCCCACTCATTTCTTGGAGCAAGCTTTCCTTTCTGTAAAGCAATCGGACGATTGGTGACTCGTGTCTACCCATTTTAACTTAGAGACCTCTTTTCCCTCTAACATTTATCTTAGATTCACAAGGTCGACCCTTAACCTTTTCTCAGTCACGCCCTTTGTTGAAGAGATGGGCAGATAGGCGGTGGGCAAAGCTGCCTGCTGGATTTGATGTGCCCCAACCCCTGCCTTCAAATTCAGCAGTGTGGGGGGTGCCTAGCCAGCAAGCGGACTTAATAATTTAACCCTTTTATCCCATCTATTGTTTTGAAACTGGCTACACTACAGGAGGTTACTACATACAGCACTAGAACCCCATGGGGCATTGGACAACATCGGGGGAGGGGGGGGGGCACTGGTGGAGAGCAGGGGTGGTTGCACAGTAATGGAAAGACTTGCATTTAGATAGTGCCTTTCATGATCTCAGGATGCCCCAAAGTGCTTTCCAGCCAATGATATATTCCTTGAAGTGCACTGTAATATTTGGAGTGGGACTCGAACCTATAACCTTCGGTCTCAGAGACGAGACTGCGGCCCACTGAGCCATTGCTGACACCACATAGGGTTGAAGCAGCCATGGAAATGTCGATCATAGAATTATAGATAACTTATAGCACAGAAGGAGGCCATTCAGCCCATCATGTCTGGCCCAGTTGAAAGGAGTTATCCATCGTAATCCCACTTTACAACCCTTGGCCCATAACTCTGTGGGTTGTGGAACTTCAGGTGCATATCAAAGTTCAGGTGCATATCGAAGTTCAGGTGCATATCCACATCCAGGTACATATCCACATCCAGGTGTATATCCAGGTTCAGGTGCATATCCAGGTTCAGGTGCATATCCATGTTCAGGTGCATATCCACGTTCAGGTGCATATCCATGTTCAGGTGCATATCCAGGTTCAGGTGCATATCCACGTTCAGGTGCATATCCAGGTTCAGGTGCATATCCACATTCAGGTGCATATCCACGTTCAGGTGCATATCCACATCCAGGTGCATATCCAGGTTCAGGTGCATATCCAGGTTCAGGTGCATATTCATGTTCAGGTGCATATTCACATCCAGGTGCATATCCAGCGTTCAGGTGCATATCTACATTCAGGTGCACATCCACATCCTGGAGCATATCCAGGTTCAGGTGCATATCCAGGTTCAGGTGCATATCCAGGTTCAGGTGCATATCCACATCCAGGTGCATATCCAGATTCAGGTGCATATCCACGTTCAGGTGCATATCCAGGTTCAGGTGCATATCCACAATCAGGTGCATATCCAGGTTCAGGTGCATATCCAGGTTCAGGTACATATCCACATTCAGGTGCATATCCATGTTCAGGTGCATATCCACATTCAGGTGCACATCCACATCCAGGAGCACATCCAGGTTCAGGTGCATATCCACATTCAGGTGCATATCCACGTTCAGGTGCATATCCAGGTTCAGGTGCATATCCAGGTTCAGGTGCATATCCACATTCAGGTGCATATCCAGATTCAGATGCATATCCAGGTTCAGGTGCATATCCAGATTCAGGTGCATATCCAGGTTCAGGTGCATATCCACATTCAGGTGCATATCCAGGTTCAGGTGCATATCCACATTCAGGTGCATATCCACGTTCAGGTGCATATCCACATTCAGGTGCATATCCAGGTTCAGGTGCATATCCAGATTCAGGTGCATATCCAGGTTCAGGTGCATATCCACATTCAGGTGCATATCCAGGTTCAGGTGCATATCCATGTTCAGGTGCATATCCACGTTCAGGTGCATATCCATGTTCAGGTGCATATCCAGGTTCAGGTGCATATCCAGGTTCAGGTGCATATACACATTCAGGTGCATATCCAGGTTCAGGTGCATATCCATGTTCAGGTGCATATCCAGGTTCAGGTGCATATCCAGGTTCAGGTGCATATACACGTTCAGGTGCATATCCACGTTCAGGTGCATATCCAGGTTCAGGTGCATATACACGTTCAGGTGCACATCCAGGTTCAGGTGCATATCCAGATTCAGGTGCATATCCACGTTCAGGTGCATATCCAGGTTCAGGTGCATATCCAGGTTCAGGTGCATATACACGTTCAAGTGCATATCCAGGTTCAGGTGCATATCCAGATTCAGGTGCATATCCAGGTTCAGGTGCATATCCATGTTCAGGTGCATATCCAGGTTCAGGTGCATATCCAGGTTCAGGTGCATATACACGTTCAGGTGCATATCCAGGTTCAGGTGCATATCCAGGTTCAGGTGCATATCCAGGTTCAGGTGCATATACATGTTCAGGTGCATATCCAGGTTCAGGTGCATATCCAGATTCAGGTGCATATCCAGGTTCAGGTGCATATCCAGGTTCAGGTGCATATCCAGGTTCAGGTGCATATACACGTTCAGGTGCATATCCAGGTTCAGGTGCATATCCAGATTCAGGTGCATATCCATGTTCAGGTGCATATCCAGGTTCAGGTGCATATCCACGTTCAGGTGCATATCCAGATTCAGGTGCATATCCAGGTTCAGGTGCATATCCATGTTCAGGTGCATATCCAGGTTCAGGTGCATATCCATGTTCAGGTGCATATCCAGATTCAGGTGCATATCCAGATTCAGGTGCATATACATGTTCAGGTGCATATCCAGGTTCAGGTGCATATCCAGGTTCAGGTGCATATACACGTTCAGGTGCATATCCAGGTTCAGGTGCATATCCAGATTCAGGTGCATATCCAGGTTCAGGTGCATATCCATGTTCAGGTGCATATCCATGTTCAGGTGCATATCCAGGTTCAGGTGCATATCCATGTTCAGGTGCATATCCATGTTCAGGTGCATATCCAGGTTCAGGTGCATCTCCAGGTTCAGGTGCATATCCAGGTTCAGGTGCATATCCATGTTCAGGTGCATATCCAGGTTCAGGTGCATATCCAGGTTCAGGTGCATATCCAGATTCAGGTGCATATCCATGTTCAGGTGCATATCCATGTTCAGGTGCATATCCAGGTTCAGGTGCATATCCAGATTCAGGTGCATATCCAGGTTCAGGTGCATATCCATGTTCAGGTGCATATCCATGTTCAGGTGCATATCCAGATTCAGGTGCATATCCAGGTTCAGGTGCATATCCAGGTTCAGGTGCATATCCATGTTCAGGTGCATATCCAGATTCAGGTGCATATCCAGGTTCAGGTGCATATCCACGTTCAGGTGCATATCCATGTTCAGGTGCATATACATGTTCAGGTGTATATCCACATTCAGGTGCATATACACGTTCAGGTGCATTTCCAAGTGTGTTTTTCGATGACAGCTGCCACCTCTGGGTGAAAACAAATTCTCCACATCTCCCCTTTAATTCTTCTACCAATAACTTTAAATCTATTCGCCTGGTTATTGACCTCTGTGCTAATGGAAATATGTCCTTCTTATCCACCCTATCTAGGCCCCTCATAATTTTTATACGGTTCAATTAAATCTCCCCTCAGCCTCCTGTGTTCCAGAGAAACCAATCCCAGCCAACCCAGTCTTTCCTCGGAGCTAAAATTCTCCATTCCCAGCTGGACTGGTTGATGGCTCCATGGACGATGTGGAAGTTTTGTTCCCTTGGTAGATCCCTTGGTGGAATTATCTACGTCAATCTAAATGCAGAACGAGGAGGAGGTGGAATCCCTGGAGATTAGTGGCCATTTTCACTTCCGTCCCTTCATCAGTGGCCTGTTTACAGAGGGCACTGCCAATCAGCATGGCAGCTCAGACAGCCACTCAGAGCACATGGAAGAACCTTTACCTTAAGGATCAGCCATTTGCTGACACATTCCTCAGGGCAATGCCTTGACCAATCAGGATCAAGCTGCCCGGTTTAAAATTCCAACAATGCTTGGCAGTTAATTGTCAGTCACCATTACTAGTGCTTTCTCCATGGCAATGCCTCTACTAATCAGAGTCCACTTGCTAACCAATCAGCACTCTCTTCAGATGCAGAATAAATTGTTGTCTCCCCCTTACATTGGGATTCTTGCAAAGTGTCCTGATGAGTGCAAGGTGAAAAGCTTTAACATGTCTCTTTCTCCAGCAATAACCTTTACCTTGGCTCAGAGACCCAATTGTAATGAGCTGTCAGCTGGTCACTTCCTGCTGGGGGTCCTGGAAAGGCCATTGGCCTAAGGCCCACAGGCTTCTAGGACCCACCACTCTTCAGGACCCCTGAGCTCCCCACATGTTAGGCGCGGATTGTTTGTGCAATGCCTTGACACCGAATCTGAGAGGCTATATCTCTCTTCATTTCCACAGCAATAAGCTGGTGAAGTGGTCCTCCCAGGGAATGTTGCGAATGACTCCAGAGGCCATCGCTGAGCTCTTCCAGCCAACTGTCAAACAGGTTGTGGTTCACATTGGTGAGTACACAGAGTCACACCTCTCACTCCCACTCACATCAATGTTTACACAGAGTCACACCTCTCACTCCCACTCACATCAATGTTTACACAGAGTCACACCTCTCACTCCCACTCACATCAATGTTTACAGACAGTCACACCTCTCACTCCCACTCACATCAATGTTTACACAGAGTCACACCCCTCACTCCCACTCACATCAGTGTTTACACAGAGTCACACCTCTCACTCCCACTCACATCAATGTTTACACACAGTCACACCTCTCACTCCCACTCACATCAATGTTTACAGACAGTCACACCTCTCACTCCCACTCACATCAATGTTTACACAGAGTCACACCCCTCACTCCCACTCACATCAGTGTTTACACAGAGTCACACCTCTCACTCCCACTCACATCAATGTTTACACAGAGTCACACCTCTCACTCCCACTCACATCAATGTTTACACACAGTCACACCTCTCACTCCCACTCACATCAGTGTTTACACAGAGTCACACCTCTCACTCCCACTCACATCAATGTTTACACACAGTCACACCTCTCACTCCCACTCACATCAATGTTTACACAGTGTCACACCTCTCACTCCCACTCACATCAATGTTTACACAGAGTCACACCTCTCACTCCCACTCACATCAATGTTTACACAGAGTCACACCCCTCACTCCCACTCACATCAGTGTTTACACAGAGTCACACCTCTCACTCCCACTCACATCAATGTTTACACACAGTCACACCTCTCACTCCCACTCACATCAGTGTTTACACAGAGTCACACCTCTCACTCCCACTCACATCAATGTTTACACAGAGTCACACCTCTCACTCCCACTCACATCAATGTTTACACAGAGTCACACCTCTCACTCCCACTCACATCAATGTTTACACAGAGTCACACCTCTCACTCCCACTCACATCAATGTTTACACAGAGTCACACCTCTCACTCCCACTCACATCAATGTTTACAGACAGTCACACCTCTCACTCCCACTCACATCAGTGTTTACACAGTCACACCTCTCACTCCCACTCACATCAATGTTTACACAGTCACACCTCTCACTCCCACTCACATCAATGTTTACACACAGTCACACCTCTCACTCCCACTCACATCAATGTTTACACACAGTCACACCTCTCACTCCCACTCACATCAATGTTTACACAGAGTCACACCTCTCACTCCCACTCACATCAATGTTTACACAGAGTCACACCTCTCACTCCCACTCACATCAATGTTTACACACAGTCACACCTCTCACTCCCACTCACATCAATGTTTACACAGAGTCACACCCCTCACTCCCACTCACATCAATGTTTACACACAGTCACACCTCTCACTCTCACTCACATCTATGTTTACACAGAGTCGCACCTCTCACTCCCACTCACATCAATGTTTACACAGAGTCACACCTCTCACTCCCACTCACATCAATGTTTACACACAGTCACACCTCTCACTCCCACTCACATCAATGTTTACACAGTGTCACACCTCTCACTCCCACTCACATCAATGTTTACACAGTGTCACACCGCTCACTCCCACTCATATCAGTGTTTACACAGAGTCACACCTCTCACTCCCACTCACATCAATGTTTACACAGAGTCACACCTCTCACTCCCACTCACATCAATGTTTACACAGAGTCACACCTCTCACTCCCACTCACATCAATGTTTACACAGAGTCACACCTCTCACTCCCACTCACATCAGTGTTTACACAGAGTCACACCTCTCACTCCCACTCACATCAATGTTTACACAGTCACACCTCTCACTCCCACTCACATCAATGTTTACACACAGTCACACCCCTCACTCCCACTCACATCAATGTTTACAGACAGTCACACCTCTCACTCCCACTCACATCAGTGTTTACACAGAGTCACACCTCTCACTCCCACTCACATCAATGTTTGCACAGAGTCACACCTCTCACTCCCACTCACATCAATGTTTACACACAGTCACACCTCTCACTCCCACTCACATCAATGTTTACACAGAGTCACACCCCTCACTCCCACTCACATCAATGTTTACACAGTGTCACACCTCTCACTCCCACTCACATCAATGTTTACACAGAGTCACACCTCTCACTCCCACTCACATCAATGTTTACACAGTGTCACACCTCTCACTCCCACTCACATCAATGTTTACACAGAGTCACACCCCTCACTCCCACTCACATCAATGTTTACACAGTCACACCTCTCACTCACACTCACATCAATGTTTACACAGAGTCACACCTCTCACTCCCACTCACATCAATGTTTACACAGAGTCACACCTCTCACTCCCACTCACATCTATGTTTACACAGAGTCACACCTCTCACTCCCACTCACATCAATGTTTACACACAGTCACACCTCTCACTCCCACTCACATCTATGTTTACACAGAGTCGCACCTCTCACTCCCACTCACATCAATGTTTACACAGAGTCACACCTCTCACTCCCACTCACATCAATGTTTGCACACAGTCACACCTCTCACTCCCACTCACATCTATTTTTACACAGAGTCGCACCTCTCACTCCCACTCACATCAATGTTTACACAGAGTCACACCTCTCACTCCCACTCACATCAATGTTTACACAGTGTCACACCTCTCACTCCCACTCACATCAATGTTTACACAGAGTCACACCTCTCACTCCCACTCACATCAATGTTTACACAGTCACACCTCTCACTCCCACTCACATCTATGTTTACACAGAGTCACACCTCTCACTCCCACTCACATCAATGTTTACACAGAGTCACACCTCTCACTCCCACTCACATCAATGTTTACACAGTGTCACACCTCTCACTCCCACTCACATCAGTGTTTACACAGAGTCACACCTCTCACTCCCACTCACATCAATGTTTACACAGAGTCACACCTCTCACTCCCACTCACATCAATGTTTACACAGAGTCACACCTCTCACTCCCACTCACATCAATGTTTACACAGAGTCACACCTCTCACTCCCACTCACATCAGTGTTTACACAGAGTCACACCTCTCACTCCCACTCACATCAATGTTTACACAGTCACACCTCTCACTCCCACTCACATCAATGTTTACACACAGTCACACCCCTCACTCCCACTCACATCAATGTTTACACAGTCACACCTCTCACTCCCACTCACATCAGTGTTTACACAGAGTCACACCTCTCACTCCCACTCACATCAATGTTTACACACAGTCACACCTCTCACTCCCACTCACATCAATGTTTACACAGAGTCACACCTCTCACTCCCACTCACATCAATGTTTACACAGAGTCACACCTCTCACTCCCACTCACATCAATGTTTACACAGAGTCACACCTCTCACTCCCACTCACATCAATGTTTACAGACAGTCACACCTCTCACTCCCACTCACATCAGTGTTTACACAGAGTCACACCTCTCACTCCCACTCACATCAATGTTTACACAGTCACACCTCTCACTCCCACTCACATCAATGTTTACACACAGTCACACCTCTCACTCCCACTCACATCAATGTTTACACACAGTCACACCTCTCACTCCCACTCACATCAATGTTTACACAGAGTCACACCTCTCACTCCCACTCACATCAATGTTTACACAGAGTCACACCTCTCACTCCCACTCACATCAATGTTTACACACAGTCACACCTCTCCCACTCACATCAATGTTTACACACAGTCACACCCCTCACTCCCACTCACATCAATGTTTACACAGTGTCACACCTCTCACTCCCACTCACATCAATGTTTACACAGAGTCACACCTCTCACTCCCACTCACATCAATGTTTACACAGTGTCACACCTCTCACTCCCACTCACATCAATGTTTACACAGAGTCACACCCCTCACTCCCACTCACATCAATGTTTACACAGTCACACCTCTCACTCACACTCACATCAATGTTTACACAGAGTCACACCTCTCACTCCCACTCACATCAATGTTTACACAGAGTCACACCTCTCACTCCCACTCACATCTATGTTTACACAGAGTCACACCTCTCACTCCCACTCACATCAATGTTTACACACAGTCACACCTCTCACTCCCACTCACATCTATGTTTACACAGAGTCGCACCTCTCACTCCCACTCACATCAATGTTTACACAGAGTCACACCTCTCACTCCCACTCACATCAATGTTTACACACAGTCACACCTCTCACTCCCACTCACATCTATTTTTACACAGAGTCGCACCTCTCACTCCCACTCACATCAATGTTTACACAGAGTCACACCTCTCACTCCCACTCACATCAATGTTTACACAGTGTCACACCTCTCACTCCCACTCACATCAGTGTTTACACAGAGTCACACCTCTCACTCCCACTCACATCAATGTTTACACAGAGTCACACCTCTCACTCCCACTCACATCAATGTTTACACAGAGTCACACCTCTCACTCCCACTCACATCAATGTTTACACAGTGTCACACCTCTCACTCCCACTCACATCAGTGTTTACACAGAGTCACACCTCTCACTCCCACTCACATCAATGTTTACACAGAGTCACACCTCTCACTCCCACTCACATCAATGTTTACACAGAGTCACACCTCTCACTCCCACTCACATCAATGTTTACACAGAGTCACACCTCTCACTCCCACTCACATCAGTGTTTACACAGAGTCACACCTCTCACTCCCACTCACATCAATGTTTACTCACAGTCACACCTCTCACTCCCGCTCACATCAATGTTTACACAGAGTCACACCTCTCACTCCCACTCACATCAGTGTTTACACAGAGTCACACCTCTCACTCCCACTCACATCAATGTTTACACAGAGTCACACCTCTCACTCCCACTCACATCAGTGTTTACACAGAGTCACACCTCTCACTCCCACTCACATCAATGTTTACTCACAGTCACACCTCTCACTCCCGCTCACATCAATGTTTACACAGAGTCACACCTCTCACTCCCACTCACATCAATGTTTACACACAGTCACACCTCTCACTCCCACTCACATCAATGTTTACACAGAGTCACACCTCTCACTCCCACTCACATCAATGTTTACACAGAGTCACACCTCTCACTCCCACTCACATCAATGTTTACACAGTAACACCTCTCACTCCCACTCACATCAATGTTTACACAGAGTCACACCTCTCACTCCCACTCACATCAATGTTTACACAGAGTCACACCTCTCACTCCCACTCACATCAATGTTTACACAGAGTCACACCTCTCACTCCCACTCACATCAATGTTTACACAGAGTCACACCTCTCACTCCCACTCACATCAATGTTTACACACAGTCACACCTCTCACTCCCACTCACATCAGTGTTCACACAGAGTCACACCTCTCACTCCCACTCACATCAGTGTTTACACAGAGTCACACCTCTCACTCCCACTCACATCAATGTTTACACAGAGTCACACCTCTCACTCCCACTCACATCAATGTTTACACAGAGTCACACCTCTCACTCCCACTCACATCAATGTTTACACACAGTCACACCTCTCACTCCCACTCACATCAGTGTTTACACAGTCACACCTCTCACTCCCACTCACATCAATGTTTACACAGAGTCACACCTCTCACTCCCACTCACATCAATGTTTACACAGTCACACCTCTCACTCCCACTCACATCAATGTTTACACAGAGTCACACCTCTCACTCCCACTCACATCAGTGTTTACACAGAGTCACACCTCTCACTCCCACTCACATCAATGTTTACACAGAGTCACACCTCTCACTCCCACTCACATCAATGTTTACACAGAGTCACACCTCTCACTCCCACTCACATCTATTTTTACACAGAGTCGCACCTCTCACTCCCACTCACATCAATGTTTACACACAGTCACACCTCTCACTCCCACTCACATCAATGTTTACACAGTGTCACACCTCTCACTCCCACTCACATCAATGTTTACACAGAGTCACACCTCTCACTCCCACTCACATCAGTGTTTACACAGAGTCACACCTCTCACTCCCACTCACATCAATGTTTACACAGAGTCACACCTCTCACTCCCACTCACATCAATGTTTACACAGAGTCACACCTCTCACTCCCACTCACATCAATGTTTACACAGAGTCACACCTCTCACTCCCACTCACATCAATGTTTACACAGTCACACCTCTCACTCCCACTCACATCTATGTTTACACAGAGTCACACCTCTCACTCCCACTCACATCAATGTTTACACAGAGTCACACCTCTCACTCCCACTCACATCAATGTTTACACAGTGTCACACCTCTCACTCCCACTCACATCAGTGTTTACACAGAGTCACACCTCTCACTCCCACTCACATCAATGTTTACACAGAGTCACACCTCTCACTCCCACTCACATCAATGTTTACACAGAGTCACACCTCTCACTCCCACTCACATCAATGTTTACACAGAGTCACACCTCTCACTCCCACTCACATCAGTGTTTACACAGAGTCACACCTCTCACTCCCACTCACATCAATGTTTACTCACAGTCACACCTCTCACTCCCGCTCACATCAATGTTTACACAGAGTCACACCTCTCACTCCCACTCACATCAGTGTTTACACAGAGTCACACCTCTCACTCCCACTCACATCAATGTTTACACAGAGTCACACCTCTCACTCCCACTCACATCAGTGTTTACACAGAGTCACACCTCTCACTCCCACTCACATCAATGTTTACTCACAGTCACACCTCTCACTCCCGCTCACATCAATGTTTACACAGAGTCACACCTCTCACTCCCACTCACATCAATGTTTACACACAGTCACACCTCTCACTCCCACTCACATCAATGTTTACACAGAGTCACACCTCTCACTCCCACTCACATCAATGTTTACACAGAGTCACACCTCTCACTCCCACTCACATCAATGTTTACACAGTAACACCTCTCACTCCCACTCACATCAATGTTTACACAGAGTCACACCTCTCACTCCCACTCACATCAATGTTTACACAGAGTCACACCTCTCACTCCCACTCACATCAATGTTTACACAGAGTCACACCTCTCACTCCCACTCACATCAATGTTTACACAGAGTCACACCTCTCACTCCCACTCACATCAATGTTTACACACAGTCACACCTCTCACTCCCACTCACATCAGTGTTCACACAGAGTCACACCTCTCACTCCCACTCACATCAGTGTTTACACAGAGTCACACCTCTCACTCCCACTCACATCAATGTTTACACAGAGTCACACCTCTCACTCCCACTCACATCAATGTTTACACAGAGTCACACCTCTCACTCCCACTCACATCAATGTTTACACACAGTCACACCTCTCACTCCCACTCACATCAGTGTTTACACAGTCACACCTCTCACTCCCACTCACATCAATGTTTACACAGAGTCACACCTCTCACTCCCACTCACATCAATGTTTACACAGTCACACCTCTCACTCCCACTCACATCAATGTTTACACAGAGTCACACCTCTCACTCCCACTCACATCAGTGTTTACACAGAGTCACACCTCTCACTCCCACTCACATCAATGTTTACACAGAGTCACACCTCTCACTCCCACTCACATCAATGTTTACACAGAGTCACACCTCTCACTCCCACTCACATCAATGTTTACACAGAGTCACACCTCTCACTCCCACTCACATCAATGTTTACACACAGTCACACCTCTCACTCCCACTCACATCAATGTTTACACACAGTCACACCTCTCACTCCCACTCACATCAATGTTTACACAGAGTCACACCTCTCACTCCCACTCACATCAGTGTTTACACAGAGTCACACCTCTCACTCCCACTCACATCAATGTTTACAGACAGTCACACCTCTCACTCCCACTCACATCAATGTTTACACAGAGTCACACCTCTCACTCCCACTCACATCAATGTTTACACACAGTCACACCTCTCCCACTCACATCAATTTTTACACACAGTCACACCTCTCACTCCCACTCACATCAATGTTTACACAGAGTCACACCTCTCACTCCCACTCACATCAATGTTTACACACAGTCACACCTCTCACTCCCACTCACATCAATGTTTACACAGAGTCACACCTCTCACTCCCACTCACATCAATGTTTACACACAGTCACACCTCTCACTCCCACTCACATCAGTGTTTACACAGAGTCACACCTCTCACTCTCACTCACATCAATGTTTACACAGAGTCACACCTCTCACTCCCACTCACATCAGTGTTTACACAGAGTCACACCTCTCACTCCCACTCACATCAATGTTTACACACAGTCACAACTCTCACTCCCACTCACATCAATGTTTACACACAGTCACACCTCTCACTCCCACTCACATCAGTGTTTACACAGAGTCACACCTCTCACTCCCACTCACATCAATGTTTACACAGAGTCACACCTCTCACTCCCACTCACATCAATGTTTACACAGTGTCACACCTCTCACATCAATGGTTATATCGAGTAAGAGCCTGGTTTGATATTGATTGCTGGTTTAATTTATTGAGGAACGAGAGACTGAAGCGCTTGGAGAAATCTGATTGTCCTCTCTTTGGCAGAGAACTTGCTGAACAAGCCGGAAGTGGCTGGAGTGAAGTTCCTCTTTTTGGTTGGTGGTTTTGCGGAGTCTCCCATTCTCCAGCAGGCCGTGCAGCAAGCCTTCAGCAACATGTGTCGCGTCATCATCCCCCAAGACGTGGGCCTCACCATCCTTAAAGGGGCCGTGCTGTTCGGCCTGGACCCTACGATCGTCAGGGTCAGGCGTTCCCCTTTGACTTACGGAGTCGGCGTCCTCAACAAGTTCGTGGAGGGCAAGCACCCGAGGGAGAAACTCCTGGTCAAGGAGGGCACCCAGTGGTGCACTGACGTATTCGACAAGTTTGTGTCGGTTGACCAATCGGTCGCCTTGGGTGAGGTGATACAGCGCAGCTACATGCCGGCCAGACAACACCAGAGGAAGATCATCATCAACATCTACTGCAGTGGGCGAGAGGACATCCTGTACATCAGTGACCCCGAGGTCCGCAAGTGTGGGACAGTCAGTCTGGAATTGTCCGACACGGACAAGATCACCTCCAGGAGACCCCGGCGTGAGATCCGAACCAGCATGCAGTTCGGAGACACCGAGATCCGGGTCACTGCCATGGACGTGGCCACCTCCCAGTCCGTGAGAGCATCGATCGACTTCCTGTCCAATTAACCCAGGGGATTTGTCGGGTGGGAGGTGGGGTGGGGTGGCGGATGGGGAGGGGGGAGAGTGGGGGTGCTTAGTGAGGGAGGTGGGGGGGGGGGGTATGAGAAGCGGGAGATGGGGATTGGGCGAGGTGAAGGGAACAGTGATCATTTCACGGGGTGTCCCATTGTGTCCGGTCCGGTTCAGTCACTGGGTGCTCCATGCACCCAGCCACCGAGTGATAACAGGCCCTGATCGCCAACAACAACCTGCATTTATATGGCACCTCCGTTGGAGTCAAACCTCCCAAATTGGAGCAATTTCATCCACAGTATAACACTGAGCTGCATAAGGAGCATCTTGCAGCAACAGAGAGAGTTAGAGAGATAGAGAGGTTTAGGGAGGGAATTCCAGAACTCGGGGCCCAAGCTGTTGAAGGTACGGCCGCCAATGGTGGAGCGTTTGAAATCGGGGATTACCCTGGGACAGAGCTGGAGGAGCGCAGGGATCTCACAGGGCTGTTGGGCTTGGTAAAGGTGACAATGATAAGGAGGGGAGAAGCCACGGAAGGACTGGAAAACAAGGATGAGAATTCAGAAGTCGAGGCCTTGCTTAACCGGGATCCAGTGTAGGTCAGTGGGCACGAGGCATTGGGAGGTTGGTAGCAGGGCTTTGGATGAATAGAGGTTTACAGGGATGGATGGTGGGAGTGGGGGAGCAGTGGGTGGGTGGCTGGAGAGAGCTGGAATAGACGAGGCTCGAGAGGGAGTTAGTGCCAGGCAATGGGCCCTTTCCCATTTCTGGTTTTTGGTCACGTTCAAGTGATTGGGCAATGGAGAATGGCCAGCTGGGTATGAGCCGGCAGTCTGTGCTACAACTACACCGCAAGTGTATTGGCCTGGCCGCTGTTTAATCACCCTCTGCCTGTGCAAATCGCAGGTTGATCCCTAGACTGGGGTCCCAACACTAACTGGTTTGTGACTGACTGGGTGTAATGGTCAGCGAATTCACACCCCGTCAGCCCAACCAGGGTCCTTCACTGACTCCAGAAATCACAGTGGACATGGGTTTTATACAGCTGGCCAGCTGGGTATGAGCCGGCAGTCTGTTCTACAACTACACCGCAAGTGTCTTGGCTGGCAGTGAGGATCCAGAGAAACAAGAGAATGGCAGCCTCCACAGTACGACTACAGCATGGGTTCAATACAGAGTAAAGCTCCCTCTACACCATCCCCATCAAACACTCCCAGGACAGGTACAGCACGGTGTTAGATACAGAGTAAAGCTTCCTCTACACTGTCCCCATCAAACACTCCCAGGACAGGTACAGCACGGTGTTAGATACAGAGTAAAGCTCCCTCTACATTGTCCCCATCAAACACTCCCAGGACAGGTACAGCATGGGGTTAGATACAGAGTAAAGCTCCCTCTACACTGTCCCCATCAAACACTCCCAGGACAGGTACAGCACGGGGTTAGATACAGAGTAAAGCTCCCTCTACACTGTCCCCATCAAACACTCCCAGGACTGGTACAGCACGGGGTTAGATACAGAGTAAATCTCCCTCAACACTGTCCCTAATGAATTGGTTTTGTGTCAGGCACTGAGAGGAGGATAGGAATTGCCTGAAAGGGGACGGTCACTATATGTTTCATTCTGTGCTTCCAGCTGATGCACTGTCCAGTGTGAGACTGGACACTGCCGGTCAGGACAGGGTGAGTTGTTAACCTGCGTTAATGGACAGGAAGGAGCTGTGGTTGGTTGTGCAGCATTGAGTTGGAGAAGGGAGAATATTTTAAGGAGTGGAAATTGTCATTGGCGGTTTCCTTAAGCAAACAGAATTTTGCCCTTGGTAGGCGTGTGGGCCCCACCAGCTCGGTGGCAGTTGGGCAGATGATTGCAGCCGCCGAAACCGGCCCCGCCGCCATTTTAAGTGAGCGGGCCAATTAAGGTCCACCCAGCGGGCTGTCCGGCGGGAAATGCCAAGCGCTCCCTGTGCGGGCCGGGGGTGGGGGGTGGGGGTGTGGATTCCACAAAAGCGAGAGTGCGCTCTTTCACTCATGCGCACAGGAGAGCGCTCAGCCCCCCGAGACTAAGTGCAGCCTCAGGGAGATCGCTGAAAGGCTGGCAAATATAGAAAATAGAACAATAGGAAACTCATTAACATGTGCCCCCCCATGGGAAAGTGTCACACGAGATGCGACGTGTTAATGAAATAAACAAAAACTTTATTAAACGTCTTTAAAACCGCTGTCCCACCTCATCCCGCCACTGGATGAGGTTTGTGAATAAACCACCCACCCGCCTGCCCATTGGGCCTACGCGCCAAGCTGTAGCTCCCACGGGTCCCTCAAAACCCTGGTCCGTTGAAGAGTTAAGGGCCTTAACAAGGACTTTAATTAATGGCGGGCGAGCGAGCTGCTGCAGAGTGCGCTCACCGACTGAAATATCGCGATGACGCGCCCTGACATCTGGACACTCGCCTGACAGTTTAAGCGCTTGCGTCCAGACTCCACCACCCACACACCAGCCTGAAGGTTCTGCTGTTGGCGTTCAGAGGGCGGGTTAGCTGAGTGAGCCTCAATGGGAGGTTCAGAGGGCGGGTTAGCTGAGTGAGCCTCAATGGGAAATTCAGAGGGTGGGTTAGCTGAGTGAGTGTCAGTGGGAGGTTCAGAGGGTGGGTTAGCTGAGTGAGCATCATTGGGAGGTTCAGAGGGCAGGTTAGCTGAGTGAGTCTCAATGGGAGGTTCAGAGGGCAGGTTAGCTGAGTGAGCCTCAATGGGAGGTTCAGAGGGCAGGTTAGCTGAGTGAGCCTCAATGGAAGGCTCAGAGGGTGGGTTAGCTGAGTGAGCCTCAATGAGACGTTCAGAGGGCGGGTTAGCTGAGTGAGCCTCAGTGGGAGGTTCAGAGGGCGGGTTAGCTGAGTGAGTCTCAGTGGGAGGTTCAGAGGGTGGGTTAGCTGAGTGAGCCTCAGTGGGAGGTTCAGAGGGCGGGTTAGCTGAGTGAGCCTCAATGGGAGGTTCAGAGGGTGGGTTAGCTGAGTGAGCCTCAATGGGAGGTTCAGAGGGCGGGTTAGCTGAGTGAGTCTCAATGGGAGGTTCAGAGGGCGGGTTAGCTGAGTGAGCCTCAATGAGAGGTTCAGAGGGTGGGTTAGCTGAGTGAGCATCATTGGGAGGTTCAGAGGGCGGGTTAGCTGAGTGAGCCTCAATGAGAGGTTCAGAGGGTGGGTTAGCTGAGTGAGCCTCAATGAGAGGTTCAGAGGGTGGGTTAGCTGAGTGAGCCTCAGTGGGAGGTTCAGAGGGCGGGTTAGCTGAGTGAGCATCATTGGGAGGTTCAGAGGGCGGGTTAGCTGAGTGAGGCTCAGTGGGAGGTTCAGAGGGTGGGTTAGCTGAGTGAGCCTCAGTGGGAGGTTCAGAGGGTGAGTTAGCTGAGTGAGTCTCAATGGGAGGTTCAGAGGGTGGGTTAGCTGAGTGAGCCTCAATGGGAGGTTCAGAGGGTGGGTTAGCTGAGTGAGTCTCAATGGGAGGTTCAGAGGGCGGGTTAGCTGAGTGAGCCTCAATGGGAGGTTCAGAGGGCGGGTTAGCTGAGTGAGCCTCAATGGGAGGTTCAGAGGGTGGGTTAGCTGAGTGAGTCTCAATGGGAGGTTCAGAGGGCGGGTTAGCTGAGTGAGCCTCAATGGGAGGTTCAGAGGGCGGGTTAGCTGAGTGAGCCTCAATGGGAGGTTCAGAGGGCGGGTTAGCTGAGTGTGAGTCTCAATGGGAGGTTCAGAGGGCGGGTTAGCTGAGTGTGAGTCTCAATGGGAGGTTCAGAGGGCGGGTTAGCTGAGTGTGAGTCTCAATGGGAGGTTCAGAGGGCGGGTTAGCTGAGTGAGTCTCAATGGGAGGTTCAGAGGGCGGGTTAGCTGAGTGTGAGTCTCAATGGGAGGTTCAGAGGGCGGGTTAGCTGAGTGTGAGTCTCAATGGGAGGTTCAGAGGGTGGGTTAGCTGAGTGTGAGTCTCAATGGGAGGTTCAGAGGGTAGGTTAGCTGAGTGAGCCTTAATGGGAGGTTCAGAGGGCGGGTTAGCTGAGTGTGAGCCTCAATGGGAGGTTCAGAGGGCGGGTTAGCTGAGTGAGCCTCAATGGGAGGTTCAGAGGGTGGATTAGCTGAGTGAGCCTCAATGGGAGCACTGACACTCTCTGAACATGCCAGTAAATGCTGGGAATGAGAAATTGTTCACTCCCACAGAACTGGCTGCTCAAACTGAAAGAGGAAACATTCCTGGGGTATAAACCCTGCGTTTAAAGATATATTTTTCTAAAATGGTTTATTTTTATATATTTTAGCTAATTTGCAGACTACCCCAGGCACTGTCCAGACAGGTACAGAACCCCAGGCACTGTCCAGACAGGTACAGAACCCCGGGCACTGTCCAGACAGGTACAGAACCCCAGGCACCGTCCAGACAGGTACAGAACCCCGGGCACCGTCCAGACAGGTACAGAACCCCGGGCACCGTCCAGACAGGTACAGAACCCCGGGCACTGTCCAGACAGGTACAGAACCCCGGGCACTGTCCAGACAGGTGCAGAACCCCGGGCACTGTCCAGACAGGTGCAGAACCCCGGGCACTGTCCAGACAGGTGCAGAACCCCGGGCACTGTCCAGACAGGTACAGAACCCCGGGCACTGTCCAGACAGGTGCAGAACCCTGGGCACTGTCCAGACAGGTGCAGAACCCTGGGCACTGTCCAGACAGGTACAAAACCCCAGGCACCGTCCAGACAGGTGCAGAACCCCGGGCACTGTCCAGACAGGTACGGAACCCCGGGCACTGTCCAGACAGGTGCAGAATCCCGGGCACTGTCCAGACAGGTGCAGAACCCCGGGCACCGTCCAGACAGGTACAGAACCCCAGGCACCATCCAGACAGGTGCAGAACACCGGGCACTGTCCAGACAGGTACAAAACCCCAAGCACCGTCCAGACAGGTACAAAACCCTGGGCACTGTCCAGACGGGTTCCGAACCCCAGGCACTGTCCAGACAGTTTCAGGATCCCGGGCGCCATCCAGACGGGTATAGAACCCTGGGCACCGTCCAGACGGGTACAGAACCCCAGGCACCGTCCAGACGGTTACAGAACCCCAGGGACTGTCCAGATGGGTTCAAGACCCTGTGGACTGTCCAGACAGGCTTGGAACCCTTGGGTCTGTCCAGAGTGAAGGAGGTGGTGAGGAGGGAATGAGGGAGTTGGTGATGAGTTGGTGAGGAGACAGTGAGGGAGGTGGTGAGGAGGGAGTGAGAAGTGTGATGTGGAGGGAATGAGAGAGGTGGTGAGGAGGGAGTGAGGGAGGTGGTGAGGAGGGAGTGAGGGAGGTGGTGAGGAGGGAGTGAGAGGTGTGCTGTGGAGGGAGTGAGGGAGGTGGTGAGGAGGGAGTGAGAAGTGTGATGTGGAGGGAATGAGAGAGGTGGTGAGGAGGGAGTGAGGGAGTTGGTGAGGAGACAGTGAGGGAGGTGGTGAGGAGGGAGTGAGAGGTGTAATGTGGAGGGAGTGAGGGAGGTGGTGAGGAGGGAGTGAGGGAGGTGGTGAGGAGGGAGTGAGGGAGGTGGTGAGGAGGGAGTGAGGGAGTTGGTGAGGAGGGAGTGAGGGAGGTGGTGAGGATAGTGGCCAGGGTTAGGCAGTAGTTGGCTGGGGTTTGACTGTCAGGTATGGGGTGTTGTGTTGGGTCCATCACTGTCCTTGTTGTCCCTCTGTCCTTCAGTTCATCGTCAGGATCGATATCTGAAACATTATCCTAACAATCTTTATGTTCATTGTGGATCTGTTGTAAGCTGCAAGCTCACCAAACAGTACAAATCACACCTGACT
This sequence comes from Isurus oxyrinchus, assembly GCA_026770705.1. NCBI lineage: Eukaryota > Metazoa > Chordata > Chondrichthyes > Lamniformes > Lamnidae > Isurus > Isurus oxyrinchus. The sequence continues at coordinate 259,076,135 of JANJGN010000001.1, forward strand.
CGGGGCCTGAGGGGACTAGTAGATCCAGCCTGCCGTCCACGTGACAGTAAAGGGCCTAACTCTAGGCCTGCTCTTCAGGCCACATTGGGCACTGCCTCTAACTGAAGATGGAAGATGGTCAAGGTGAACGCGTCCCACAGTTAGACTGGATCACTCACTCTCCCCACCCACTCACTGGGACGAGGCAATTGTTCAATGGTGAGAGATTGAGTAGACTAGGCCCATATTCCCTGGAGTTTGGAAGAATGACAGTTGATATCATTGTAAAAAACATAAAATTCTTAAAAGGCTTGAAGGAAAGATGCTGGGAAAATGTTTCTCCTGCCACAAAGCAAAGGCACCATCTCAAGATTAGGGTCCTGGCCATTGAGGACTGAGGTGAAGAGCAATTTCTCCTTTCAGTGGGTTGAGAATCTTGGTTCCTCTATACCACAGAGAGCTGGGCGTGCTCAGCCATTCACAATATTCAAGACAGAGGTTGACAGATTTTCTTGGCACTGAGGCGAATAAGGGATATGGGGATAGTGCAGAAAGGTGGAGTTGGGTAGAGGATCAGCCATGATTTATTGCATGGTACAGCAGGCTCGAGGGGCTGAATGGCCTGCTACTTCTCCCATTTCTTTGTTTCTATGTTCTAATATTCATTACACTCTCTCACCTTTACAAACCTAGCATAGGTCTCAGATGGGAGAACGTCAGTACAGCCCCATGTAAACTCTCCCCTATCACAGACTCTACCCCCCATTTAATCCCCTCTCACTGCCCCATGTAAACTCTCCCCTATCACAGACTCTACCCCCCATTTAATCCCCTCTCACTGCCCCATGTAAATTCTCCCCTATCACAGACTCTACCCCCCATTTAATCCCCTCTCACTGCCCCATGTAAACTCTCCCCTATCACAGACTCTACCCCCCATTTAATCCCCTCTCACTGCCCCATGTAAATTCTCCCCTATCACAGACTCTACCCCCCATTTAATCCCCTCTCACTGCTCCATGTAAACTCTCCCCTATCACAGACTCTACCCCCCCATTTAATCCCCTCTCACTGCCCCATGTAAATTCTCCCCTATCACAGACTCTACCCCCCATTTAATCCCCTCTCACTGCCCCATGTAAATTCTCCCCTATCACAGACTCTACCCCCATTTAATCCCCTCTCACTGCCCCATGTAAACTCTCCCCTATCACAGACTCTACCCCCCCATTTAATCCCCTCTCACTGCCCCATGTAAACTCTCCCCTATCACAGACTCTACCCCCCATTTAATCCCCTCTCATTGCCCCATGTAAACTCTCCCCTATCACAGACTCTACCCCCATTTAATCCCCTCTCACTGCCCCATGTAAACTCTCCCCTATCACAGACTCTACCCCCATTTAATCCCCTCTCACTTCCCCATGTAAACTCTCCCCTATCACAGACTCTACCCCCCCATTTAATCCCCTCTCACTGCCCCATGTACACTCTCCTGATCCATGGATTTTAAGCTGTCGATCATTGGCTGCTGACTGTTTAAATAAACAATGGGAGATACTAAAGAGTAAAACAAGAATTCCTCCCAGTGGATTGTCGGAATGTCCAACTCTCCAGCTCCAGGCTGTGGATTTCTCTGCATTTCTTCTGGGGCTCTGGGTTGCCCTGTCAAGGCCACATTTATTGCCCTTCCAAAATTGTCTTGAGGGCATTTGTTGGCAACCACACGTGGTGAGACTGGAGTTATGTAGAGGCCAGACTGATCTGTGGGACTAGAGTTACATAGAGGCCAGGCTGATTCTTGGGACTGGAGTTACGTAGAGACCAGGCTGATTCTTGGGACTGGAGTTACATAGAGACCAGACTGATTTTTGGGACTGGAGTTACATAGAGGCCAGACTGATTTTTGGGACTGGCATTACATAGAGGCCAGACTGATCTGGAGAGTAAGGATGCTTCCCTGGAAGGACTTCATTGAACCAGTTGTGTGTTTGCAACATTCCGGGTAATGTCCATGGTCCCCGTCTGTCGGGAATGAGTGGGATTTGCTGAGCTCAGTTTCTCGGTTTAGTAAATGAGGCTCTCAGCTGACAGCCCCTGGTGTTAGACCAGGGCTCAGACCAGGTCTCGGACCAGGGCTGGACCAGGGCTCGGACCAGGGCTCAGACCAGGGCTGGACCAGGTCTCGGACCAGGGCTGAACCAGGGCTCGGACCAGGGCTCGGACCAGGGCTGGACCAGGGCTGGACCAGGGCTCAGACCAGGGCTGGACCAGGGCTCGGACCAGGGCTGGACCAGGGCTCGGACCAGGGCTCGGACCAGGGCTGGACCAGGGCTCGGACCAGGGGCTGACCACAGCCCATTATCAGTTTGAATCCAAGGAGGAGCTTGTTTACCATGGAGGGTCCACCCCTCAGGACAAGGTTACAGATGGGTGAGGATTCCGACCTATCGGAGTACAGGAAGCAGCAGTAACATAGCCTGGAGGAGGAAGTTGATTGGTGATCAGCTGTTACCTTGTTAAGGAGCTTGATCGACCACCTAGAGACTGGGATGAAGAGATGCCACTTCAGGGGCAGCTGGATTCCTTGGTAATTATGAAAGAGAGAAGCCATATCAGCCGGAGAGGGAACCCATGATTCAAGCGGTGAGGAGTGGGCGATGGAAGGAGTGGGATTGAGACAGTGAAATGGCCTTTTACATAAAATCATAAGAATTGGGAGCAGGTGGAGGCTATTCAGCCCCTCGAACCTGCTCCGCTGTTTGATAGGTTCATGACCGATCTGTTTGTGGTCTCACCTCCATTATCCTGACTGTCCCCCATCACTGTTGACTCCCCGTCCAACTCCGCAAATGACCCTCTGAGGGAAGAAATTCCTCCTCACCCTGTCTTAAATGGGAGAGCCCTTATTTTGAAACTCTAACCGCCTCCCCCCACCACCCCCCCCGACCCTGCACAGTTCTAGTCTCCCCCATGACAGGAAACATCCTTTCAGCATCCACCCTGTCGAATCCCCTCAGAATCTCAAACATTTCTTTATGGTGCCCCCTCGCTGAAGGGACACTCTCTACATGTGTTCAACGTGGGCACACTGATTGGTGCATCTGAACCCACCGTTCTGCCAATCAGCACAGCCGGGGCGGGGCCTGGCCCATCAGTGCCCCCTAGTGACCGGGCCTGGTGTCTACCTGCCCCATCCCAGCATGCAGCAGATCGTTGCAGGGGGAGGCTGGGGGAGTGATCTCGTTATAACTAGTTGTTTGGTAATACAGAACGAGGGTATGGCTGACAAAGAGAGACCGGCTTTGTCGGCGCTTTTTTGTTTTGCGCTCGTCAGGACAAATTCGCGATATCGAATGTAGAGCAGACGATAATTTGGCACCTGGAGGATTGTTTAACGCTTGGCCAGTCGCAGGAGCACATGCGATTGTGTTTTGAGTTTTGCGAGCTCGGGACCGGTTGCGAAAGCGGGAGGGAATGGTCTTGCTGTTTGAGACACAGGAGCGACACCGAGTGGTAGTCGCCACTAACAGGATGTGGTGCCTGTCACACCAATGGGCAATGTGGTGTATGAATTTCGGTGCCAATGTGATGCGAGGTGTGTAGGCCAGAGACTGGCAGATCATCGTTCGTTCGCAGCGGGCAAGGTACAGACCGGACCCAAACAACCCATGCTTGCTAAACTCAAAACACAATATCCAACATTAGATGTGATTCCGCAGTTAGTCAACACTTGCTATATAACCCTCAGTGTGCTAAGAATTACACTGACAGCCAATTTGAGGTTGTCAGTTGGGCTGGCAGGGTGGTGTATTTGTGTGCACTGGAAGCTACATATATTAATACACGGGTCCCCGTTCTTAACAGACAGAAAGAACACACATGCACCTGTTTCAGCTAAACAAAATAAGTGACAGCCATTCACTGATTCATTCCTCAGGGCAATGCCTTGAGCAATAAGAGTCAAACTGCCTGGTTTGAATTTCAAACAATTCTTGGCAGGTAGCTGTCAGTCACCATCAATTGGTGCATTTGCATTCTTTATGTCAATGCCTCTAACAATCAGAGTCTACCTGCCAGCCAATCAGCACTGTCTTCTCATGCAGTATAAATTGTTGTTCCCTTCACGTTTGTGATTCTTGCCAATTGTCCTGATGAGTGCAAGACAAGAAGCTTCGACAAAAATGTCTCCTTTTCAGCAATCCCTTTATACTTACTCTGACCCATCAATATTCCTTATTTAAATTTTCTGTGTAAGTTTGTATCAATAAAAATAATAAAACTTTTTTATTGAAATGCTATTTCCCTGATACGAAGATTTATTTACATGTAAAATTTGACTTTGAGCTGTCTTCCTCTCGAGGCCCCTTCCTTCCAAAAGGTCACCATCCGCCCAATTCAATTCACTCTGCATGATGTTCCGGTGCTGCGGAGACCCAGATAACATCTCAGCTGCCTCATGGGCTAGCCAAAGTCCTGTCAACTAGCCGAACTGTCCCAGTGCAGCTCTGACACTGGCATCTAACTAACAAATGTTTTGCCAGTTAATCTGATCTATTGGGCAAATCTAACCGAGGCAGTTGCCATCTACAAAGCCCCCACTCCACCCATCAGTGAAATGAGTCAGTTCGTAGCCATCAGCAAGGCTCAGTTCAGGTTCCAGGAGGAACACTCAGCTCCAGATCACATCTCAGCCTTGGTTCAGACATGAATGAAAGAGCTGAACTCCGAGGTGAGGTGAGAGTGTCTGCCCTTCATATCAAGGCAGCATTCGACCGAGTGTGGCATCAAGGAGCCCTGGCAAAACTGGAGTCAATGGGAATCAGGGGGAAATCTCTCTGCTGGTTGGAGTCATACCCAGCACAAAGGAAGATGGTTGTGGTTGTTGGAGGTCAATCATCTCAGCTCCAGGGTAGTGTCCTTGGCCCAACCATCTTCAGCTGCTTCAATGACCTTCCTTCCATTATAAGGTCAGAAGTGGGGATGTTCGCTGATGATTGTACAATGTTCAGCACCATTCATGACTCCTCAGATACTGAAGCAGTCCATGTCCAAATGCAGCAAGACCTGGACAACATTCAGTCTTGGGCTGATAATCATCAATGATATTCGCACCACACAAGTGCCAGGCAATGACCATCTCCAACAAACCAGAATCCAGCCATCTCCCCTTGATACTCAATACTATCAATGAGATGCACTGCAGCAATTCACCAAGGCTCCTTCTAAACCCATGACCACTACCATCTAGAAGGACAAGGCAGCAGATAGATGGGAACACCACCACCTGGAAGTTCCCCTCCAAGTCACTCACCATCCTGAGTTGGAATATATATCACTGTTCCTGTGTCAAAATCCTGGAACTCCCTCCCTAACAGCACTGTGGTTGTGCATACACCACAGGGACAGCAGCGGTTCAAGAAGGCAGCTCACCACCACCTTCTCAAGGGCAATTAGGGATGGGTAATAAATGCTGGGCCCAGCCAGCGATGCCCATGTCCTGTGAGCAAACATGAAATATTACTCAGCATTCGCCTGTTGGGATTTGCATTGAGTGAACGCAAATACCGACCCCATCACCCCTCCCCAACTCTGCAAAATGTCAGGAGTGTAGCATCACTGATACACTTTGACAAGCCACACAGCATCACATGGGAAAGGTTGTGTCTGAGGAGGACACCAAGCTATCTTTCCATTCTGTGCAGGGTGGCTGATGCATTTGGATCTCCAGCTGCCTTGCATTTACCTTTCAACAAAGGGACAGCAGTTCAGGCTGAGGTGGGACTCGGGTATTTTTTGAGCTCAGATCCTAACTGAGGTATGGATGGTAAATGGGGCAGGAAGAAGATTTCTAGCACAGGCTTAACTAACTTTCAAGGTTATTTGCTCAGTGGTGCTGAGACTTACCCTATTCACAATAAAGATAAGGTTCCCAGAAGGAGAGAGAGGAGGAGGGATTCAGTGTTGGATAATAAGCAGAAGCAGACTGGTCGAAAAAACGAACATTAAGCATTACAAATAGTCACAGCCTCCGATTCATTCGATTTGTATTAGAGATTATCAACTGTTTAGTGACTAGATTACGAAATGAAATGGAGCATTAGATTTACTCTGTATCTAACCCCGTGCTGTACCTGTCCTGGGAGTGCTTGATGGGGACAGTGTAGAGGGAGCTTTACTCTGTATCTAACCCTGTGCTGTACCTGTCCTGGGAGTGTTTGATGGGGACGGTGTAGAGGGAGCTTTACTCTGTATCTAACCCCATGCTGTACCTGTCCTGGGAGTGTTTGATGGGGACAGTGTAGAGGGAACTTTACTCTGTATCTAACCCCGTGCTGTACCTGTCCTGGGAGTGTTTGATGGGGACAGCGTAGAGGGAGCTTTCCTCTGTATCTAACCCTGTGCTGTACCTGCCCTGGGAGTGTTTGATGGGGACGGTGTAGAGGGAGCTTTACACTGTATCTAACCCTGTGCTGTCCCTGTTCTGGGAGTGTTTGATGGGGCCAATGTAGAGGGAGCTTTACTATATATCTAACCCCGTACTATACCTGTTCTGGGAGTGTTTGATGGGGAGGGTGTAGAGGGAGCTTTACTCTATCTCAAACCCTGTGCTGTACCTGTCCTGGGAGTGTTTGATGGGGACTGAGTAGACGGAGCTTTATTCTGTATCTAACCCCGTGCTGCACCTGTCCTGGGAGTGTTTGATGGGGACAGTGTAGAGGGGGTTTTACTCTGTATTTAACCCCGTGCTGTACCTGTCCTGGGGGTGTTTGATGGGGACAGTGTAGAGGGGGTTTTACTCTGTATTTAACCCCATGCTGTACCTGTCCTGGGAGTGTTTGATGGGGACAGGGTAGAGGGAGCTTTACTTTGTATCTAAGCCTGTGCGTTCCCTGTTCTGGAAGTGTTTGATGGGGACAATGTAGAGGGAGCTTTACTCTATATCTAACCCAGTACCATACCTGTTCTGGGAGTGTTTGATGGGGACAGTGTTGAGTGAGCTTTACTGTGTATCTAACCCCGTAATGTACCTGTTCTGGGAGAGTTTGATGGGGACAATGTAGAGGGAGATTTACTGTCTCAAACCCTGTGCTTTACCTGTCCTGGGAGTGTTTGATGGGGACATTGTAGAGGGAGCTTTATTCAGAATCTAACCCTGTACTGTATCTGTCCTGGGAGTGTTTGATGGGGATAGTGTAGAGGGAGCTTTACTCTGTATCTAACCCTGTGCTGTACCTGTCCTGTGAGTGTTTGATGGGGACAGTGTAGAGGAAGCTTTACTCTGTATCTAATCCCGTGCTGTACCTGTCCTGGAAGTGTTTGTGGGACAGTGTAGATGGAGCTTTACTCTGTATTTAACCCTGTGCTGTACCTGCCCTGGGAGTGTTTGATGGGGACAGTGTAGAGGGAGATTTACTCTGTATCTAATCCCGTGCTGTACCTACCCTGGGAGTGTTTGATGGGAACGGTGTAGATGGAGCTTTACTCTGTATTTAACCCTGTGCTGTACCTTCCCTGGGAGTGTTTGATGGGGACAGTGTAGAGGGAGATTTACTCTGTATCTAATCCCGTGCTGTACCTACCCTGGGAGTGTTTGATGGGGAGTGAGTAAAGGGAGCTTTATTCTGTATCTAACCCTGTGCTGTACCTGTCCTGGGAGTGTTTGATGGGAACAGTGTAGAGGGAGCTTTACTCTGTATCTAACCCCGTGCTGTACCTGTCCAGGGAGTGTTTCATGGGGACAGTGTAGAGGGAGCATAACTCTATATCTAACCCAGTACCATACCTGCTCTGTGAGTGTTTGATGGGGACAGTGTAGAGGGAGCTTTACTCTATCTCAAACCCTGTGCTGGAACTGTCCTGGGAGTGTTTGATGGGGACAATGTAGAGTGAGCTTTACTCAGTATCTAACCCCGTACTGTACCAGTCCTGGGAGTTTGTGATGGGGACAGTGTAGAGGGAGCTTTACTCTGTATCTAACCCCGTAGTGTACCTGTTCTGGGAGTGTTTAATGGGGACAATGTAGAGGGAGCTTTACTCTGTATCTAACCCCGTGCTGTACCTGCCCTGGGAGTGTTTGATGGGCTGGTGTAGAGGGAGCTTTACTCTGTATCTAACCCCCGTACTGTATCTGTCCTGGGAGTGTTTGATGGGGACCGTGTAGAGGGAGATTTATTCTGTATCTAACCCCGTGATGCACCTGTCCTGGGAGTGTTTGATGGGGACTATGTAGAGGGAGCTTTACTCTGCATCTTATCCCATGCTGTCCCTGTCCGGGGAGTGTTTGTTGGGGAAATGTCGAGGGAGCTTTACTCTGTATCTAACCTCGTACTGTACCTGTTCTGGGAGTGTTTGATGGGGACAATGTAGAGGGAGCTTTACTCTATATCTAACCCCGTACTATACCTGTTCTGGGAGTGTTTAATGGGGACAGTGTAGATGGAGCTTTACTCTGTATCTAACCCCGTACTGTACCTGTCCTGGGATTGTTTGATGGGGACTGAGTAGACGTAGCTTTATTCTGTATCTAACCCCGTGCTGCACCTGTCCTGGTATTGATTGATGGGGACAGTGTAGAGGTAGTTTTACTCTGTATCTAACCCCGTGCTGTACCTGTCCTGGGAGTGTTTGATGGGACAGTGTAGAGGGAGCTTTACTCTGTATCTAACCCCGTGCTGTACCTGTCCTGGGAGTGTTTGATGGGACAGTGTAGAGGGAGCTTTACTCTGTATCTAACCCCGTGCTGTATCTGTCCTGGGAGTGTTTGATGGGGACAGTGTAGAGGGAGCTTTACTCTGTATCTAACCCTGTGCTGTACCTGTCCTGGGAGTGTTTGATGGGCACAATGTAGAGGGAGGTTTACTCTGTATCTAACCCAGTACCATACCTGTTCTGGGAGTGTTTGATGGGGACAATGTAGAGGGAGATTTACTGTCTCAATCTCTGTGCTTTACCTGTCCTGGAAGTGTTTGATGGGGACAGTGTAGAGGGAGATTTACTCTCTATCCAATCCCGTGCTGTACATGTCCTGGGAGTGTTTGATGGGGACAGAGTAGAGGGATCTTTACTTTGTATCTAACCCTGTTCTTTCCCTGTTCTGGGAGTGTTTGAAGGGGACAATGTAGAGGGAGCTTTACTGACTCAAACCCTGTGCTTTACCTGTCCTGGGAGTGTTGGATGGGGACAGTGTAGAGGGAGCTTTACTCAGTATCTAACCCCGTGCTGTACCTGTCCTGGGAGTGTTGGATGGGGACAGTGTAGAGGGAGCTTTACTCAGTATCTAATCCCGTGCTGTACTTGTCCTGGGATTGTTTGATGGGGATAGTGTAGAGGCAATTTACTCTGTATCTAACCCTGTGCTGTACCTGTCCTGGGAGTATTTGTGGGACAGTGTAGTGGGAGCTTTACTCTGTATTTAACCCGGTGCTGTACCTGCCCTGGGAGTGTTTGATGGGGACAGTAGAGAGGGATATTTACTCTGTATCTAATCCCGTGCTGTATCTACCCTGGGAGTGTTTGATGGGGACGGTGTACAGGGGGCTTTATTCTGTATTTATCCCAGTGCTGTACCTGCCCTGGGAACGTTTGATGGGACAGTGTAGAGGGAGCTATACTCTGTATCTAATCCCGTGCTGTACCTGTCCTGGGAGTGTTTGATGGGGACGGTGTAGAGGGAGTTTTACTCTGTATCTAATCCCGTGCTGTACCTCTTCTGGGACTGTTTGATGGGGACTGTGTATAGGGAGCTTTACTCTGTATCTAACCCCGTGCTGTACCTGTCCTGGGAGTGTTTGATGGGGACTGTGTAGAGGGAGCTTTACTCTGTATCTAACCCTGTGCTGTACCTGTCCTGGGAGTGTTTGATGGGACAGTGTAGAGGGAGCTTTACTCTGTATCTAACCCCGTGCTGTACCTGTCCTGGGAGTGTTTGATGGGAACTGTGTAGAGGGAGCTTTACTCTGTATCTAACCCTGTGCTGTACCTGTCCTGGGAGTGTTTGATGGGAACTGTGTAGAGGGAGCTTTACTCTCTTTCTAACCCCGTGCTGTACCTGTCCTGGGAGTGTTTGATGGGAACTGTGTAGAGGGAGCTTTACTCTCTTTCTAACCCTGTGCTTTCCCTGTTGTGAGTTTTTGATGGGGACAGTGTTTAGCGAGCTTTACTCTGTATCTAACCCTGTGCTGTACCTGTTGTCAGTGTTTGATGGTACTGTCTAGAGTGTTACGACCAGTGCCATGTGTGAGGTCCCTCAGAATTGTTAACTATCCACACGGACCCCAAATTGTTATGGTCCCGGTTGATGAGGAATGAAATGGCTCCCCTTCTTTATTAAACCCCTTTGTTGGTTGTGATAAGGTTAAAATAAAGGGGATCCCTTTCCTGTGGATTGTTTTCCTATTTTTAATGTATTCATTTTATTTTAACTGAGCCAATTTTACCCAGCTTTCTTGGGTCTAAGAAAGAATTAATTTATTAGTTTCAAAATCCTGAGGATGATATTAAAAACACTAAAAACACTTAAACATCGATTGCAAATGAAAAGTTTTTAGTCCAAATAAATGTTTTTTAACAATATACAAATCAGTCTTTGGCTTATCTGTGAGACATAGATGGCAAAACATGGTGTGATTCCGGTAGAACTGACTTTGACAGTTTTGTAGTTGGTTCTGTAGGGTAGCTGAAGAAGCTGTCCTATTTCCTTTCTGATTGTGGCTTCTGTTGACCCTTGCCTCCAGCAACCGAGAGAGTGAGAGAGAGAGACTTGGCCCATGTAGGGGTGACTGGTTTTGTCTTCTTCTTGCTGTCACACACAGAGCACAGCAGCACACTCGCACTCCGCTGCCGCTACCTTTTTAACCCATTTTACAGTGCGTATTCCTGTAAAGTCAACAAAAACCCCTTTGCCTTGGGCCTAGACTCTGTTGTCTTTCATCGCCGACCATTCTACACATTCTGAGATATGAATCAACAGGGAGGTGGACTTTTGACGTCGGCTGAGCCGTGGTAATCAAATCTGTGCATTCGCAACCACGGGAGATTAAAGTTCAGTCCTTGGCATCGTTCCTATCTCCCTGTCTAGTGTCTCTGCCTGAAGAAGGCTGTGGCACCTTTTCAGGTGTGACATCCCATCTTCTCTCAGGACAGAATAATCCACATTGGGACCTTTTTTTTTTCCAGAAAGTGGTCACTTTACATTTCCAGCCACCTGTGGCTCAGTTGTCCTTGCCTGTATTTCTTTAAAAAAACACACACGTCTTCCGTAAAAAGGTTTGAATAACCCCCCTTGCTAATCCTGACCCCAGGCTCCGAGCCTCAACACGTGGGTTCCTGGGTTCGCAAAGAAAAAGGAAAGTTAAATTAATAATGCCTTTTGTCCATTTTTTGGTTAGCTCGTGACTGTCTGATCTCCTAAACCGCTGGGCCTGCGTGTCTTACCCACACATCCCGACTCGCGGACCTGCGCCGCTGAGTAGATTAAGCCGGCAGCAAACCAGCTCTCGTAGCGTGGTGGACCCTTTGCCTGCAGGCACTGCCACCACTTTGGAAAGCCTGCCAAGGGGTCAGCAAGGCAGGAAGAGCCTTCGTTTGGCCGTGAACGGCAGCGATACCATCTTGGGAGCCCATCATCTCTTAAAGCTGCACCTACACGTCTGAAAACCTTCACAATGGATCGGAATCCGCTCCCCCACCCCGACCCCTCCAGCTCCATCGGGATTCACTCCACGGCCCAGGCCACTCACAGGGTTGGACGACCTGGAGGGAAATAGTTTTTTCGGGACACCGCCGCTCCAGACTTCAGTGTAAAAACCCCCGCAGGCCTGCAAGCGAGAGGCTATCTTAAGCTCCCCCGACAAGGCAACCCAGCTTGTTAGACTGTCTGAGCTACATGGACCACACTGGGACCACCCCAAGGGGAGACAACACAACTCGGGGGCAGAAACCAAGCCTCAGTCCACCACATCGGGCCTCAGGAATGCAGGGACCGCCCCAGACCGGGGAAACAATTCCTGAACCGTCCAGTGGAGTGCCACCCCACTGAGGTGGGGAGGACCATGCCGGGAGATATCCCTACCCTGCAAGGGCAGCCCACTGTTTCCACTGCAACGGGCGGGGAACACTTTGGTGAACTGTGCGAGTCAGAAACCCAGCTCCGCACGGGGAGCACAAAGGTCATCGGCAAGGTGGAGACTGGAGACCCCGATCGCTTCTTTGGCGGGATCAGGGAAAGTGGTCCCTCCTTCTGGAACGCTGACGCCCTGGTAAATGGTCAGAGAGTGAATTCTCAATTCGATTCTGGAGTCAGTGCGCCGGTCCTGTCAGACAAGGAACCCTGGCTAAAAGACCCCAAACTTCAAACAGCGGGAACTCTGCTTCACACAGAAGGAGGAGCCCGCACCCTGCAGGCCGCTCTACAGCTCAGGGACAAAACCGATCCAAGCAGCCCTCTTCGTGTCCACAGTCAGGCCTACACTCTGTCAAGCAGCAAGGCCTGTATCGAGACTGGCAAATTACAGGGGGCGGTAGAAATCTGGATAATTACAGGGGGTGGTGTATATCTGGGTAATTACAGGGGGTGGTGTATACCTGGGTAATTACAGGGTATGGTGTATATCTGGGTAATTACAGGATGTGGTGTATACCTGGGTAATTACAGGGTGTTGTGTATATCTTGGTAATTACAGGGGGTGGTATATATCTGGGTAATTACAGGGAGTGGTGTATTTCTGGGTAATTACCGGGGTGGTGTATATCTGGTTGATTACAGGGGGTGGTATATATCTGGATAATTACAGGGGGTGGGATATATCTGCGTAATTACAGCGGGTGGTGTATGTCTAGGTAATTACAGAGGGTGGTGTATATTGGGGTAATTACAGGGGCTGGTGTATATTGGGGTAATTACAGGGGGTGGTGTACATCTGGGTAATTACAGGGGATGGTATATATCTGGGTAATTACAGGATGTGGTATATATCTGGGTAATTACAGGGAGTGGTGTATATCTAGGTAATTACAGGAGGTGGTGTATATCTGGGTAATTACAGGGGGTGGTCTATATCTGGGGAATTACTGGGGGTGGTGTATATCGGGGTAATTACAGGGGGTGGTGTACATCTGGGTAATTACAGGGGGTGGTGTATATCGGGGTAATTACAGGGGGCGGTGTATATCGGGGTAATTATAGGGGGTGGTGTATATCTGGGTAATTACAGGGAGTGGTGTATATCTGGGTAATTACAGGGAGTGATGTATATCGGGGTAATTATAGGGGGTGGTGTATTTCAGGGTAATTACAGGGGGTGGTGTATATCTGGGTAATTACAGGGTGTGGTATATATCTGGGTAATTACTGGGGATGGTGTATACCTGGGCAATTACAGGGTATGGTGTATATCTGGGTAATTACAGGATCTGGTGTATACCTGGGTAATTACAGGGGGTGGTGTATATCTTGGTAATTACAGGGGGCGGTATATATCTGGGTAATTACAGGGGGTGGTGTGTATCGGGGTAATTACAGGGTGTGGTGTATATCGGGGTAATTACAAGGGGTGGTGTATATCTGGGTAATTACTGGGGTGGTGTATATCTGGTTGATTACAGGGGGTGGTATATATCTGGATAATTACAGGGGGTGGGATATATCTGGGTAATTACAGGGGGTGGTGTATGTCAAGGTAATTACAGAAGGTGGTGTATATCGGGGTAATTACAGGGGCTGGTGTATATCTGGGTAATTACAGGGGATGGTATATATCTGGGTAATTACAGGATGTGGTATATATCTGGGTAATTACAGGGAGTGGTGTATATCTAGGTAATTACAGGAGGTGGTGTATATCTGGGTAATTACAGGGTGTGGCATATATCGGGGTAATTACAGGGTGTGGTGTATATCTGGGTAATTACAGGGGGTGGTATATATCTGGGTAATTACAGGATGTGGTATATATCTGGGTAATTACAGGGAGTGGTGTATATCGGGGTAATTACTGGGGGTGGTGTATATCTGGGTAATTACTGGGGGTGGTGTATATCTGGGTAATTACAGTGGGTGGTGTATATCTGGGTAATTACAGGGTGTGGTGTATACCTGGGTAATTACAGCGGGTGGTGTATATCTGGGTAATTACAGGGGGTGGTGTATATCTGGGTAATTACAGGGGGTGGTGTATATCTGGGTAATTACAATGGGGTGGTGTATATCTGGGTAATTACAGGGGTTGGTGTATATCTGGGTAATTACAGGGGGTGGTGTATATCGGGCTAATTACAGGGGGTGGTGTATATCGGGCTAATTACAGGGTATGGTGTACATCGGGGTAATTACAGGGGGTGGTGTATTTCTGGGTAATTACAGGGGGTCCTGTATATCTGGGTAATTACAGGGGGTGGTGTATATCTGGGTAATTACAGGGTGTTGTGTATATCGGGGTAATTACAGGGGGTGGTGTATATCGGGGTAATTACAGGGGCTGGTGTATATCTGGGTAATTACTGGGGGTGGTGTATATCTGGGTAATTACAGTGGGTGGTGTATATCTGGGTAATTACAGGGTGTGGTGTATACCTGGGTAATTACAGCGGGTGGTGTATATCTGGGTAATTACAGGGGGTGGTGTATATCTGGGTAATTACAGGGGGTGGTGTATATCTGGGTAATTACAATGGGGTGGTGTATATCTGGGTAATTACAGGGGTTGGTGTATATCTGGGTAATTACAGGGGGTGGTGTATATCTAGGTAATTACAGGGGATGGTGTATATCCGGGTAATTACAGGGGGTGGTGTATATCGGGGTAATTACAGGGGGTGGTGTATTTCGGGGTAATTACAGGGGGTGGTGTACATCTGGGTAATTACTGGGGGTGGTGTATATCTGGGTAATTACTGGGGGTGGTGTATATCTGGGTAATTACAGTGGGTGGTGTATATCTGGGTAATTACAGGGTGTGGTGTATACCTGGGTAATTACAGCGGGTGGTGTATATCTGGGTAATTACAGGGGGTGGTGTATATCTGGGTAATTACAGGGGGTGGTGTATATCTGGGTAATTACAATGGGGTGGTGTATATCTGGGTAATTACAGGGGTTGGTGTATATCTGGGTAATTACAGGGGGTGGTGTATATCTAGGTAATTACAGGGGATGGTGTATATCCGGGTAATTACAGGGGGTGGTGTATATCGGGGTAATTACAGGGGGTGGTGTATTTCGGGGTAATTACAGGGGGTGGTGTACATCTGGGTAATTACTGGGGGTGGTGTATATCGGGGTAATGATAGGGGGCGGCGTATATCGGTGTAATTATAGGGGGTGGTGTATATCTGGGTAATTACAGGGAGTGGTGTATATCTGGCTAATTACAGGGAGTGATGTATATCGGGGTAATTATAGGGGGTGGTGTTTTTCAGGGTAATTACAGGGGGTTGTGTATATCTGGGTAATTATAGGGGGTGGTGTATATCTGGGTAATTACAGGGGGTGGTGTATATCTGGGTAATTACAGGGGGTGATGTATATCGGGGTAATTATAGGGGGTGGTGTATTTCAGGGTAATTACAGGGGGTTGTGTATATCTGGGTAATTACAGGGGGTGGTGTATATCTGGGTAATTACAGGGGGTGGTGTATATCTGGGTAATTACAGGGGGTGGTGTATATCGGGGTAATTACAGGGGGCGTTGTATATCGGGGTAATTATAGGGGTTGGTGTATATCTGGGTAATTACAGGGGTTGGTGTATATCTAGGTAATTACAGGGGATGGTGTATATCTGGGTAATTACAGGGGGTGGTGTATATCGGGGTAATTACAGGGGGCGGTGTATATCGGGGTAATTATAGGGGGTGGTGTAAATCTGGGTAATTACAGGGGGTGATGTATATTGGGGTAATTATAGGGGGTGGTGTATTTCAGGGTAATTACAGGGGGTGGTGTATATCTGGGTAATTACAGGGGGTGGTGTATATCTGGGTAATTACAGGGTGTGGTATATATCTGGGTAATAACTGGGGATGGTGTATACCTGGGTAATTACAGGGTATGGTGTATATCTGGGTAATTACAGGATGTGGTGTATACCTGGGTAATTACAGGGTGTTGTGTATATCTTGGTAATTACAGGGTGTGGTATATATCTGGGTAATTACAGGGGGTGTTGTATATCGGGGTAATTACAGGGTATGGTGTATATCGGGGTAATTACAGGGGTGGTGTATATCTGGGTAATTACAGGGGGTGGTGTATATCTGGGTAATTACAGGGGGTGGTGTATGTCTAGGTAATTACAGAGGGTGGTGTATATCAGGGTAATTACAGGGGCTGGTGTATATTGGGGTAATTACAGGGGGTGGTGTATATCTGGGTAATTACAGGGGATGGTATATATCTGGGTAATTACAGGGGGTGGTGTATATCTGGGTAATTACAGGGGGTGGTGTACATCTGGGTAATTACTGGGGGTGGTGTATATTGGGGTAATTACAGGGGGCGTCGTATATCGGGGTAATTATAGGGGGTGGTGTATATCTGGGTAATTACAGGGAGTGGTGTATATCTGGGTAATTACAGGGAGTGATGTATATCGGGGTAATTATAGGGGGTGGTGTATTTCAGGGTAATTACAGGGGGTTGTGTATATCTGGGTAATTACAGGGGGTGGTGTATATCTGGGTAATTACAGGGGGTGGTGTATATCTGGGTAATAACTGGGGATGGTGTATACCTGGGTAATTACAGGGTATGGTGTATATCTGGGTAATTACAGGATGTGGTGTATACCTGGGTAATTACAGGGGGTGGTGTATATCTTGGTAATTACAGGGGTTGGTGTATATCTGGGTAATTACAGGGGGCGGTGTATATCGGGGTAATTACAGGGGGTTGTGTATATCTGGGTAATTACAGGGGCTGGTGTATATCGGGGTAATTACAGGGGGTGGTGTATATCTGGGTAATTACAGGGGGTGGTGTATTTCTGGGTAATTACAGGGGGTGGTGTATATCGGGGTAATTACAGGGGGTGGTGTATATCTGGGTAATTACAGGGGGCGGTGTATATCGGGGTAATTACAGGGGGTTGTGTATATCTGGGTAATTACAGGGGGTGGTGTATATCGGGGTAATTACAGGGGGTGGTGTTTATCTGGGTAATTACAGGGGGTGGTGTATATCGGGGTAATTACAGGTGGTGGTGTATATCTGGGTAATTACAGGGGGTGGTGTATATCGGGGTAATTACAAGGTGTGGTGTATATCTGGGTAATTATAGGGGGTGGTGTATATCGGGCTAATTACAGGGAGTGCTGTATATCCGGGTAATTACAGGGGGTGGTGTATTTCTGGGTAATTACAGGGGGTGGTGTATATCGGGGTAATTACAGGGGATGGTGTATTTCTGGGTAATTACAGGGGGTTGTGTATATCGGGGTAATTACAGGGGGTGGTTTATTTCTGGGTAATTACAGGGGGTGGTGTATATCGGGGTAATTGCAGGGGGTGGTGTATATCGGGGTAATTACAGGGGGTGGTGTATATCTGGGTAATTACAGGGGGTGGTGTATTTCTGGGTAATTACAGGGGGTGGTGTATATCTGGGTAATTACAGGGGGTGCTGTATATCTGGGTAATTACAGGGGGTGGTGTATATCGGGCTAATTACAGGGGGTGTTATATTTCTGGGTAATTACAGGGGGTGGTTTTTTTCTGGGTAATTACAGGGGGTGGTGTATATCGGGGTAATTACAGGGGGTGCTGTATATCTGGGTAATTACAGGGGGTGGTGTATATCTGGGTAATTACAGGGAGTGGTGTATATCTGGGTAATTACAGGGTGTGGTGTATATCTGGGTAATTACAGGGGGTGGTGTATATCTAGGTAATTACAGGGGGTGGTGTATATCGGGGTAATTACAGGGGGTGGTGTATATCGGGTTAATTACAGGGGGTGGTGTATATCTGGGTAATTAGAGGGCGTGGTGTATATCTGGGTAATTACAGGGGGTGGTGTATATCGGGGGTAATTACAGGGGGTGGTGTATATCTGGGTAATAACTGGGGATGGTGTATACCTGGGTAATTACAGGGTATGGTGTATATCTGGGTAATTACAGGATGTGGTGTATACCTGGGTAATTACAGGGGGTGGTGTATATCTTGGTAATTACAGGGGTTGGTGTATATCTGGGTAATTACAGGGGGCGGTGTATATCGGGGTAATTACAGGGGGTTGTGTATATCTGGGTAATTACAGGGGGTGGTGTATATCGGGGTAATTACAGGGGGTGGTGTATATCTGGGTAATTACAGGGGGTGGTGTATTTCTGGGTAATTACAGGGGGTGGTGTATATCGGGGTAATTACAGGGGGTGGTGTATATCTGGGTAATTACAGGGGGCGGTGTATATCGGGGTAATTACAGGGGGTTGTGTATATCTGGGTAATTACAGGGGGTGGTGTATATCGGGGTAATTACAGGGGGTGGTGTTTATCTGGGTAATTACAGGGGGTGGTGTATATCGGGGTAATTACAGGGGGTGGTGTATATCTGTGTAATTACAGGGGGTGGTGTATATCGGGGTAATTACAAGGTGTGGTGTATATCTGGGTAATTATAGGGGGTGGTGTATATCGGGCTAATTACAGGGAGTGCTGTATATCCGGGTAATTACAGGGGGTGGTGTATTTCTGGGTAATTACAGGGGGTGGTGTATATCGGGGTAATTACAGGGGATGGTGTATTTCTGGGTAATTACAGGGGGTTGTGTATATCGGGGTAATTACAGGGGGTGGTTTATTTCTGGGTAATTACAGGGGGTGGTGTATATCGGGGTAATTGCAGGGGGTGGTGTATATCGGGGTAATTACAGGGGGTGGTGTATATCTGGGTAATTACAGGGGGTGGTGTATTTCTGGGTAATTACAGGGGGTGGTGTATATCTGGGTAATTACAGGGGGTGCTGTATATCTGGGTAATTACAGGGGGTGGTGTATATCGGGCTAATTACAGGGGGTGTTATATTTCTGGGTAATTACAGGGGGTGGTTTTTTTCTGGGTAATTACAGGGGGTGGTGTATATCGGGGTAATTACAGGGGGTGCTGTATATCTGGGTAATTACAGGGGGTGGTGTATATCGGGGTAATTACAGGGAGTGGTGTATATCTGGGTAATTACAGGGTGTGGTGTATATCTGGGTAATTACAGGGGGTGGTGTATATCTAGGTAATTACAGGGGGTGGTGTATATCGGGGTAATTACAGGGGGTGGTGTATATCGGGTTAATTACAGGGGGTGGTGTATATCTGGGTAATTAGAGGGCGTGGTGTATATCTGGGTAATTACAGGGGGTGGTGTATATCGGGGTAATTACAGGGGGTGGTGTATATCGGGGTAATTACAGGGGGTGGTGTATATCGGGGTAATTACAGAGGGTTGTGTATATCTGGGTAATTACAGGGGGTGCTGTATATCTGGGTAATTACAGGGGGTGGTGTATATCGGGGCAATTACATGGGGTGGTGTATATCTGGGTAATTACAGGGGGTGGTTTATTTCTGGTTAATTACAGGGGGTGGTGTATATCGGGGTAATTACAGGGGGTGGTGTATATCTGGGTATTTACAGGGGGTGGTGTATTTCTGGGTAATTACAGGGGGTGGTTTATTTCTGGGTAATTACAGGGGGTGGTGTATATTGGGGTAATTACAGGGGGTGGTGTATATCTGTGTAATTACAGGGGGTGGTGTATATCTGGGTAATTACAGGGGGTGGTGTATATCTGGGTAATTACAGGGGGTGGTTTATTTCTGGGTAATTACAGGGGGTGGTGTATATTGGGGTAATTACGGGACGATGGACAGTGTCAGGCACATTCTCAGAGGATCCCGGGAAGCTGGGACTGCACACCCCGGGGCAGGCTTATCCCCTCACCCGGCGGGCATGACTGGATAGCCCAGGAACGGCCGCGAACTGCTCCCTCAATCGGGCTCCCGCCTGCGATTTAACACCAGGCGGCCAGTTATGGTCCTGCAGCCTGGAACACGGTGTCTGACCCTCAGCACTGCCTGGGGTCGGGGGGGGCTGGTGGGTGTAGGGTGAAGGGGGCAGTATAGGCATGTTGGGGCGGGTGGGGGATTGCGCACTGACATCTCCCTCAGGGTGGGTGGGAGGAGGGTGAAGGAGGAAGTATAGGCGTGTGGGGGGGGGTGGTGAGTGCACACTGACAGCTCCCTCAGGGTGGGGGTGGGGGGAGGGTGAAGGGGGCAGTATAGGCGTGTGGGGGGTGGGGTGGGGATTGGGCACTGACAGCTCCCTCAGGGTGGGGGTGGGGGTGAGAGTAGAGTGAAGGGGGCAGTATAGGTGTGTTTTGGGGGGGTGGGGTGAGGAGTGCGCACTGACAGCTCCCTCGGGGTGGGGGTGGGGATGGGGGGAGGGTGAAGGGGATAGTATTGGCTTGTGGGGGGTGGGGTGGGGATTGGGCACTGACAGCTCCCTCAGGGTGGGGGTGGGGTGGGGGTAGGGTGAAGGGGGCAGTATAGGCGTGTGGGGGGTGGGGTGGGGAGTGCGCACTGACAGCTCCCTCGGGGTGGGGTGGGGGTGGGGGTAGGGTGAAGGGGGCAGTATAGTCGTGTGGGGGGTGGGGTGGGGAGTGCGCACTGACAGCTCCCTTGGGGCACAGATTTTAAACTGAATCATAAACATTGTACAAATAAGATCAATATTCCCCCACCCGTATCTCAGTCTCATGAAGTGGGACATGTAAAAACTGATGTTAAAAAGTAATTATTGTTTTTTCAGTAACCGTTCGAAACCTCATCCCGCCCCAGGATGAGACTCCTTAAAAAATACAAAGTCCGCCTGGTCTATTCACCCACCCGCCAACTGACCGGTTGAGCTGCCAGTGAAAAATACAAATTAATTACTTGCTCAAGGTCCTTAACAATAGGTTAAAAGCTTGTTAATTGTTAGCGGGCGCGCTGTCGCCTCTCAGACGCACCCACTGTCCGGTCGATCGCGAGAGTGCGCGGTGACACGGGGACGCTGGTCCGCTATCTCTGCGCTGTCCTTCACTCCCGTTCCGGTCAGGGGCTGCCGCTGTTTAAACTCCCCCGGGTTAGACACCGGGCAAACTGCTTGCAGCTCCAGACACGCAGCCGTGTCGGAAGCCTCAGCTTTCACTCCTGAGATCTGGGCCTGCCGCTGCCAAGGTGCCTGTCCCTCTACACACGGCCGCATATCCTGCAAGAGGAGCCAAGATTCCTGCAAGCCACACGCTGACACATTTACAGAGGTTACGCAGTGTGAAAGATCCCTCGCAGGATGTAATCGGAACCGAAAATGGAGGTGTGAGTAGGCGAGGATTAGATTGTAAAGATGGCAAAATGCCATGTGGTAAATCTACCCCAGTGATCCGGCAACTCGTGTTCCAGAGGTTGAGAAGTAGCTCACCTGTGACAATAGTGAACGAACGAGAAAGCTGCCGTTCGGGGTCTGACACTGAGAACATTCTCATCATTGACAAGACCAGTCTGAGCAGACAGACATGGCAGGGCAACACCTAGAGGAACCCTTCCTATCTTCAACCCACAACCGACACAATATTTCATAACTTATCAGGCCCTCCGTCACTTCCACCCCTCCTCCTCCTCAACCTCCTTCACCCCTCCCCCACCCCCTCCCTCTCCTCAACTCCCCTCCCTTTACAACAACCCCCCCCCCAAATCCTCCCAACTCCCCCCCCTCAACTCCCTCCCCAACTCCCACCCCCAGCTCCAGCTCCCCCCCAATTCCCCCAACTCCCCCCTCAAATACCCCCAACACTTCTCCCAACTGCCTCCTAACTAACCCCACAATTGTTCCCAAACTCCACCACGGTCACTCCACCATCACTCCACTGTCACTCCACCATCACTCCACGGTCACTCCACCATCACTCCACAGTGACTCCAACATCACTCCACGGTCACTCCACCATCACTCCACGGTCACTCCACCATCACTCCACGGTCACTCCACCATCACTCCACGGTCACTCCACCATCACTCCACTGTCACTCCATAGTGACTCCACTATCACTCCATCATCACTCCACCATCACTCCAACATCACTCCACCTTTCACTGCATAGTGGCTCCACCATCACTCCACAGTCACTCCACCATCACTCCACCTTTCACTGCATAGTCACTCCACTGTCACTCCATCTTTCACTGCACAGTGACTCCACCATCACTCCACCTGTCACTCCACGGTCACTCCACCTTTCACTCCATCTTACACTCCTCAGTCACTCCACCGTCACTCAACTGTCATGTCACCATCACTCCACCATGACTCATCTTTCACTCACCTTACCCCGACTACGCAGACCCCACCATCAGTCTTAAACCACACTCTATTTGACCGAGTGTGGCATCAAGGAGCCCCGGCAAAACTGGAGTCAATGGGAATCAGGGGACGCTCTCCACTTGTTCGAGTCATTCTTAGCACAAAGGAAGATGGTTGTAGTTGTTGGAGGTCAGTCATCTCAGCTCCAGGACATCACTGCAGGAGTTCCTCAGGGTAGTGTCCTCAGCCCGACTATCTTCAGCTACATTTTTATATTCATTCACGGGATGTGGGTGTCGCTGGCTGGGCCCAGCATTTATTGCCCATCCCTCGTGGCCCTTGAGAAGGGGGTGGTGAGCTGCCTTCTTGAACCGCTGCAGTCCATGTGATGTAGGTACACCCACCGTGCTGTTAGGGAGGGAGTTCCAGGATTTTGACCCAGCGACAGTGAAGGAACGGCAATATATTTCCAAGTCAGGATGGTGAGTGACTTGGAGGGGAACTTCCAGGTGGTGGTGTTCCCATCTATCTGCTGTCCTTGTCCTTCTAGATGGTAGTGGTCGTGGGTTTGGAAGGTGCTGCCTAAGGAGGTTTGATGAGCAGTTGATGATTGATACAGGGCTATGGGGAGAGAGTGGGGCAGTGGGATTAGTTTGGGATTGATACAGGGCTATGGGGAGAGAGTGGGGCAGTGGGATTAGTTTGGGATTGATACAGGGCTATGGGGAGAGAGCGGGGCAGTGGGATTGGTTTGGGATTGATACAGGGCTATGGGGTGAGAGTGGGGCAGTGGGATTAGTTTGGCATTGATACAGGGCTATGGGGAGAGAGTGGCAGGGGGATTAGTTTGGGATTGATACAGGGATATGGGGAGAGAGTGGGGCAGTGGGATTAGTTTGGGATTGAAACAGGGCGATGGGGAGAGAGCCAGGCAGTGGGATTAGTTTGGGGATTGATACAGGGCTATGGAGAGAGAGCGGGGCAGTGGGATTAGTTTGGGATTGATACAGGGCGATGGAGAGAGAGCAGGGCAGTGGGATTAGTTTGGGATCAATACAGGAAGATGGGGATGGAGTGGAGCAGTGGGATTAGTTTGAAATTGATATAGGGATATGGGGAGAGAGTGGGGCAGTGGGATTAGTTTGGGATTGATACAGGGCTATGGGGAGAGAGTGGGTTTAGTTTGGGATTGATACTGGGCTATGGGGAGAGAGTGGGCCAGTGAGATTAGTTTGGGAATGATACAGGGCTATGGGGAGAGAGTGGGGCAGTGGGATTAGTTTGGGATTGATACAGGGCTATGGGGAGAGAGTGGGGCAGTTGGATTAGTTTGGGATTGATACAGGGCTATGGGGAGAGAGTGGGGCAGTGGGATTAGTTTGGGATTGACACTGGGCTATGGGGAGAGAATGGGGCAGTGGGATTAGTTTGGGATTGATACAGGGCTATGGGGAGAGAGTGGGGCAGTGGGATTAGTTTAGTATTGATACAGGGCTGTGGGGAGAGAGTGGGGCAGTGGGATTAGTTTGGGATTGATACAGGGCTATGGGGAGAGAGTGGGGCAGTGGGATTAGTTTGGGATTGATACAGGGCTATGGGGAGAGAGTGGGGCAGTGGGATTAGTTTAGTATTGATACAGGGCTGTGGGGAGAGAGTGGGGCAGTGGGATTAGTTTGGGATTGATACAGGGCTATGGGGAGAGAGTGGGGCAGTGGGATTAGTTTGGGATTGATACAGGGCTATGGGGTGAGAGTGGGGCAGTGGGAATAGTTTGGGATTGATACAGGGCTATGGGGTGAGAGTGGGGCAGTGGGAATAGTTTGGGATTGATACAGGGCTATGGGGAGAGAGTGGGGCAGTGGGATTAGTTTGGGATGGATACAGGGCTATGGGGAGAGAGTGGGGCAGTGGGATTAGTTTGGGATTGATATAGGGCTATGGGGAGAGAGTGGGATACCGGGTTTAGTATGTGATTGCTGTGGGAAAGAATCCTCAGTGATGGGCCAATGGGCCATAGACAAATAATCCTGAGTCTTGGGGGTTGTGTTTTCATTTCCTGTGTGATGGTCCCATTGAAATCAGAAATATTTCAAATAGTCAACCAATTCTCAGGCGCTCTCTCTCTTACCCGAGACCAATGGCTGCGACACATTGGCAGTTTGAGGGTTAAATCTGTTGTGGCAGTTTGAGGGTTAAATCTGCTGAGCCGGGTCACTTGCGGGCTGGAAAAACAAAAGCACAAAAGACCCCAAACAAAGCAGCGGGGCTCAGTGCAGGAGGGTTCGGACTGAGAAGCAGAGAGGTTATTTTCCATAGGAGCTGGGCTGGAGCGGACTGTGAACGGTTCCGGTCTCCACGGGCAGAGCTTTGCCGTGGACAGGTGGGGCTGGGTGGGGGTGGGTTGGGGAAGCACCGCGTAAGGCCCCACCCAGCGTGAGAGGCGGGCGGCAGCGCTGAGAGAGCTGCCTGTGCGGTGGTGGGGGGGGGAGTAGGGGGGGGGGGAGGTGTTGGGTGGAGGAACAGGCTGAGCGCCAACATCACACAATGCGCACCAGTGAGTGCTACTCAATCTCCCTGAGGCAGGGAGGGCAAGAGATATCACAAATAAATAATAACTCAATAACAATGTAATGAAACGTGTCCCCACGTGCGATTAATTCAGTTCCAAACCCTTTGTTTTATTCCTGTTTGCTTTTGGAATCCGCATCCCACCTCTTGGCTTGGCTTTACAGGCTGCGAAGGATTTCCCTCAACTGATTACTTAATGGCATCAACCGGCCCTTTAATCATTGGCGGTTGGTGGGCACAGCTGCCCCTTGACATCCACACGCTCGGCCGGCGTCCACAGGTGTCGTTTCACGCTCGAACACGTCGGGCGCACACCCTCCCGCCAAACAAACATTCCGGTCTCCATGTCCCAGCAAGGATACCAAGGCACTTGTGGGGGGCGGAAAGTGGGATAGTGATTTACCGGAATGAACCCGGGACTGAGAGGTTAGACACGTCAGGAGAGATCGACCAGGCTGGGGGCTCCCTCCTCTAGGAACCAGAAGAGTGAAAGGGGGGGTGGGAGGGTGGGGGGGTGGTGGTGGTGGTGGTGGTGTCCGGATAGACGTCCTTAAAATTGTGAAAGGTTTTGATCAGGCCGACAGGAGAAGGTTATTCTCACCAGCGGCCGAGAGGGGAAGTGGGGACGGTCAGTGTGAGATCATTACTGACGGATTCAATCGGGAATCCCGGAGGAACCTCTTTACCCGGAGAGTGGGAGGGAGGGGGGGAACGTGGGACTCGCTACCTCAGGGAGTGGTTGAGGCAAATCGTGTTGATACATTCCTGGGGGTGGGGGTGTGGGGGGTGAAAGGAATACCGGGTTATATTGATGGGGTGAGATGAAGAGGGATGGGAGAGTCTTCATGTTGAGCCATAAACACCAACAAGGACCATTTGGGTGAACTTGCTGTTGCTGTGCTCTCGGTATTTCCGGTTTGATGTAATCTTTGTGTAATGCCGGGACGTTCTGTGACATACCTGGGCTGATTTGGTGGTCAGGACTGGATGAGC
Organism: Isurus oxyrinchus; assembly: GCA_026770705.1. Lineage (NCBI taxonomy): Eukaryota > Metazoa > Chordata > Chondrichthyes > Lamniformes > Lamnidae > Isurus > Isurus oxyrinchus. The sequence continues at coordinate 259,102,007 of JANJGN010000001.1, forward strand.
CCGTGTCCATACCCTCTCCTGGATATCAGAGTGGTCGCGGCTGTGATAGACCTTCTCAGCCGCGCTCATCGCCAGGAGCCAGAGATGGAGGCCCAGGGACAGCACTTCAGCCCTGAGAGGCCTCATGGTCCTTACTGCTGGATGACAGTTGTCTTGCACAGCTCTCGATTTCTCCCCAGGTCAATGGTTGTGGGTTTGGAAGGTGCTGCCTAAGGGCTGTTGGTGAGTTCCTGCAGTGCATCCTGGCTAGGAATCATGCAGCGAGTAACTCAAAGCCTGTCCACCATCTACAAGGCACAAGTCAGGAGTGTGATGGAATACTCCCCACTTGCCTGGATGAGTGCAGCTCCCACAACACTCAAGAAGCTTGACACCATCCAGGACAAAGCAGCCCTGCTTGATTGGCACCACATCCACAAACATTCACTCCCTCCACCACCGACACACAGTAGCAGCAGTGTGTGTACCATCTACAAGATGCACTGCAGGAATTCACCAAGGCTCCTTCGACAGCACCTTCCAAACCCACAACCACTACCATCTAGAAGGACAAGGGCAGCAGATAGATGGGAACACCACCACCTGGAAGTTCCCCTCCAAGTCACTCACCATCCTGACTTGGAAATATATCACCGTTCCTTCACAGTCGCTGGGTCAAAATCCTGGAACTCCCTCCCTAACAGCACTGTGGGTGTACCTACACCACATGGACTGCAGCGGTTCAAGAAGACAGCTCACCACCACCTTCTCAAGGGCCACGAGGGATGGGCAATAAATGCTGGGCCCAGCCAGCGACACCCACATCCCATGAATGAATTTAAATAAAAACTAACACTAACACACTCCTACTTAGAAGTTTATTAAGCGGAACCTTATCAAATCCTTTTACCAGTGTGCCTATGGGGTCAAGTCCTGTCATTGTTTTAATTACCTCCACAGAGAATTTCATCAGTTTAGTGAGGCGTAACTCAGTGTTCCGGAATCTTCCACACACCAAGCCCTCGTACTGTTTCAAAGGGGATTGCGACAGGGAAGCGGCCAAAAGCCCGTCAAGTCAGCTTGCCCTGTGACCCCTCCCTTCCAGGAATCGTCCGCATTATGAGAAGTGACCAGACGTTTCTTTTGAATCTCAGCCCGTTGTTGGGAGGTGAGTGTCACTGGGGCAAGGCCAGCATTTACTGCCCCCATCCCTCACAGGGGAATCGAGGAGCTGGCAGCTGCCTCCAGAAATTACAGCCGGGAACGAAATGAGGGAACATTCCCGCACACGCCGGGTGGGAGAGGGTCGAGACTCTCTTCTGCACACGTGGAATTATCCACGTTAACTGCGAGGTGGATCGGCTTTTGTTCAATGGGATCGAGGGGTGTGGGTCAAAGGCGGGTGAGGTCAGCAGGCTTCCTTCCCTAAAGAAAATCAGAAACAGGGAAATCCTGCAGCGCTGAAGGAGGCCATTCAGCCCATCGTGTCTGTGGTAGCTCCCCAATCGAACCGCACATTCCAGCTCCAGGCCCATGGCCCTCTGTAGGTTAAAGCCCTCGCTGTGCATTACCAAGTGGTTTCTTTTTCCACAATGAGGACATCCACCTCTACCACCCTTTCAGGCTGTGAGGCCCAGACCCTCCACCGTCCTCTGGGTGTAAAAACATCACCTCAACTCCCCGCTAACCCTTCGCCCAATCACTTTAAATCCTGAGTATTGCTGAAAAAAGAGACATGTCGAAGTTTTCGGTCTTGCACTCATCAGGACACTCACAAGAATACCGGCATAAGGGGGAAGCAACAATTTATATTGTACGTGAAGAGAGTGCGGATTGGTTGGCGAGTGGCGTTGCCATGGAGAATGCCCCACTGTCAGTACCCCATCAGTTGCTGACAATCATTTCAGTGACCCGACAGCCTCCTGTACCAATGTGCTGAACAATCTAAACTCCTCACATCAACTCCGGAACAAGAGAGTACAGAAAGCCTCAACGCAACTCAAAAGCATACAGTATTCCTGTGCCCCATAGGGGTAATTATACTGTCCTGGGAGTGTTTGATGGGGACAGTGTAGAAAGAGCTTTACTCTGTATCTAACCCTGTGCTGTATCTGTCCTGGGAGTGTTTGATGGGGACAGTGTAGAGGGAGCTTTACGCTGTATCTAACTCCATGCTGCACCTGCCTTGGGAGTGTTTGATGGGAACATAGTAGAGGGAGCTTTACTCTGTATCTAACCCTGTGCTGTACCTGTCCCGGGAGTGTTTGATGGGGACAGTGTAGAGGGAGCTTTACTCTGTAGCTAACCCCGTGCTGTACCTGTCCTGGGAGTGTTTGATGGGGACAGTATAGAGGGAGCTTTACTCTGTATCTAACCCCGTGCTGCACCTGCCCTGGGAGTGTTTGATGGGGACAGTGTAGATGGAGCTTTACTCTGTATCTAATCCCGTGCTGCACCTGCCTTGGGAGTGTTTGATGGGGACAGTGTAGAGGGAGCTTTACTCTGTATCTAACCCTGTGCTGTACCTGTCCTGGGAGTGTTTGATGGGGAGAGTGTACAGGGTGCTTTACTCTGTATCTAACCGCGTGCTGTACTTGTCCTGGGACTGTTTGATGGGGACAGTGTACAGGGTGCTTTACTCTGTATCTAACTCCATGCTGCACCTGCCCTGGGAGTGTTTGATGGGGACAGTGTAGATGGAGCTTTACTCTGTATCTAATCCCGTGCTGCACCTGCCTTGGGAGTGTTTGATGGGGACAGTGTAGAGGGAGCTTTACTCTGTATCTAACCCCGTGCTGTACCTGTCCTGGGAGTGTTTGATGGGGAGAGTGTAGAGCGAGCTTTACTCTGTAACTAACCCCGTGCTGTACCTGTCCTGGGAGTGTTTGATGGGGACAGTGTAGAGGGAGCTTTACTCTGTATCTAACCCTGTGCTGTACCTGTCCTGTGAGTGTTTGATGGGGACAGTGTAGAGGGAGCTTTACTTTGTATTTAACCCTGTGCTGTACCTGTCCTGGGAGTGTTTGATGGGGACAGTGTAGAGGGAGCTTTACTCTGTATCTAACCCCGTGCTGTCCCTGTCCTGGGAGTGTTTGATGGGGACAGTGTAGAGGGAGCTTTACTCTGTATCTAACCCCGTGCTGTACCTGTCCTGGGAGTGTTTGATGGGGACAGTGTAGAGGGAGCTTTACTCTGTATCGAACCCCGTGCTGTATCTGTCCTGGGAGTGTTTGATGGGGACAGTGTAGAGGGAGCTTTACTCTGTATCTAACCCCGTGCTGTTGTCATGACACAGCAGTTGGTAAAGCTGAGTTATTTAAAAATCCAAGATGGAAACTTTAAAACAACTGTAATAACCTATATTATTAAGTGGAATGTTTGAGATGAAGCTCTAAATTCAGCAATTAAGCCACCAGTTCTTAAGAGGTTTTATATCAAATTACAAGAGACATTTATTAATTTACACAAGTTAAATACATACATCTGGTTACAAATTACTACTATCATAACTTTTAACAAATTCCTAAACTAATCTCCACTAAAGCAACAACAACCCATAGCAGGCACCTGGCAAAGCATTTTCACCTTACAAATTTAAAATGAGGTTTCTTTCACTTTGGTTCCTTTGCAGACACAGTGGTAGGTTACAGGCTTCGATCTTACATTGCCTCTGCTCTGCACACACAAAACTGGGATTGGTTATATCCAGCACATCTCATTGAATGTAAATTCTCATTGTATAACCCGCCCCTTTGAACTCCACCTCTTCTAACAATAAAACCCCTTTCATAGCACTAATTTTATTAGTAATATAAACATTGCTTGGTCTCTGCTAGCTAGGTGCCAGATTTCACTCCCCTTCTTGAATGCTCTATTCAATAAATGCAAATGCACTCTACCTCTCATATGTCTCAAAACTAGTACACATCAAAGCACCTAGACTAGCTGACAGCAATCCAATTAAGACACACTCACAGGCTAACCCTCTATTTAAAAAATTCCAATAATATTATATACATTAATAGCTTCATGACATCCCCCTCCTTATCAAGAAATGAACCGTCATAATTCTAAAAGACGGCTTCATTTTAATAACCTATCTCACACTATTTCCTATACTTATTACACTATTACATTGCCAAATGCATATATATTAACATAAATATATACACAAGTCCTTGGTATCAATAAAAATCACTCCAGTTCAGTGTCTAGGTTTTTTAAAAAAACTTTCCAATTTTCCTTTCTGCTTCAAACTCTTGACAATGTATCTATGAACAGATTTCCTCTTCCAGTGTAATGTATAACCCATGGATTAAATGGTTATAATAATAGACTCCATCTGAAAGGCCTTGCACTTTTGTCTTGAAATTTGTCCAAAAGCTTCAAAGGATTGTGGTCTGTATAAAGAATTGTTTCTGATGGATTGTTTGCAACATAAATTTCAAAAGGCTGCAATGCTAACACCAAATGCAAAGTCTTTTTTTCCCTTCATTGAATATCTTCTCTGTTGTACATTCAGCTTCTGTGAAAAATACCCTATCAGTTTTATCAATTCCAGTGTCATCTTCTTGTAACAGTGCAGCCCCAATGCCCTTACCGCTTGCATCAAGAGCCAATTGAATTGCTTGGCATAACTGGGCACTGCCAACACTGGTGTCATAGTTAACACAGTTTTCAAACTATTGAATGACTTCTGACACTCCAGTGTCCATTGAAACTCCTTGTTCTTTTTAATAGTTCAGTCAGTGGAGCAACCACTTGGCTAAAATTTGGTACAAATTTCCAGTAAAACCCACTCATGCCCAGAAATCTCAAAGCTTCTCGTTTTGTTGTAGACACTGGGAAATCCACGACAGCCTTGACTTTCACATCTCTCGGAGTTACCTTACCATGTCCGATGGTATGGCCCAGATATATAATCTGTGCTTTTGCAAACTCACTTTTAGCCAAGTTCATCACCAAATGAGCTTCTTGTAGCTGAGTAAATCATTCTTCCAGATGCTGTAAATGCTCCTCCTACGTCTGAGTGAAAACTATTAGATCATCAATATAAACAGCACAATTGCTCAGACCCACAAATACTTTGTCAGTCTTTGAAATGTCGCAGGTGCATTCTTCATACTAAATGCCATCACTTTAACCTTATACAATCCATTTGGCATCACAAAAGCTGATATCTCCTTTGTTCTCTCGGACAATGGTACCTGCCAATATCCTTTTAGCAAGTCAATCTTTGTGATAAATTTCGATTGTCCCCATTTCTCAATGCAATCTTCCAACCGTGGAATGGATATGAATCCACTTTTGTCACCGTGTTCACCTTTCGATAGTCCACTCCCAGTCTTTGTGTTCCACCTGGTTTCAGTACCAGTACAACAGGCGAACACCAGTTGCTGCAACTAGACTCAGTGAAATCATTTTGAAGCATGAAATCAATTCTTTTTGTACTTGTGATAACTTTGCAGGACTTAATCCATAAGGTTGCTGCTTTATTGAAAATGATATTTCAATACATGCATCATGTGAAGCTAAATGTGTCTTTCCCAACTTATTTCTACAAATAGGTTTGTGTGACTGTAATAGCTTTTCCGAATCAATTTGACACTTGCTTGGAAGGTAACTCAATACTTCATTTAAATATTCAAGCACCCCCTCATTATCCAATTTGATTAGAGGCAAACCAATTTCAGGGTCCTGCAAGTCTACCTCTTTCTCACCATCCACCGTCACTAACACCTCTTTTTGTCCCTCTTCCCTGTCAAAGTACTTTTTAAACATTTTTACATGACATGATTCTTTCTTCCATCTGGAGTATTTATTAAATAATTTACCTCACTCACGTTCTTTTCAACCCTGGAAGGCCCACTAAATCTTGCATTTAATGAATCCCCTGGAACTGGTAACAAAACTAGTACTTTCTCTCTAGAAACAAGACTGCAAGTTTTAGCTTTTGTATCTGCTTTCACTTTCATCACTTGCTGTGATATCCTTAAATGTTCCCTAGACAGCTCACGTGCTCTGTTCAATCTTTCCCTGAAATTTGATATGTAACCCAGGAGAGTAGTTCCTGAATGTTGACCCACCAATTTCTCATGAATCAATTTCAGTGGTCCCCTTACCTCATGACCATCAACTAGTTCAAAAGGGCTAAAACCAGTCAATGCACGAGGAGCGTCTCTAGTAGTAAATAACAAAACCTGAATTCCTGTATCCCAATCCTGTGCATAATTCTGACAGCACGTTCTTTTCATGGTTCTTAAAGTTTGATGCCATCTTTCTAAAGCTCTTTCTGACTCTGGATGATAAGCTGTTGACTTAAGTTGTTTTATCCCCAAACTGTTCATTACTTCCTTAAAAAGCTGTGCCATGAAATTTGACCCCTGATCTGATTGGATTTCTTTAGGTAAACCATACCTTGTAAAGAATTTAACTAACTCCTCCACAATCTTCTTAGTTGTATTATTCCTTAAAGCTATCACTTTAGGAAACTTGGTAGACACATCCATTATTGTCAGTAAATACTGATTTCCACTTTTAGTCTTAGGGAGGGGTCCTACACAATCAATCATGACCCCGGTAAAAGGTTCCTCAAATGCTGGTATTGGGATTAAAGGCGTCGGCTTAATCACTGCTTGTGGTTTCCCTGTTAGTTGACATATATAACAGGTTCTACAGAATTTGACTGTAATGCAATCCTGGCCAAAAAAAAACCTCTGTATCTTTCCCTGTGTTTTCCTGATTGTCGTTCCCCCCCCCCCCCCCACCACCCCTCACCCCCTCTCCCCCATTGGAATTCCATGAGCAATCCTCAGAATCTCATTTCTATACCCGAATGGGATAATAACCTGATGCACCTCCCTCCCACTTTCATTTGCTGATACATAATCTGACTGCCATTTTCTCATTAAAATATCTCCTCGAAGATAATAACATACTGGAATACATTTTGCTGCTGTTTCTGAATAAGCTTTCTGATGTAACTGTTTTCATTGCAAATCATTTTGCTGTAACTCCACTAACCTCTTGGAGTTCAACACTTCAGCTGAATTGTCCTGTGTTCCTTCCTCTTGAATAATGTTTTCAAACACAGTGCCAGCTAATTAGATTTTGACACCATCTTCTTGCCTTTGAACTTCCTGCTTATCTTAAACAAAAACAGAATTACCTGGAAAAACTCAGCAGGTCTGGCAGCAATAGCGAAGAAGAAAAGAGTTGACGTTTTGAGTCCTCATGACCCTTTGACAGAACTTGAGTTTAATATTCAAGTTCTGTCGAAGGGTCAAGAGGACTCGAAACGTCAACTCTTTTCTTCTCCGCCGATGCTGCCAGACCTGCTGAGTTTTTCCAGGTCATTCTGTTTTTGTTTTTGTTTTGGATTTCCAGCATCCGCAGTTTTTTTGTTTTTAACAATCCAGGATGTTCCGTCCGTAACATCTCTGTTGAAAACACTTCAGCAGGCTGCTCAACTACCATAGGCATCACCCACAATTGCGATCCAGCTATATCATTACCCAGGATAAATTGAACCCCTGATATGGGCAATTTTTCAACCACTCCAACTATAACATCACCGGTCTTCCATCTGCTCTTTAAATTTACCTTCCACAACAGAATAGATTTAGCATCTCTATGAACTCCACTTATTATTACCTGCTCCTGCAATACTCCCTCTGAACAACAACTATCACTGTCCCACAACATGAAGGATTGACTAGCCCCCGTGTCTCTGAATATTTTAACATCTTTACCCACTCCACCCTGTACACATGGAAAGACTTTCCCTTCACACAAAAAATCTCTAAACATTTCTGCAGTCTGCTCCTCAGAAGTCTCTTGAGTAAACTGTGAACACATCCCCACTTCTACACCTTTCACTGATTCTCCCTGTTTCACCTGTACACAGCCCACTGGGTTTCTCCTGTGCCTGAACCTCGGAACCCACAGTACTTTCACTTCCAGAGCTTTTCTGTACCCCAGCAATTCCTACAGATTTTTCCTGCAACCTCCAACACACTGACTTTGTGCGCCCCACTTTATTACAATGAAAACACCTCAATTTTTGAATGTCACTCTTACCCTCAGCATCTTCCTTTTTATTCTGAGAAGATAACTTGCTGGGAACTTCCAGCTTCTCCTTCTCTTTCACTACCCACCTTCCTTTCACCTTCCCACTTCGTATCCTTTTCCAATTTGAAAGGGTGACTGAAAAAAGGTTTAGTCTATGAGCTAAGTCATAATCATCAGTTATCCCTGCTGCTTGTCTTACAGAATTAACCCTCTGTTTCTCCACGTGACTTCTCACTACCGAAGAGATTAACTCTTTAAATTCTTCCAAAAGAATTACTTCCCTAAGAGTTGCATAGGTTGTTTCTATTTTTAACGCCCATATCCCTCAGTCAAGATTATTTTGTTTTACCCTTCCAAACTCAGGATAGGTTTGCCCCGGCTGTTTCCTCATATTCCTAAATTTCTGCCTGTGTGCTTCAGGAACCAATTCATAAGCACTCAAGATAGGTTTTTTCACCGCATCATAATTCACCGACATTTCTCCCTGGTAGCAAAGCATATACCTCATGCGCCTTACCTAACAAATTAGACTGTAATAATAACATCCAGTTTTCCTGTGGCCATTTCATCTGTTTAGCTAGCTTCTCAAGTGAACTAAAGAATATCTTTTCCCTCAGAATTTGGAAGAGCTTGTACAAATTTAAAGATCTCCCCACTGGGTTCGGCTTGGGAGATAAGTCCTTATTCACCCCCGGCTTCTCTTTTTTTAACTGCCAACATTTTCAGCTGGAATCCTCTCTCCCTCTCTCCCTCTCTCCCTCTGTCCCTCTCTCCCTCTCTCCCTCTCTCCCTCTCTCCCTCTCTCCCTCTCTCCCTCTCTCCCTCTCTCCCTCTCTCCCTCTCTATCTTCACAATTTCTAACTCCCTTTTAAAAGCCATTTCTCTGTCCTTTGCTAGTATTTCAAGTTTTTTTCACTTCCTTTGCTTGTTCAAATTCAAGCCTCTTCATTTCGAACTGAAGTCTCACTCCCTCCAGCTGTGACTCACTAGTGTCAGGTGCCGCTTCTAACTGTACAGGTTGTGCTGTAGGCTCAATTCTATCCGATTTCCTAGCACCAACAGGTAACCCCAATTTCAATTTATCTACCTACACTGTTAACTTACTTTTGGTTATTTTCTCCAACCCAATCAGAGTAATATCTTCTACTCTAATAGCTTCATGACACTATACCTCACATGGGAGTGTTTGATGGGGACAGTGTAGAGTGAGCTTTACTGTGTATCTAACCCCGTGCTGTACCTGTCCTGGGAGTGTTTGATGGGGACGGTGTAGAGGGAGCTTTACTCTGTATCTAACCCCATGCTGTACCTGTCCTGGGAGTGTTTGTTGGGGACAGTGTAGTGGGAGCTTTACTCTGTATCTAACCCCGTGCTGTACCTGTCCTGGGAGTGTTTGATGGGGACAGTGTAGAGGGAGCTTGACTCTGTATCTAACCCTGTGCTATACCTGTCCTGGGAGTGTTTGATGGGGACAGTGTAGAGGGAGCTTGACTCTGTATCTAACCATGTGCTGTACCTGTCCTGGGAGTGTTTGATGGGACATTGTAGAGGGAGCTTTAGTCTGTATCTAACCCCGTGCTGTACCTGTCCCGGGAGTGTTTGATGGGGACAGTATAGAGGGAGCTTTATTCTGTATCTAACCCCGTGCTGTATTTGCCGTGGGAGTGTTTGATGGGGACAGTGTAGAGGGAGCTACACTCTGTATCTAACCTTGTGCTGTACCTGTCCTAGCAGTGTTTGATGGGACAGTGTAGAGGAAGCTTTACTCTGTATCTAACCCCATGCTGTACCTGTCCTGGGAGTGTTTGATGGGGACAGTGTAGAGGGAGCTTTACTCTGTGTCTAACCCCATGCTGTACCTGTCCTGGGAGTGTCTGATGGGGACAGTGCAGAGGGAGCTTTACTCTGTATCTAACCCCGTGCTGTACCTGTCCTGGGAGTGTTTGATGGGGAGAGTATAGAGGGAGCTTTACTCTGTATCTAACCCCGTGCTGTACCTGCCCTGGGAGTGTTTGATGGGGACAGTGTAGAGGGAGCTACACTCTGTATCTAACCCCGTGCTGTAACTGTCCTGGGAGTGTTTGATGGGGACAGTGTAGAGGGAGATTTACTCTGTATCTAACCCCGTGCTGTAACTGTCCTGGGAGTGTTTGATGGGGCAGTGTAGAGGGAGATTTACTCTGTATCTAACCCCATGCTGTACCTGTCCTGGGAGTGTTTGATGGGGACAGAGTAGAGGGAGCTTTACTCTGTATCTAACCCCGTGCTGTACCTGTCCTGGGAGTGTTTGATGGGGACAGAGTAGAGGGAGCTTTACTCTGTATCTAACCCCGTGCTGTACCTGTCCTGGGAGTGTTTGATGGGGACAGTGTAGAGGGAGCTTTACTCTGTATCTAACCCCGTGCTGTACCTGTCCTGGGAGTGTTTGATGGGGACAGTGTAGAGGGAGCTACACTCTGTATCTAACCCCGTGCTGTAACTGTCCTGGGAGTGTTTGATGGGGACAGTGTAGAGGGAGATTTACTCTGTATCTAACCCCGTGCTGTAACTGTCCTGGGAGTGTTTGATGGGGCAGTGTAGAGGGAGATTTACTCTGTATCTAACCCCATGCTGTACCTGTCCTGGGAGTGTTTGATGGGGACAGTGTAGAGGGAGATTTACTCTGTATCTAACCCCATGCTGTACCTGTCCTGGGAGTGTTTGATGGGGACAGAGTAGAGGGAGCTTTACTCTGTATCTAACCCCGTGCTGTACCTGTCCTGGGAGTGTTTGATGGGGACAGTGTAGAGGGAGCTTTACTCTGTATCTAACGCCGTGCTGTACCTGTCCTGGGAGTGTTTGATGGGGACAGAGTAGAGGGAGCTTTACTCTGTATCTAACCCCGTGCTGTACCTGTCCTGGGAGTGTTTGATGGGGACAGTGTAGAGGGAGCTTTACTCTGTATCTAACCCCGTGCGGTACCTGTCCTGGGAGTGTTTGATGGGGACAGTGCAGAGGGTGCTTTACTCTGTATCTAACCCCATGCTGTACCTGTCCTGGGAGTGTTTGATGGGGACAGAGTAGAGGGAGCTTTACTCTGTATCTAACCCCGTGCTGTACCTGTCCTGGGAGTGTTTGATGGGGACAGTGTAGAGGGAGCTTTACTCTGTATCTAACCCTGTGCTGTACCTGTCCTGGGAGTGTTTGATGGGGACAGTGTAGAAGGAGCTTTACTCTGTATCTAACCCCGTGCTGTACCTGTCCTGGGAGTGTTTGATGGGGACAGTGTAGAGGGAGCATTACTCTGTATCTAACCCCGTGCTGTACCTGTCCTGGGAGTGTTTGATGGGGACAGTGTAGAGGGAGCTTTACTCTGTATCTAACCCCGTGCTGTTGCCAGTGAATTTCTCTAGCGCTCTGTGACTGATATCTCTTACCTCATCCCGGACAAATAGACTGTGAAAAAAAAGCTGAAGAAACTTCTAGAAGCCGAGGGAGTAAATGCCATTGAAATGTTTGAATGGTCTCTGCTCTCCCTTTTCCTGCGCAGTGTTTTGAACAGGTTATAATGCCCCACCCAGCAGTGTGTGCTATGAATGTGTAACTCGGAGCTGTGTTTGCTATGAACAGTGTAACTCAGCTCTTACACCCTCAGGCAACTGAGGTTGATCAGCCACCTCTGATGTCATTTCCCTCGGTCACAGTTCCTCACCGGTGTTGGGTTTAAGGCCCTTCACTGCGAGGTGCTTTCCGACTGAAGTACCCAGGAGGAGGATACAGCAAGTGAAGAGCCAGTGCTGAGGGCACAGATATAGACAGAGGCAGGAGAGAGAGAGCGAGAAGGCAAGTGAGAATGAGAGAGAGAGAGGAGACAGTTCAGATTGATAAAGACCAAGAGACGGTAAAAGGGACAGACATCGGATTGGTACGGCACCGAGTGTGATTCAGTTCGAATAAGAGAGATACAGGTGGAGAGAAAGTATAGGGAGCAAGAGAGAGAGAGAGACCGGTGTGTAGATAGAAATAGATGTTGCAAGAGATGCAGGGAATGGGAGTGAGATAGAGACGGAACAGGAGAGAGGGAGAATTCAGGGAGCAGGAGAGAGGGAGAGAGACAGCATACGGGAGATAGAGAGACTGGGAACTGGAGATAGAGCGGCAAGGGGTGGGAGATAGAGAGGCAGGGAGTAGGAGAGAGGGGAAGAGACAGGGTGCAGGCAATAGAGAGACAGGGAGTGGGGGAGGAGAGAGATAGGGAGCAGGAGATAGATAGATAGACGGAGAGGGAGAGAGAGAGACAGAGAACGGGAGAGAGAGTGAGCGAGAGAGGCAGGGAGTGACGGAAAGGAAGATAGAGAGACAGGGAGTGGGAGAGAGGAGTAGATTGAGAGGGACGAATTCTCCTGTCAGTCTGCCTGCGGATACATCAGTTTGCAAAGAGGTGGACCCATCTGTAAGATCACCAGCTCGACACTGCAGATTATAGATGGACACCTGTTGTCAGTAAGTCTTTTCTCTGTAACTCTGAGGCCCACAGCATCGCAGAATGTGTTTACCAAGCACTAAAGGAATTCAAGTTGTGTAATCACACACAACAAGAGTAAACACTCAGGAAATAAAGTTGATGATATGCATGAGTATGTCATGGCAACTGTCCAAGAGAGGCCAATAGGATAATCACAGGGCAGGAGGTAAGATTTAACATCATAAGAAAATTCCAAGTAACAAAATCCGACTTGAGGATTTCCATCTCTTGGATTCTCACTCCTGGGAGACTCTGGACACACTCTGACCTGGAACATCCATCAGGCAGTGCACAGGCACAGCCAATTGGATTTGTCCTACCCACCATCTCCCCGCCTCCTGTCTCAGGCTTCCCTCCCTCATTCACTGCCCCTCTGGAAGTCAGAGCCGGGGGGGGCAGTGAGAGCGGGGGGAGAGGGTAAAGGGGAGGAGAGGGTAGGAAGAGGGAGGGGGAGAATGAGGAAGCTTTGGGGAGGGAGAGGGAAGGGACAGGGAAGAGGAGAGAAGGGGCTGAGGCAGAGAGGGTGGGTGGGGAGGAGGGAAGGGAATGAGGGAGAGAGGAGGGGGTGGGTAGGAGGGATGGTGAGGGAGAGAGGAGGGGGTGGGTAGGAGTGATGGTGAGGGAGGCGGAGGGGCTGGGTAATAGGGATGGTGAGGGAGAGAGGAGGGGGTGGGTAGGAGTGATGGTGAGGGAGAGGGGAGGGGTGGGTAAGAGGGATGGTGAGGGACGGGGAGGGGCTGGGTAGGAGTGATGGTGATGGAGGGGAGGGGGTGGGTAAGAGGGATGGTGAGGGAGGGGGAGGGGCTGGGTAGAAGTGATGGTGAGGGAGGGGGAGGGGCTGGGTAGGAGGGATGGTGAGGGAGGGGGAGGGGCTGGGTAAGAGGGATGGTGAGGGAGGAGGAGGGGGGTGGGTAGGAGTGATGGTGAGGGAGGGGGAGGGGCTGGGTAGGAGGGATGGTGAGGGAGGGGGAGGGGCTGGGTAGGAGGGATGGTGAGGGAGAGGGGAGGGGGTGGAGAGGAGGGGATGGTGAGGGGGAGGGGAGGAGTGGAGAGGAGGGAGTGATGGAGGGAATGGAGGAGGGAGTGAATGTTTGTGGATGGGGTGCCAATCAAGCGGGGCCGCTTTGCCCTGGATGGTGTCAAGCTTCTTGAGTGTTGTGGGAGCTGCACTCATCCAGGCAAGTGGGGAGTATTCCATCACACTCCTGACTTGTGCCTTGTAGATGGTGGACAGGCTTTGGGGAGTCAGGAGGTGAGTTACTCACCACAGAGCCTCTGACCTGCTCTTGAAGCCACAGTATTTCTATGGCCAATTCAGTTTTTGTATTATTTATGGGATGTGGGTGTCGCTGGCTGGGCCCAGCATTTATTGCCCATCCCCAGTTACCCTTGAGAAGGTGGTGGTGAGCTGCCTTCTTGAACCGCTGCAGTCCATGAGGTGTAGGTTCCAGACATACCAGAGTCAGGGTCTGGAGTCACACGTAGGGCCAGACCAGGTACAAGCAGCAGATTTCCTCCTCTAAAGGAACATTTTTACAAAACAAGACATTGGTTTCACAGTTATCGTTACACTTTTAATTCCAGATTTTTTTTAAATTGAATTCAAATTCAGTCTGCCATGATGGGATGTGAACCCAGGCCCATTACCCTGGGTTTCTGAATACTAACCCAATGACGACATCACTACCCCACCACCTCCCCTCTGGGTAACAGTAACCCCCAGGATGTTGATAGTGGATGATTCAGCCATTGAATGTAAATGTATTGGAGACGGTTCAGAGGAGGTTTACTAGATTGATACCTGGAATAAGTGGGTTGTCTTATAAGGAAAGGTGGGACAGACTGGGCTTGTTTCCACTGGAGTTTAGAGGAGTGAGGGGTGATTTGATTGAAGTTATACAAGATCCTGAACGGCCTTGACAAGGTGGATGTGGAAAGGATGTTTCCTCTTGTGGGTGAGTCCAGAACTAGGGGGCAGTGTTTAAAATTAGGGGTCACCCTTTTAGGACAGAGACGAGGAGAAGACATTTCTCTCAGAGGGTTGTGTGACTTTGGAATTAGATTCTCTCTTGTTGGAGATGGTCAGTGTCTGGCACTTGTGTGGCCTGGATATTGTCCAGGTCTTGCTGCATTTGGACATGGACTGCTTCAGTATCTGAGGAGTCGCGAATGGTGCTGAACATTGTGCAATCATCAGCGAACATCCCCACTTCTGACCTTATGATGGAAGGAAGGTCATTGATGAAGCAGCTGAAGGTGGTTAGGCCGAGGACACTACCCTGAGGAACTCCTGCAGTGATGTCCTGGAGCTGAGATGACTGACCTCCAATAACCACAACCATCTTCCTTTGTGCTGGGTATGACTCTAACAGTGAAGAGTTTTCCTCCTGATTCCCATTGACTCCAGTTTTGCTCGAGCTCCTTGATGCCACACTCGGTCAAAGGCGGCCTTGATGTCAAGGGCAGTCACTCCCACCTCATTTTTAAACCCCTCCCCGGTGACCATATTCCCTTCAAATGCCATCACGCTGATTTTCCTTCCTACCCCATGCTGAGCACTCGCTCAACTCTCCGCTGTCGAACTCTGGGGTCATCTTCTATGTGAAAGGCAAGATAACTATGGAGAAATATGAAAGGTTGGCCATCCTAGTATTCATAGTGACAGTGAAAGTCCCTTATTAAAACTATTCGATCCAGTTCTCGTTCTTGTATTTGTTGTATTTCTCTCTGACATAAAGCAATCTATTTGATACTCATCTGTCACCCTTCATGGTCACTCTCAACTTACAAAAGGTGGTGTAAAAACACCTTCTAGGCAGCAAGCTATGGATCCAGAGTATCTCCAGTCTGACAAGTGACGTAGGTGTGAACTCACACAGTGTTTACTTAACAATGATAGACTAAAGGGGCATGCGACTAAGTTCTGTTCCTCATCTTCTTGAAATATCCAAAGCCTGCCCACTTTGATTTTCTGGTATAAGGTAACAATAGTGATGCAGATCTCAATACTAAATGGTGTCACGCTCACTTATTGATGGGTACGATAGCATCGTGGATATGCTGCTGGACTGGTTAATCTACTAGGCCGAGTCTTAATGATCCAGAGACACCAGATCAAATCCCACCTTGACAGACGGAGAATTTAAATTCAATTAATAAGATCAGTGCAGGATTTCTTTGAAAAAGTTAGTAATCGGTGATGGTGACCAATGCCACTCCTGGATTGCTGATTCACCAATGCCCTTTAAGGGAGGAAATCGGCCCTCCTTGCCCGGTCTGGCCCACATGACCCCTGACCCACAGTGGTATGGTTGATCCGTAACTGCTCTCCAAGATGGCTGAGCAAGTCGTTCAGTTGTCAAGAGCAGGTCTGAATAAACGTCGGCCTGGACAGTGACTCTCACGTCCCGTGAGTGAATTTTTTTTAAAAGGAAACAACACTTCGTCTTACACTTCCAAAAAAAAAAAGTTGGCAGGAACAGAGTATTCTAGAGCCGCAATATCTGTAGCTTAATTTTACATAATCACACGTTAAACAAACAGCAAACAAAGAGAGGGTTGTGACCTGCAGGCTGAGTAACTATGATCCTTCCACTTGCTGGAGTCATACCTCATACAAAGGAAGATGGTTGGCTTCTAATCCATGGAATTTAGAAGATTAAGGGGCGATTTGTTCGAAATCCAAGCTATTAAGGGAAACTGATAGGGTAGAGAGTAACTATATCCATTGTACCTGACTAGGGGGCATTGTGTAAAGATTAAAAATCAGGCAGGTGACAGGAGGAAACATTTCCACACTGAAGGAGTGAGAAAAGTAGGAACTCTCTCCCACAATCGGTGATTGATACTTGATGGATTATTTATTTTGGAGCTGAGATTTTTGTTACTTAAGTTGCTACGGTTATGGGTCAAAGGTGGGTGCATGCACAGATCAGCCACCATCTCGCTGAATGATGGCACAGGCCCGAGGGGCTGAATGGCCTCCTCCTGTTCCTGAGCATTCTATCCCAATTCCTTTCAAAATCCCAAAGGCCTCAATTAAATCACCCCTTAATAATCAATATTTCAAGGAATACAAACCTAGTTTAGGCAACCTCTCCCCATTATCTAACATTTGGAGCCCTGGTAATATTCTGGAAAGTAAGACTCCGCTGGTTGGTGTCATGCCTAGCACAAAGGGAGTTAGGTACTTGTTTGACCGGCACAGACTCAATGGGTCGAAGGGCCTTTTTCTGTACTGTAGACCTCTATGACTCTATGACTAAGATGGTTGTGGTTGTTGGAGGTCAGTCATCTCAGCTCCAGGACATCACTGCAGGAGGACCTCAGGGTAGTGTCCTCAGCCCAACCATCTTCAGCTGCTTCATCAATGACCTTCCTTCCATCATAAGGTCAGAAGTGGGGATATTCGCTGATAATTGCACAATGTTCAGCACCATTCGCGACTCCTCAGATACTGAAGCAATCCATGTCCAAATGCAGCAAGACCTGGACAATATCCAGGCTTGGGCTGACAAGTGGCAAGTAACATTCACGCCACACAAGTGACCATCTTCAACATGAGAGAATCCAACCGTCACCCCTTGATATTCAATGGCATTACCATCGCTGAATCCCCCACTATCAACATCCTGGGGGTTACCATTGACCAGAAAGTGAAATGGACTAGCCATATAAATATTGTGGCTGCAAGAGCAGGTCAGAGGCTGGGAATCCTGTGGTGAGTAACTCAACTCCTGACTCCCCAAAGTCTGTCCACCATCTACAATGCACAAGTCAGGAGTGCGGTGGAATACTCCCCACTTGCCTGGATGAGTGCAGCTCCCACAACACTCAAGAAACTCAACACCATCCAGGACAAAGCAGTCCACTTGATTGGCACCACATCTACAAATATTCTCTCCCTCCACCACTGACACACAGTAGCTGCAGTGTGTGTTCCATCTACAAGATGCACTGCAGGAATTCACCAAGGCTCCTTAGACAGCACCTTCCAAACCCACGACCACTACCATCTAGAAGGACAAGGGCAGCAGATAGATGGGAACACCACCACCTGGAAGTTCCCCTCCAAGTCACCCACCATCCTGACTTGGAAATATATCACCGTTCCTTCACTGTCGCTGGGTCAAAATCCTGGAACTCCCTCCCTAACAGCATTGTGGGTGTACCTACACCACATGGACTGCAGCGGTTCAAGAAGGCAGCTCACCACCAGCTTCTCAAGGGCAATTAGGGATGGAGCACGCCCACATCCTATAAATTCAACAAAAAAACTATTCTGGTGGATCTGCTCTCTTTCCAAGGCCACTGCATTGTTCCTAGAGTCAGTGCCCAGAACTGTCCAAATATGGTCTATGCAGAGATTTGCACTGCTTTAGTGAACCATTGTCCTCTTTATATTCCGAAATCTCTGGATATAAATACTGACATTCCTGAGTAAAACTAAATGCAGCTAATCTAGATGGGGTCTAACCGGGGCTGTGTAACATAACATCCATCCCATTTCACTGACCTCTCCGTGCACTCACCAGGGATCGTGTTGGAAGGGTGGACAGTTGGGTAAGGCACTGACAGAGTCTGTCTGTCCCCTAAACATCAGGCTCCCTCGCAGGAGAGGCTGAGTGAGACAATGATGTCAGACAATGAAGTCAACCATATTTCAAACTGCAACATAACGGTTTAAGCGTGTGTGTGAGACACGCACCCTGACAAAGGAGGATTTTGCTTCAATTTCAAAACCACAGTTTCTGAATGAGGGAAGATCTGACCCCACCCCACACCCACTCAGTCAGTATTTCAGTAAGAGTCTGTGTGTGAGTGTGATTGTATTGGTGTGTGTGTGTGCATGCACAGTGTGTGTGTGTGTATGTGTGCATGCACAGTGTGAGTGTGTGTGTGCATGCACAGTGTGTGAGTGTGTGTGCATGCACAGTGTGTGTGTGTGTGTGTGCATACACAGTGTGTGAGTGTGTGTGCATGCACAGTTTGTGAGAGTGTGTGTGCATGCACAGTGTGTGTGAGTGTGTGTGCATGTACAGTGTGTGAGTGTGTGTGCATGCACAGTGTGTGTGTGTGTGTGCATGCACAGTGTGTGAGTGTGTGTGTGCATGCACAGTGTAAGTGTGTGTGTGTGCATGCACAGTGTAAGTGTGTGTGTGTGCATGCACAGTGTAAGTGTGTGTGTGTGCATGCACAGTGTGTGACAGTGTGTGTGCATGCACAGTTTGTGAGAGTGTGTGTGCATGCACAGTGTGTGAGTGTGTGTGCATGCACAGTGTGTGTGTGTGTGCATGCACAGTGTGAGTGTGTGTGTGCATGCAGTGTGTGAGAGTGTGTGTGCATGCAGTGTGTGAGTGTGTGTGTGCATGCACAGTGTGTGAGTGTGTGTGTGCATGCACAGTGTGTGAGTGTGTGTGTGCATGCACAGTGTGTGTGTGTGTGCATGCACAGTGTGAGTGTGTGTGTGCATGCACAGTGTGTGAGAGTGTGTGTGTGCATGCACAGTGTGTATGTGTGTGTGTGCATGCACAGTGTAAGTGTGTGTGTGTGCATGCACAGTGTAAGTGTGTGTGTGTGTGCATGCACAGTGTAAGTGTGTGTGTGTGCATGCACAGTGTGTGTGTGTGTGCATGCACAGTGTGTGACAGTGTGTGTGCATGCACAGTTTGTGAGAGTGTGTGTGCATGCACAGTGTGTGTGTGTGTGTGCATGCACAGTGTGTGTGTGTGTGCATGCACAGTGTGAGTGTGTGTGTGCATGCAGTGTGTGAGTGTGTGTGTGTGCATGCACAACGTGTGAGTGTGTGTGCATGCACAGTGTGTGAGTGTGTGTGCATGCACAGTGTGTGAGTGTGTGTGTGTGCATGCACAGTGTGTGTGTGTGTGCATGCACAGTGTGTGAGTGTGTGTGTGCATGCACAGTGTGTGTGTGTGTGCATGCACAGTGTGTGAGAGTGTGTGTGCATGCAGTGTGTGAGTGTGTGTGTGTGCATGCACAGTGTGAGTGTGTATGCATGCACAGTGTGTGAGTGTGTGTGCATGCACAGTGTGTAAGTGTGTGTGTGTGCATGCACAGTGTGTGTGTGTGCATGCACAGTGTGTGTGTGTGTGTGCATGCACAGTGTGAGTGTGTGTGTGCATGCACAGTGTGTGAGAGTGTGTGTGCATGCACAGTGTGTGAGTGTGTGTGTGTGTGCATGCACAGTGTGTGAGTGTGTGTGCATGCACAGTGTGTGAGAGTGTGTGTGCATGCACAGTGTGTGTGTGTGTGTGTGCATGCACAGTTTGTGAGTGTGTGTGTGCATGCACATTGTGTGAGTGTGTGTGCATGCACAGTGTGTGAGTGTGTGTGTGCATGCACAGTGTGTGTGTGTGTGCATGCACAGTATGTGTGTGTGTGTACATGCAGTGTATGAGTGTGTGTGCATGCACAGTTTATGAGAGTGTGTGTGCATGCACAGTGTGTGAGAGTGTGTGTGCATGCACAGTGTGTGAGTGTGTGTGTGTGCATGCAGTGTGTGAGAATGTGTGTGCATGCACAGTGTGTGAGTGTGTGTGTGTACATGCACAGTGTGTGAGTGTGTGTGTGCATGCACAGTGTGAGTGTGTGCATTCACAGTGTGTGAGTGTGTGTGTGTGCATGCACAGTGTGTGAGAGTGTGTGTGTGTGTGAGACTCTGAGTGTGAACGTGAGTGTGTTAGAAAGAGGAATAAGAAAAGTGATAGAGAAATCAAGGGCAAGAATCAAACAGGGCCTCAGTGAAAAATAGTGGGAACAGGACAAGTAATGTTAAAAAGACAAGCCTTAAGGCTTAGTGCCTTAACACGAGGAGCATTCACAATAAAGTGGATGAATTAACCAAGCAAATAGATGTAAACAGGTAAGATATAGTCGGGATTATGGAGACATGGCTGCAGGGTGACCAGGAATGGGAACTGAACATCCAGGGGTATTCAGTATTTAGGAAGGACAGACAAAAAGGAAAAGGCGGTGGAGTTGCATTGCTGGTTAAAGAGGAAATTAACGCAATAGTGAGGAAAGGTATTAGCTCCGACGATGTGGAATCTGTATGGGTAGAGCTGAGAAACACTAAGGGGCAAAAAACGTTAGTGAGGGTTGTATATAGATCCCCCAAACTGTAGTGGTGATGTTGGGAATGGCATTAAACAGGAAATTAGAGACGCATGTAATAAAAGAACATCTGTAATTCTGGGTGACTTTAATCTGCATATAGATTGGGAAAATCAAATTAGTAACAATACCATAGAGGAGGAATTCCTGGAGTGTATACGGGATGGTTTTCTGGACCAATACGTTGAGGAACCAACTAAAGAACAGGTCATCCTAGACTGGGTATTGTGTAATGAGAAAGGAATAATTGGCAATCTAGTTGTGTGAGGCCCCTTGGGGATGAGTGGCCATAATATGTTAGAATTCTTCATCAAGATGGAGAGTGACATAGTTGATTCTGACACTTGGGTCCTGAATGTTAATAAAGGAAACTACGATGGTATGAGACACGAGTTGGCTATGATGGATTGGGAAACATTACTTAAAGGGATGACGGTGGATAGGCAATGGCAAACATTCAAACAGCGCATGGGTGAACTGCAACAATTGTTTATTCCTGTCTGGCGCAAAAGTAAAACAGGAAAGGTGGCCAAACCATGGCTTACAAGGGAAATTAGAGGTAGTGTTAGATGCAAGGAAGAGGCATACAAATTGGCCAGACAAAACAACAGACCTGAGGATTGGGAGCAGTTTAGAATTCAGCAAAGGAGGACCAAGGGATTGATTAAGAAGGGGAAAATAGAGTATGAGAGTAAGCTTGTGAGGAACATAAAAACTGACTGTAAAAGTTTCTATAGGTATGTGAAGAGAAAAAGATTGGTGAAGACAAATGTAGGTCCCTTACAGTCAGAAACAGGGGAATTTATAAAGAGGAACAAAGAAATGGCTGACCAACTAAATATATACTTTGGTTCTGTGTTCACAAAGGAGGACACTAATAACATACCAGAAATGTTGGGGATCACAGGGTTTAGTGAGAGGGAGAAACTGAAAGAAATCAGTATTAGTAGGGGAATGGCGTTGGGGAAATTGATGGGATTGAAAGCCGATAAATCCCCAGGGCCTGATAATCTACATCCCAGAGTACTTAAGGAAGTGGCCCTAGAAATAGTGGATGCATTGGTGGTCATCTTCCGAGATTCTATAGACTCTGGAACAGTTCCTACAGATTGGAGGGTAGCTAATGTAACCCCGCTATTTAAAAAGGGAGGTAGAGAGAAAACAGGGAATTATAGACCAGTCAGCCTGACGTCGGTAGTGGGGAAAATTCTAGAGTCCATTATAAAAGATTTAATAGCTGAGCACTTGGAAAACAGTGGCAGAATCGGACAGAGTCAGCATGGATTTAAGAAAGGCAAATCATGCTTGACAAATCTACTGGAATTTTTCGAGGATGTAACTAGTAGAGTTGATGAGGGGGAGCCAGTGGATGTGGTTTATTTGGACTTTCAGGAGGCTTTCGACAAAGTCCCACATAAGAGATTAGCGTGTAAAATTAAAGCGCATGGGATTGGGGGTAGTGTATTGAGATGGATAGAAAACTGTTGGCAGACAGGAAACAAAGTGTAGGTATAAACGGGTCTTTTTCTGAATGGCAGGCAGTGACTAGTGGGATACCGCAGGGATCGGTGCTGGGACCCCAGTTATTCACAATATATATTAATGATTTAGATGAGGGAATTAAATGTAATATCTCCAAATTTGCAGATGACACAAAGCTGGGTAGGAGGGCGAGCTGTGAGGAGGATGCAGAGATGCTTCAGTGTGATTTGGACAAGCTGAGTGAGTGGGCAAATGCATGGCAGATGCAGTATAATGTGGATAAATGTGAGGTTATCCACTTTGGTAGCAAAAACAGGAAGGCAGATTATTATCTGAATGGCTATAAATTGAGAGAGGGGAATGTGCAACGAGACCTGGGTGTCCTTGTACACCAGTCTCTGAAGGTAAGCATGCAGGTGCAGCAGGCGGTAAAGAAGGCAAATGGTGTGTTGGCCTTCATAGAGAGAGGATTCGAGTACAGGAACAGGGATGTCTTGCTGCAGTTGTACAGGGCCTTGGTGAGACCACACCTGGAATATTGTGTGCAGTTTTGGTCTCCTTATCTGAGGAAGGATGTTCTTGCTATAGAGGGAGTGCAGCGAAGGTTTATCAGACTGATTCCTGGGATGGCGGGACTAACATATGAGGAGAGATTGAGTTGATTAGGATTATATTCGCTGGAGTTCAGAAGAATGAGGGGGGATCTCATAGAAACCTATAAAATTCTAACAGGACTAGACAGGGTAGATGCAGGAAGGATGTTCCCGATGGTGGGGGAGACCAGAACCAGGGGGCACAGTCTGAGGATACTGGGAAGACCATTTAGGACTGAGATGAGGAGAAATTTCTTCACCCAGATAGTGGTGAGCCTGTGGAATTCGTTACCGCAGAAAGTAGTTGAGACCAAAACATTGTATGTTTTCAGGAAGGAGTTAGATATAGCTCTTGGGGTGAAAGGGATCAAAGGGTATGGGGAGAAAGCGGGAGCAGGCTGTTGAGTTGGATGATCAGCCATAACCATAGTGAATGCCTGAGCAGGGTTGAAGGGCTGAATGGCCTCCTCCTGCTCCTAACTTCTATGTTTCTATATGCATGGAGTGTGTGTCTGTGTGTGTATGTGTGGAATGTCGTGTTTGTTAGTGTGTGTGTGCAGTTTGCGTGGAGTGTGTTCATGTGTGGAGTGTATGTGTGTGTGTGTTTTTGTGTGGAGTGAGTGTGTGTGGAGTGAGTGTGTGCATGTGTGTGTGTGTGTGTATATGGTGTGTGTGTATGGAGTGAGTGTGCGTGTGTGTGTGTGTGTGTGTATGGAGTGTGTGTATGGAGTGAGTGTGCGTGTGTGTGTGTGTGTGTGTGTGTATGGAGTGTGTGTATGGCGTGAGTGTGCATGTGTGTGTGTGTGTGATTGGAGTGTGTGTATGGAGTGAGTGCGTGCATGTGTGTGTGTGTGTGTGTATGGAGTGTGTGTATGGAGTGAGTGTGTGCGTGTGTGTGTGTGTGTATGGAGTGCGTGTGCATGTGCGTGTGTGTGTGTGTGTGTATGGAGTGTGTGTATGGAGTGCGTGTGCATGTGCGTGTGTGTGTGTGTGTGTATGGAGTGTGTGTATGGAGTGCATGTGCATGAGCGTGTGTGTGTGTGTGTGTGTGTGTGTGTGTGTGTGTATGGAGTGTGTGTATGGAGTGCATGTGCGTGTGTGTGTGTGTGTGTGTGTGTGTGTGTGTGGAGTGTGTGTATGGAGTGAGTGTGCATGAGCGTGTGTGTGTGTGTGTGTGTGTGTGTGTGTGTATGGAGTGTGTGTATGGAGTGCATGTGCGTGTGTGTGTGTGTGTGTGTGTGTGGAGTGTGTGTATGGAGTGTGTGTATGGAGTGCATGTGCGTGTGTGTGTGTGTGTGTGTGTGTGGAGTGTGTGTATGGAGTGAGTGTGCGTGTGTGTGTGTGTGTGTGTGTGTGTGTGTGTGTGGAGTGTGTGTATGGAGTGAGTGTGCATGTGCGTGTGTGTGTGTGTGTGTGTGTGTGGAGTGTGTGTATGGAGTGAGTGTGCGTGTGTGTGTGTGTGTGTGTGTGTGTGTGTGGAGTGTGTGTATGGAGTGAGTGTGCATGTGCGTGTGTGTGTGTGTGTGTGTGTGTGTGTGTGTGTGGAGTGTGTGTATGGAGTGTGTGTGTGTGTGTGTGTGTGTGTGTGTATGGAGTGAGTGTGCATGTGCGTGTGTGTGTGTGTGTGTGTGTGTGTGTGTGTGGAGTGTGTGTATGGAGTGAGTGTGCGTGTGTGTGTGTGTGTGTGTGTGTGTGTGGAGTGTGTGTATGGAGTGAGTGTGCATGAGCGTGTGTGTGTGTGTGTGTGTATGGAGTGAGTGTGCATGAGCGTGTGTGTGCGTGTGTGTGTGTGTGTGTGTGTATGGAGTGTGTGTATGGAGTGAGTGTGCATGAGCGTGTGTGTGTGTATGGAGTGAGTGTGCATGAGCGTGTGTGTGTGTGTGTGTTTGTCTTTGTAGAGTTTGTATGTGAATGTGTGTATTTTTTTATTCAGCCATGGGATGTGGGTGTCGCTGGCTGGGCCAGCATTTATTGCCCATCCCTAATTGCCCTTGAGAAGGTGGTGGTGAGCTGCCTTCTTGAACCGCTGCAGTCCATGTGGTGTAGGTACACCCACAGTGCTGTTAGGGAGGGAGTTCCAGGATTTTGACCCAGTGACAGTGAAGGAACGGTGATATATTTCCAAGTCAGGATGGTGAGTGACTTGGAGGGGAACTTCCAGGTGGTGGTGTTCCCATCTATCTGCTGCCCTTGTCCTTCTAGATGGTAGTGGTCGTGGGTTTGGAAGGTGCTGTCGAAGGAGCCTTGATGAATTCCTGCAGTGCATCTTCTGGATGGTACACACTGCGGCTACTGTGTGTCAGTGGTGGAGGGAGTGAATGTTTGTGGATGTGGTGCCAATCAAGCGGGCTGCTTTGTCCTGGATGGTGTCGAGCTTCTTGAGTGTTGTGGGAGCTGCACTCATCCAGGCAAGTGGGGAGTATTCCATCACACTCCTGACTTGTGCCGTGTCGATGGTGGGCAGGCTTTGGGGAGTCAGGAGGTGAGTTACTCGTCACAGGATTCCTAGTCTCTGACTTGCTCTTGTAGCCACAGTATTTAAATGGCTAGTCCAGTTCAGTTTCTGGTCAATGGTAAGCCCCAGGATGTGTTAGTGGAGGATTCAGTGATGGTGATGCCATTGAATGTCAAGAGATGATGGTTGGATTCTCTCTTGTTGGATATGGTCATTGCCTGGCACTTGTGTGGCGCGAATGTAGTGCGGGGTAGTGTGTGTGTGTGTGTGTGTGTGTGTGTGTGTGTGTGTGTGTGTGTGTGTGTGTGTGTGTGTGTGTGTGTGTGTGTGTGTGTGTGTGTGTGTGTGTGTGTGTACGTCACAGTGTGTCTGACTGTAGGGTGTAAATGTGTGACTGTGTGTAGTGTATTTCTTGTTTGTTGTGTGACTGAATAATTATACTTCAAAGGGATTAAATATAAGGATGGGTTCCACAGTTGAGGCTTGTCATCCCTTGAGTGTAGAAGAGTAAGGGGTGATTTAATTGAGCGGTTTAAGATGACTAAGCGGTTTGATAGTGTTGGTAGAGAGAAACGTATTTCCTCTGGTGGGGGCGGGGTCCAGAACCCGGGAGCAGAATCTTAAAACTTGAGCCAGGCTGTTGAGGGGGGATATCAGGAAGCACTTCCTCACACAAAGGGAATGTTTCTCCAAACCCACCAACCCACAAAACAGCTGATGAGGATGATGGTCAACTGAAAATTTGAAAGCTAAGATTGATTAAGGGTATTAAGTCTCACGAAACTAAGGCTGGTCAAATGGAGTCAAGAATTAGATCAGACTCCAGGTGCTAAATTATCTCATCCTACTGCCCTGCACCAGGCTCGAGAGGCTGAATGGCCTCCTCCTGTTCCTGTGTAACAAGCTCGAGGGGCTGAATGGCCTCCTCCTGTTCCTGTGTAACAGGATTGAGGGGCTGAATGGCCTCCTCCTGTTCCTGTGTAACAGGCTCGAGGGGCTGAATGGCCTCCTCCTGTTCCTGTGTAACAAGCTCGAGGGGCTGAATGGCCTCCCCTTGTTCCTGTGTAACAGGCTCAAGAGGCTGAATGGCCTCCTCCTGTTCCTGTGTAACAGGCTCGAGGGGCTGAATGGCCTCCTCCTGTTCCTGTGTAACAGGCTCGAGGGGCTGAATGGCCTCCTCCTGTTCCTGTGTAACAGGCTCGAGGGGCTGAATGGCCTCCTCCTGTCCCTGTGTAACAGGCTCGAGGGGCTGAATGGCCTCCTCCTGTCCCTGTGTAACAGGCTCGAGGGGCTGAATGGGCCTCCTCCTGTCCCTGTGTAACAGCCTCGAGAGGCTGAATGGCCTCCTCCTGTTCCTGTGTAACAGGCTCGAGGGGCTGAATGGCCTCCTCCTGTCCCTGTGTAACCGCCTCAAGGGGCTGAATGGCCTCCTCCTGTTCCTGCGTTCTTTCTAATTCACTGCACTTTGAGGTGTTTTGCTGCTGTGGGATAGATTAATGGAAGATTTTGCTGTGTTTTGTCTGGTTCTGGGACATTGATCATCCACAACAGGCAATGCTAACCTCTCGCTGGTATCACATGGATTGGCTCCCACATCTTTAGGATTTTCCTCTCTCGTACAGACCGTTGCCTCTCAGACGGGAGCTGAGTTGGACACGTGACCGGGAGAACCCAGTGTCATCGGCCAAGCATTTATCACAGTGAAGTTACCCGTCCTGTCAACCGGGGGAGAAATCGAGAGCTGTGCAGACAACTGTCATCCAGCAGTAAGGACCATGAGGCCTCTCAGGGCTGAAGTGCTGTCCCTGGGCCTCCATCTCTGGCTCCTGGCGATGAGCGCGGCTGAGAAGGTCTATCACAGCCGCGACCACTCTGATATCCAGGAGAGGGTATGGACACGGGCTCATCCAGTCCTGACCACCAAATCAGCCCAGGTATGTCACAGAACGTCCCGGCATTACACAAAGATTACATCAAACTGGAAATACTGAGAGAACAGCAACAGCAAGTTCACCCAAATGGTCCTTGTTGGTGTTTATGGCTCAACATGAAGACTCTCCCATCCCTCTTCATCTCACCCCATCAATATAACCCGGTATTCCTTTCACCCCCCACACCCCCACCCCCAGGAATGTATCAACATGATTTGCCTCAACCACTCCCTGAGGTAGCGAGTCCCACGTTCCCCCCCTCCCCCCTACTCTCCAGGTAAAGAGGTTTCTCCGGGATTCCCGATTGAATCCGTCAGTAATGATCTCACACTGACCGTCCCCACTTCCCCTCTCGGCCGCTGGTGAGAATAACCTTCTCCAGTCGGCCTGATCAAAACCTTTCACAATTTTAAGGACGTCTATCCGGACACCACCACCACCACCAACCCCCCCACCCTCCCACCCCCCCTTTCACTCTTCTGATTCCTGGAGGAGGGAGCCCCCAGCCTGGTCGATCTCTCCTGACGGGTCTAACCTCTCAGTCCCGGGTTCATTCCGGTAACTCATTATCCCACCTTCCCCCCCCACCAAGTGCCTCGGTATCCTTGCTGGGACGTGGAGACCGGAACTGTTCACAGTCTGCTCGCACCAAACTTCTATGGAAAATAACCTCTCTGCTTCTCAGTCCTAACCCTCTGCACTGAGCCCCGCTGCTTTGTTTTGGGTCTTTTTGCTTCTATTTTTTTGGGATGTGGGATGTGGGATGTGGACGTCGCTAATTGCTTGGTCAAAGGGCATTAAAGAGCTAACCACGTTGCTGTGGTTGATACATTTAAGAATCAGTGCTGTGGACTCACATGTAGGCCAGACCGGGTAAGGACAGCAGAATCCTGCCCTAAAGGGCATTAGTGACCCAGATGGAATTTTACAGCAATCGATGTCTCCGTGGGTTACATCAGACTTTGAAATCCAGATTTTAATTGAACTCGAATTTCACCATCCTGCCGTGGTGGGATCTGAACCCGGGTCCCCAGAGCATTACCCTGGGTCTCTGGATTACCAGGCCAGTAGATTTAACCCTCAAAGTACCGCAACAGATTTAACCCTCAAACTGCCAATGTGTCGCAGCCATTGGTCTCGGGTAAGAGAGAGAGCGCCTGAGAATTGGTTGACTATTTGAAATATTTCTGATTTCAGTGGGACCATCACACAGGAAATGAAAACACAACCCCCGAGACTCAGGATTATTTGTCTATGGCCCATTGGCCCATCACTGAGGATTCTTTCCCACAGTAATCACATACTAATCCCGGTATCCCACTCTCTCCCCATAGCCCTGTATCAATCCCAACCTAATCCCACTGCCTCACTCTCTCCCCATAGCCCTGTATCAATCCCAAACTAATCCCAGTATCCCACTCTCTCCCCATGGCCCTGTATCAATCACATACTAATCCCAGTATCCCACTCTCTCCCCATGGCCCTGTATCAATCACATACTAATCCCAGTATCCCACTCTCTCCCCATATCCCTGTATCAATGCCCAAACTATTCCCACTGCCCCGCTCTCTCCCCATATCCCTGTATCAATCCCAAACTAATCCCACTGCCCCACTCTCTCCCCATATCCCTGTATCAATCCCAAACTAATCCCACTGCCCACTCTCTCCCCATAGCCCTGTATCAATCCCAAACTAATCCCACTGCCTCACTCTCTCCCCATAGCCCTGTATCAATCCCAAACTAATCCCACTGCCTCACTCTCTCCCCATAGCCCTGTATCAATCCCAAACTAATCCCAATGCCCACTGTCTCCCCATATCCCTGTATCAATCCCAAACTAATCCCACTGCCCCACTCTCTCCCCATAGCCCTGTATCAATCCCAAACTAATCCCACTGCCTCACTCTCTCCCCATAGCCCTGTATCAATCCCAAACTAACCCCACTGCCTCACTCTCTCCCCATAGCCCTGTATCAATCCCAAACTAATCCCACTGCCTCACTCTCTCCCCATAGCCCTGTATCAATCCCAAACTAATCCCACTGCCTCACTCTCTCCCCATAGCCCTGTATCAATCCCAAACTAATCCCACTGCCCGACTCTCTCCCCATAGCCCTGTATCAATCACATACTAATCCCAGTATCCCACTCTCTCCCCATGGCCCTGTATCAATCACATACTAATCCCAGTATCCCACTCTTTCCCCATATCCCTGTATCAATCCCAAACTAATCCCACTGCCCCACTCTCTCCCCATAGCCCTGTATCAATCCCAAACTAATCCCACTGCCCCACTCTCTCCCCATAGCCCAGTGTCAATCCCAAACTAATCCCGCTGCCCCACTCACTTCCCATAGCCCTGTATCAATCCCAAACTAATCTCACTGCCCTGCTCTCTCCCCATAGCCCTGTATCAATCCCAAACTAATCCCACTGCCCCACTTTCTCCCCATAGCCCAGTGTCAATCCCAAACTAATCCCGCTGCCCCACTCACTTCCCATAGCCCTGTATCAATCCCAAACTAATCTCACTGCCCTGCTCTCTCCCCATATCCCTGTATCAATCCCAAACTAATCCCACTGCCCCACTCTCTCCCCATAGCCCTGTATCAATCCACAAACTAATCCCACTGCCCCACTCTCTCCCCATAGCCCTGTATCAATCCCAAACTAATGCCACTGCCCCACTCTCTCCCCATAGCCCTGTATCAATCCCAAACTAATCCCACTGCCCCACTCTCTCCCCATAGCCCTGTATCAATCCCAAACTAATCCCACTGCCCCACTCTCTCCCCATAGCCCTGTATCAATCCACAAACTAATCCCACTGCCCCACTCTCTCCCCATAGCCCTGTATCAATCCCAAACTAATCCCACTGCCCCACTCTCTCCCCATAGCCCTGTATCAATCCCAAACTAATCCCACTGCCCCACTCTCTCCCCATAGCCCTGTATTAATCCCAAACTAATCCCACTGCCCCACTCTCTCCCCATAGCCCTGTATTAATCCCAAACTAATCCCATTGTCTCTCTCTCTCCCCATAGCCCTGTATCAATCCCAAACTAATCCCATTGTCTCTCTCTCTCCCCATAGCCCTGTATCAATCACAAACTAATCCCACTGCCCCACTCTCTCCCCATAGCCCTGTGTCAATCCCAAACTAATCCCACTGCCCCACTCTCTCCCCATAGCCCTGTATCAATCCCAAACTAATCCCACTGCCCCACTCTCTCCCCATAGCCCTGTATTAATCCCAAACTAATCCCACTGCCCCACTCTCTCCCCATAGCCCTGTATTAATCCCAAACTAATCCCATTGTCTCTCTCTCTCCCCATAGCCCTGTATCAATCCCAAACTAATCCCATTGTCTCTCTCTCTCCCCATAGCCCTGTATCAATCACAAACTAATCCCACTGCCCCACTCTCTCCCCATAGCCCTGTGTCAATCCCAAACTAATCCCACTGCCCCACTCTCTCCCCATAGCCCTGTATCAATCCCAAACTAATCCAACTGCCTCACTCTCTCCCCATATCCCTGTATCAATCCCAAACTAATCCCACTGCCCCAGTCTCTCCCTATAGCCCTGTATCAATCCCAAACTAATTCCACTGCCCCACCCTCTCTCCATAGCCCTGTATCAATCCCAAACTAAACCCACTGCCCCACTCTCTCCCCATAGCCCTGTATCAATCCCAAACTAATCCCACTGCCCCACTCTCTCCCCATAGCCCTGTATCAATCCCAAACTAATCCCACTGCCCCACTCTCTCCCCATAGCCCTGTATCAATCCCAAACTAATCCAACTGCCTCACTCTCTCCCCATATCCCTGTATCAATCCCAAACTAATCCCACTGCCCCAGTCTCTCCCTATAGCCCTGTATCAATCCCAAACTAATTCCACTGCCCCACCCTCTCTCCATAGCCCTGTATCAATCCCAAACTAATCCCACTGCCCCACTCTCTCCCTATAGCCCTGTATCAATCCCAAACTAATCCCACTGCCCCAGTCTCTCCCTATAGCCCTGTATCAATCCCAAACTAATTCCACTGCCCCACTCTCTCCCCATAGCCCTGTATCAATCCCAAACTAATTCCACTGCCCCACTTTCTCCCCATAGCCCTGTATCAATCCCAAACTAATCCCACTGCCCCACCCTCTCTCCATAGCCCTGTATCAATCCCAAACTAATCCCACTGCCCCACTCTCACCCCATAGCCCTGTATCAATCCCAAACTAATCCCACTGCCTCACTCTCTCCCCATAGCCCTGTATTAATCCCAAACTAATCCCACTGCCCCACTCTCTCCCCATAGCCCTGTATCAATCCCAAACTAATCCCACTGCCCCACTCTCACCCCATAGCCCTGTATCAATCCCAAACTAATCCCACTGCCCCACTCTCTCCCCATAGCCCTGTATTAATCCCAAACTAATCCCATTGTCTCTCTCTCTCCCCATAGCCCTGTATCAATCCCAAACTAATCCCACTGCCCCACTCTCTCCCCATAGCCCTGTATCAATCCCAAACTAATCCCACTGCCCCACTCTCTCCCCATATCCCTGTATCAATCCCAAACTAATCCCACTGCCCTGCTCTCTCCCCATAGCCCTGTATCAATCCCAAACTAATCCCACTGCCCCACTCTCTCCCCATAGCCCAGTGTCAATCCCAAACTCATCCCACTGCCCCACCCTTTGGGATTAGTTTGGGTTTGATAGAGTGCTGTGGGGAGAGAGTGGGACAGAAATGATGTCTTTTGTATAGGACGTGAAAGTGAAGCCCTATCTGCCTCTTTCGGTTGTTATAGTAGAGGTCGCAGGGTCACCATTTTGGTTCTCAGTTTTCTGAGCCAGTATTTATTCTTCATCCAACGCCTCCAAAAACACTGCTCATGATCGCAGTGCGGCTTACACAACCCTCCCGCCATGTTTGCTGCATCACAATAGTGACTCCGCTTACTTCAATCGGACTTCATCACCGGAAAGAGTTTGAAAGGCACTGTAGAAATGCAAGTGTTCTAACGTATTCACTTTGTATCTTAATTTAATTTACATTCTTTCATGGGATGTGGGTGTCACTGGCAAGGCCAGCATTTGTTGCCCATCCCTAATCGCCCTTGAACTGAGTGGGGCTTGCTGGGCCATTTCACAGGGCAGTTAAGAGTCGGCCACATTGCTGCGGGACTGGAGTCACATGCAGGTCAGACCGGGTAAGGACAGCAGATTTCCTTCCCCACAGAACGTTAGTGAACCAGATGGGTTTTTACAACAATGGATGGTAGTTCCATGGTCACCATTTTACTGAGACTCGCTTTATATTCCAGGTGTAATTTAAATTACACCAGCTGCCATAGTGGGATTTGAACTCACAACCCCAGGGCATTGGCCTGGGCCCCGGGATTACTAGTCCACTGACATTACCACTATCTTCCTCCAAATCTAGTCCACTCCTGTCCTGCCTTCACCTGTTGACATGAAGTCCCGCTCCGTCACAGCCTGTGTCCGACAATTCGACCGGAGGGTTTCCATCTCCCCTGTGTACAGGCATTGTTAAATTCTTTATTCATGGGGTTGGGACAATACCGGAACAAGTTGGGTCATTAACCACAACCTGGTTTTTGCTATGGTTTTTGTAGAATGCAATTTCACAACTTCCACGGTGAACTTTATGTAGCGAAACATCCTACAGCTCTTCACAGAAACAATCTGACACCAAGCCAGATAAACCAGCTGAGCAAAAGCTTGGAGCAATGGGGAGGCGATGATGTCGAGGTATTGTCGCTGGACCTAGTGATCCAGACACCCACAGTAACGCTCGGGAGACCCGGGTTCGAATCCCGCCACCGCTGATGGTGGAATTTGAATCCAATAAAAACCTGGAATTAAAAGTCTAATGATGACCGTGAAACCATTGCTGATTGTGGTAAAAACCTGTCTGGTTCACTAATGTCCTTTAGGGAATGAAACCTGCCATCCTTACCTGGTCTGACCTTCTTGTGACTCCAGACCCACAGCAATGTGGCTGACTCTGAGCAAGCCACTCAGTTGTATCAAACCACTACAAAGTCACAAAAAAGGAATGAAACCGGACAGACCATGCGGCATTGATCTAGACACCAGAAACAACAACAGCAATCTCAGCCCTCTCAGCCCTGTCAACCCTGTAAAGTCCTCCTTGCTAACACCTGGGGGTTTGTGCCAAAATTGGGAGAGCTGTCTCACAGACGAGTCAAGCAACAGCCTGACAGTCACCCTCACAGAATCATATCTTACAGATAATGTCCCAGACACCACCATCACCATCCCTGGGGATGTCCTGTCCCACCGGCAGGACAGACCCAGCAGAGATGGTGGCACAGTGGGATACAGTCAGGAGGGAGTTGACTGGGAATCCTCAACATGTACTCCGGACCCCATGAAGTCTCATGGCATCAGGTCAAACATGGGCAAGGAAACCTCCTGCTGATTACCATGTACCGCCCTCCCTCAGCTGATGAATCAGTGCCTCCTCCATGTTGCACACCACTTGGAGGGAGCACTGAGGGCAGCAAGGGTGCAGAATGTACTCTGGGTGGGGGACTTCAATGTCCATCACCAAGAGTGTCTCAGCAGCACCACTGCTGACTGAGCTGGCCAAGACCTACAGGACAATAGCTGCTAGACTGGGTCTGCGGCAGGTGGTGAGGGAACCAACAAGAGGGAAAAACATACTTGACCTCATCCTCACCAACCTGCCTGCCGCAGATGCATCTGTCCATGACAGTATCTGTAGGAGTGACCACCGCACAGTTGTTATGGAGACAAAGTCCCGCCTTCACATTGAGGATACCCTCCATCGTGTTGTGTGGCACTACCACTGTGCTAAATGGGATAGATTTCACACAGATCTAGCAACTCAAGACTGGGCATCTGTGGGCGCTGTGGGCCATCAGCAGCAGCAGAATTGTACTCAAACACAATCTGTAACCTCATGGCCCAGCATATCCCCCACTCTACCATTACCATCAAGCCAGGGGATCAACCCTGGTTCAATGAAGAGTGCAGGAGGGCATGTCAGGAGCAGCACCAGACATACCTAAAAATGAGGTGTCAACCTGGTGAAGCTACAACACAGGAATACTTGTGTGTCAAACAGCATAAGCAGCAAGTGATAGACAGAGCTAAGCGATCCCACAACCAACAGATCAGATCTAAGTTCCTGCCACATCCAGTCGTGAATGGTGGTGGACAATTAAACAACTCACTGGAGGAGGAGGCTCCACAAATATCCCCATCCTCAATGATGGAGGAGCCCAGCACATCAGTACAAAAGATAAGGCTGAAGCATTTGCTACAATCTTCAGCCAGAAGTGCCGAGTGGATGATCCATCTCTGCCTCCTCCGGAGGTCCCCAGCA
Organism: Isurus oxyrinchus; assembly: GCA_026770705.1. Classification (NCBI taxonomy): domain Eukaryota; kingdom Metazoa; phylum Chordata; class Chondrichthyes; order Lamniformes; family Lamnidae; genus Isurus; species Isurus oxyrinchus. The sequence continues at coordinate 259,136,561 of JANJGN010000001.1, forward strand.
TCACAGATGTCAGTCTTCAGCCAATTCGACTCACTCCATGTGATATCGAGAAATAGCTGAAAGCACTGGATACTGCAAAGGCTATGGGGCCTAACAATATTCCGGCAATAGTACTAAAGACTTGAGCTCCAGAACTTGCCATGCCCCTAGCCAAGCTGTTCCAGCACAGCTACAACACTGGCATCTACCCAGCTATGTGGAAAATTGCCCAGGTATGTCCAGTACACAAAAAGCAGGACAAATCCAACCCGGCCAATTACTGCCCCATCAGTCTACTCTCCATCATCAGTAAAGTAATGGAATGGGTCATCAACAGTGCTATCAAGCGGCACTTGCTTAGCAATAACCTGCTCACTGATGCCCAGTTTGGGTTCCGCCAGGGTCACTCAGCTCCTGACCTCATTACAGCCTTGGTTCAAACACGGACAAAAGAGCTGAACTCCCGAGGTGAGGTGAGAGTGACTGTCCTTGACATCAAGGCAGCATTTGACCGAGTGTGGCATCAAGGAGCCTGAGCAAAACTGGAGTCAATGGGAATCAGGGGAAAAACTCTCCACTGGTTGGAGTCATACCTAGCACAAAGGCAGATGGTTGTGGTTGTTGGAGGTCAGTCATCTCAGCTCCAGGACATCACTGCAGGAGTTCCTCAGGGCAGTGTCCTCGGCCCAACCATCTTCAGCTGCTTCATCAATGACCTTCCTTCCATCATAAGGTCAGATATGGGGACGTTCGCTGATGATTGCACAATATTCAGCACCATTCACAACTCCTCAGATACTGAAGCAGTCCATGTCTAAATGCAGCAAGACCTGGACAATATCCAGGCTTGGGCAGACAAGTGGCAAGTAACATTCGCGCCACACAAGTGCCAGGCAATGAACATCTCCAACAAGAGAGAATCCAACCAATGCCTCTTTACATTCAATGGCATTACCATTACTAAATCCCCCATTATTAACATCCTGGGGGTTACCATTGACCAGAAACTGAACTGGACTAGCCATATAAATACTGTGGCTACAAGAGCAGGTCAGAGGCTAGGAATCCTGCAACTAGTAACTCACCTCCTGACTCCCCAAAGTCTTTCCACCATCTACAAGGCACTAGTCAGGAGTGTGATGGAATACTCCCCACTTGCCTGCATGAGTGCAGCTCCCACAACACTCAAGAAGCTTGACAACATCCAGGACAAAGCAGCTCACTTGATTAGCACCACATCCACAAACATTCACTCCCTCCATCACCGATACACAGTAGCAGCAGTGTGTACCATCTACAAGATGCACTGCAGAAACTCACCAAGGCTCCTTAGTCAGCACCTTCCAAACCCACAACCTCTACCATCTAGAAGGACAAGGGCAGCAGATAGATGGGAACACCACCACCTGGAAGTTCCCCTCCAAGCCACTCACCATCCTGACTTGGAAATATATCGCCGTTCCTTCACTGTCGCTGGGTCAAAATCCTGGAACTCCCTCCCTAACAGCACAGTGGGTGTACCTACACCACAGGGACTGCAGCGGTTCAAGAAGGCAGCTCACCACCACCTTCTCAAGGGCAATTAGGGATGGGCAATAAATGCTGGGCCCAGCCAGGGAAGCCCACATCCCATTAATGAATTAGAAAAAGGGATCATTTTTAAGGAGCACCTTGTAGGAGAAAGTAGAGAGATGGAGGGAGGGAATTCTGGAGGTTAGGGCCCAGGTAAGTGAATGCAGAGCCAGCATTATTGGAGCAATGAAAATTGGAGATGCTCAAGATGCCAGAATTGGAGGAACTCAGCTATCTCGAAAGCATCTCTTCTATCCACTCACAGGTCTGATTAAATTAACAGCGCCAATTTCACTTTGCCTGTTGAGAGAAATTTTTCTGTGATTTTCCTTTAGGAATACCTCGACAAATATGGGTGGACGGAGCCGGTGAACTGGGAGGATTTAGCCTACCAAGGTGTCTCAGTCCCATTGGATGATGACCCCTCTCCATTGGACATCTCGGGGCTCCTATTGGAAGGACATTACAGCCGAAGGCATGTGAAAGGGCAGGAGGAGTCCCAGCAGATGCTGACTAAGTACGCCAGCGCTCTCCTGAGGTTTCAGAAAGCCAATGGGATTCCTGTCACCGGCATCTTGGACGACGCTACCAAAGAGGCCATGAATATGCCTCGATGTGGAGTCCCAGATCACAAGGCCCATGGTAATGACTCAGACAGTCTGAATGGCACCATGGCGATCAGCGTTGCCCTGGGCTACACTGTGCCGACTGATCATTTCAGGCTGGGCAGTAACATCACAGCAATTACCAGTGTGAACCGATCCAGCCAACTGGAGACTGCCCCCATCGGAGCTCAACATCGCCGCTTGGGGACCTCCCGCCTTGGCATCGAGCCCGAGGGTCTGCAGCCCACCCGCCACAACGCCCAGCCCAATGCCACAGGGATCCCCAGCCAATCACCCAACCAAACGACAGACTCCAGCCAAGCCCAACCCAATACCACACAGATCTCCGGCCAAGCCCAACCCAAGCAAGTGGCCACCTTCAACCAAAGTCAACCCAATGGCGCGAGGAGCTCCAACCAAAGTCAGCCCAGCAGCACAGAGGGCTCTCGGGATGGTGCCATGTCCGGCCTTGGCCACAGAAGACGTTTCATACGGTGGCTGGTGGACAACCTGCGGAGGAAGCGAGACTCCTCAGACTCACTAGAAAATAACTCCCTCATGGTGGCCTTCACAAAGACCAAACTGAAGTGGCGCATTCTGGATGAAGGCTACAGCTCCCAGCTGACAATAGACGACCAGAAGATGATCCTGAAATTAGCCTTCCGGATGTGGAGTGAGGTCACACCCCTGATATTTGAAGAGGATCTGACGTCACCTGCCTCAGAGATAGACATCAAACTAGGATTTGGAACAAGTGAGGAATCTTCAAACATTCTCATTTTTGCACAACATATATCTCTGCTCGGAATTCAAAGCATTGGAATGCATTAGGGAACTATCTGTACCCTTGGGAGAGGTACAGCATGGGGTTAGATACAGAGTAAAGCTCCCTCTACACCGTCCCCATCAAACACTCGCAGGACAGGTACAGCACGGGGTTAGATACAGAGTAAAGCTCCCTCTACACCGTCCCCATCAAACACTCGCAGGACAGGTACAGCACGGGGTTAGATACAGAGTAAAGTTCCCTCTACACTGCCCCCATCAAACACTCCCAGGACAGGTACAGCACGGGGTTAGATACAGAGTAAAGCTCCCTCTACACTGTCCCCATCAAACACTCCCAGGACAGGTACAGCACGGGGTTAGATACAGAGTAAAGCTCCCTCTACACTGTTCCACAAACACTCCCAGGACAGGTACAACACGGGGTTAGATACAGAGTAAAGCTCCCTCTACACTGTCCCCATCAAACACTCCCAGGACAGGTACAGCACAGGGTTTAATACAGAGTAAAGCTCCCTCTACACTGTTCCACAAACACTCTCAGGGCAGGTACAGCACAGGGTTAGATACAGAGTAAAGCTCCCTCTACACTGTCCCCATCAAACACTCCCAGGACAGGTACAACACGGGGTTAGATAGAGAGTAAAGCTCCCTCTACACTGTCCCCATCAAACACTCCCAGGACAGGTACAGCACGGGGTTAGATAGAGAATAAAGCTCCATCTACACTGTCCCCATCAAACACTCCCAGGACAGGTACAGCACGGGGTTAGATACAGAGTAAAGCTCCCTCTACACTGTCCCCATCAAACACTCCCAGGACAGGTACAGCATGGGGTTAGATACAGAGTAAAGCTCCCTCTACACTGTCCCCATCAAACAGGTGCAGGTGGGATGGCCCTCAATGGCTGAGGTGCATGTTAGGCATCAGATGATGGTGGAACAGCAATCTCAATGTGATGCCCACTGTGATGGAGCCTTCAGGCTGGGCGGTCTAATGAGTGGAGTCAATGATGATCATGCTAATACATTCAAGAGGGAGGTTTGATGGGAGTGAGCCACATCTGCAGCTAATATCAGAGTGGGTATTGGTGAGGTGTACAGCCTTTAGACTGATTGTTTCCTTTCTTCACAGAGAGGCACCTGGGCTGCTCCCAGGTCTTCGATGGGACAGGGCAGGAGTACGCACACGCCTGGCGTCTGGGAGATGTGCACTTCGACGACGATGAGCATTTTGTCACACCTTCAAGCAGTGAAGGGATCAGCTTACTGACGGTTACTGACCATCGCTAATCCATTAACGATTCAGCTCCCCTCTTCACTACCTGTCACTGGCTGTTTCTATCTGCTCTCTTCCTGCTATTTATATGAGGTCACTTGTCATTAACCGTTTTTAACATAACTTCCTGATATCTGAAGTTTCTAGGTCACTTGCCTGTGAGTTACCTGTAAGGTGGCACTGACAGTAAAGATTACATTGGAACCAAAACAGGAAATGCTGGAAAAACTCAACAGGTCTAACAGCACCCTAGGAGGGAGAAACCGAGATAATGTTTCGAGTCCGTCTGACTCTTCTTCAGAGCTAAAGAGAAGCAAAACTGCGATGGAATTTATGAAATTTATTTACTTCTCTTTAGCTCTGAGGACGAGTCATACGGACTTGAAACGTTAACTCTGTCTCTCTCTCCACAGATGCTGTGTTTTTCCAGCATTTTCTGTTTTTGTCTCAGATTTCCAGCATCCGCGGTATTTTGCTTTTATCTGAATGAACACGTTGGACTGTGAACACAGGAATGTAAGACACAAGCGTCAACCTGCCTGACAGCCCACAGTCATCGGCTTGAGATTAGGAGCAAATTAGAATCGTGGTGTCTGTAGTGCACAACGAGGCCATTCGGTCTGTTGTGCCTGTGCTGTCTCTTTGAAAGAGCTAACCAGCTAGTCAATCCCCATAGCCCTGAATTGATTATTCTGGAATAATGAAGATATGGAATAGAGTGGCGGACAGAGCAGTTAATGTTCTCCTGGTCAATGTTTTTGAAAGGAAGTTCATTCCCTTAAATTTAGGGTGTGGACTGAGGGTGAGAAAACATGGAGATTCCCAGTTGCGGTTTGGGTCAGGAACTGCAGGGGGCAGGAATAGTTCAGGGGAGGAAGTCCACCCATTGTATGTTGGAAAGTAAGAGTGAGATTAGTGGGTAATGCGAAGTTTGAGATTTCTCACGGTGGGATGGGGAAAGTCAGAGTGACTCTTCCCTCCAGAGCTCAGTGTATTGAGTGAAGTCCGCCATCTCACTGATCTCACAGCCCTCATCTTGACTCTGTTGAATTGTGGTTTAATCTCTTCTTCCTGCAAAGGTGGCTGTCCATGAAATCGGTCATGTTCTGGGACTCTCCCACATCCGACGCCCTGGCTCCATAATGCACCCAAACTATATCCCACAGGATTCAAAAGATCTGGAGCTGGACTGGCATGATCGGAAAGCCATTCAACAGATATACGGTATGTTTTCTGAACCTCCAATGTTGGCACTGATCGTTGAGTTCATGGGCCTGGTTACTAATGGATTGTGTGAGTGAGTGAGTGAGTGATTGCTTAGTTAGTCTGATAGTTTACTGACATTGAGGTTTTTTAGTTGATTGAATGGTTAGTTGAATAGTTACTTGGTTACTGTTTGCTTAGCTAATCAACTGATTTGCTGGTTTTTACCTTGGCTTGAAGCCCCTCTCCATGAATTTGAGGCTGACACTCCGGTGCGGTACTGAGGGAGTGCTGCACTGTCTTTGGCACCATTGTTTGGTAAAGCATTTAACTAGGGTTCCCTCTGGTTTCTCAGGCGGATGTAAAAGATGTTTTAAAAAATGCTGGGGAGTTCACCCCAGCATCCTGAGCTAAGATGTATCCTTCGACAAACAAGAGGGCTGTTTGTGGGATCTTGCTGTGTACAAATTGGCTGCCACGTTTCCTACATTGCAACAATGACCACACTTTAAAAGTACTTCGCTGGTTCTAAAGCACTGAAGATGTGAAAAGTGCTATTTGTTGATTGATTGGCCAGTTAACCGATTAAACCATTGGTTGCCTAGTTTGCCTAGTTGGCTGCCTGTCTTGCTAGTTAATTAATTAGCTAATGAGTTGGTTTTTCAAAGGCTTCTGAGGGAGTTTGACATCAGCAAGCGTGGCATGACCCAGTGTAACCTCGATCACGTTTCCCAAGGGAAGTCTATCCGCCTTAACAGATTCCTTATTGAGATCGATAGCTGCATGAAAATCTACAGCCTAACTCGCTGAGTAAAAATGTGATTGACATGATCGGGAGTAAGTTACAGGCTAGATTTAATCAGAGGGTTTCTTCCACAGTACAGCCAATCAGATTCCACTTCTATATGATGTTACAACTCATACTAGCTGGAGAACATGTCAGCTGTTTAATATCCAGATTTGCACTAAGGATCAATTCTACATTCCTCCAGAGACTGGGTGTTGATGTACGGGGGATTTGGTGTACATTGCTCTAACATGACACAGTGTTGATTATATTCCTCATTCCCCTGATGTCCGAAACTCACGCTGCCAAGTGAGAGCACCCTGCAACCCACCCCTCAAAGGGCAGAGGGTGGTTCTCACTGATCAACTCTTTCTATTCGTTCACAGGATGTGGATGGAGCTGGTCTGGCCAGGCCAGGATTTACTTCCCATCCTTAAGAAGGGCAGCAGACACATCACCGTGTGCAAGTTCCGCTCCAAGCCACTCACTGTCCTGAGTTGGAAATATCATGGAAGGGAAATAAATGCTGGCCTAGCCATGAAAGAGTTGGGGGTGGGGGGAATAAAAGTCCATGTGATGTAGGTACACCCACAGTGCTGTTAGGGAGGGAGTTCCGGGATTTTGACCCAGTGACAGTGAAGGAATGGTGATATATTTCCAAGTCAGGATGGTGAGTGACTTGGAGGGGAATTTCCAGGCGGTGGTGTTCCCATCTATCTGCTGCCCTTGTCCTTCTAGATGGGAGTGGTCGTGGGTTTGGAAGGTGGTGTCTAAGGAGCCTTGGGGAGTCCTGCAGTGCATCTTGTAGATGGTACACACACTGCTGCTACTGTGTGTCGGTGGTGGAGGGAGTGAATGTTTGTGGATGTGGTGCCAATCAAGCGGGGCTGCTTTGTCCTGGATGGTGTCGAGCTTCTTGCGTTAGCGCTGGGGGTCAATGGAAGAATTTGACTGTGGGTGAGCTGGGAGTAAATTAACATTGATGGCTTCAGTGGATGGGTCCAAACCCAATCCAAATGAAATCCAAGTGGTTACAAAGTGACGAGTAATTCTGTAGAGGATATGAGAACTTGACAGTAATGAACTGAGATATCTACTTGTGTTGCCTGCTTCAGGAGTTTGTGAAGGCAGCTTTAACACAGTGTTTGACTGGGTGCGGAGAGAGGAGAACGAGTTTGGCGAAGTAACGTATCGGTTCAACACTTACTTCTTACGACACAATTGGTACTGGATGTACGAAAACCGCTTCAACAGGACTCGGTACGGAGATCCCATCCCATTGGTGGTTGGCTGGAGAGGTCTTCCATCCTCCAACATTGACGGCTTTGTTCACATCTGGACATGGAATAAGGATGTAACTCTCTTCTTTAAAGGTGAGGCCGTTCACCCTTTTGACGTGAGCGTCCCTAATGCTCCAAAACTCCGAGGGATCTAGAAGGCTCTTGGGCGGTGGTGGGAGGGATGTGCAATGAAGATTTGAAAAGTGAATCATTGGATTTCCTTTCAGGAGCCAGAATTACCTTGTGAAGAGAAAGAGAAATTTGAAGGAAAACTGATATAAAACTTGACTGAATTCCTAATGTCAGGTGTTGCTTGTTAAGCTCATTCCAACAGAGCTATTGCATTAAAATATCTGGGCCATTTATAGTTCAGCCCTAGCTGTACTGGGAGGGTGTTAATACAGCTGAGATTCTCACTAGACCATTCATAGCCTAGTTAAGAGTCTCGCTGGTTTGATACTGGAGGTGCAAGAACAGTGAGTTTCTGAATCAGAGGGGTTTTTATTGACAATCTGACAATGCACGGCCACTTTTATGGAGCTTTTTATTTACAGATTATATTTTTTTAGTGAATGCCCCGTAGAGAGTCTCACTAAACACAACCCTCAGTTTTAATCCCACTGTACAGGATCGCAATGAACCCAATCCCTTTCCCATTCACTCTCATTCAACAGAATCCCAATGGACCCATTCACTCCCAATGTACACAATCCCAATGGACCCAAACTCCTTCCCCTTCACTCCCACTGTACACAATCCCAATGGACCCAAACCCCTTCCCATTCACTCTCACTGTACACAATCCCAATGGACCCAAACCCCTTCCCATTCACTCCTACTGTACACAATCCCAATGAACCCAAACCCCTTCCCATTCACTCCCACTGTACACAATCCCAATGGACCCAAGCCCCTTCCCATTCACTCCCACTGTACACAATCCCCAAGGACCCAAACCCCTTCCCATTCACTCCCACTGTACACAATCCCAATGGACCCAAGCCCCTTCCCATTCACTCCCACTGTACACAATCCCAAAGGACCCAAACCCCTTCCCGTTCACTCCCACTGTACACAATCCCAATGGACCCAAACCCCTTCCCATTCACTCCCACTGTACACAATCCCAATGGACCCAAACCCCTTTCCATTCACTCCCACTGTACAAAATCCCAATGGACCCAAACCCCTTCCCATTCACTCCCATTGTACACAATCCCAATGGACCCAAACCCCTTCCCATTCACTCCCACTGTACACAATCCCAATGGACCCAAACCCCTTCTCACTCACTCCCACTGTACACAATCCCAATGGACCCAAACCCCTTCCCATTCCCTCCCACTGTACACAATCCCAATGGACCCAAACCCCTTCCCATTCCCTCCCACTGTACACAATCCCAATGGACCCAAACCCCTTCCCATTCACTCCCACTGTACACAATCCAAATGGAGCAATTAATTTCCTTGTATATCAATGAGGGGTGGATCCCTTCCACTGCCACATGGTGTAGAAAGGCCTCTTCCTTTGCTAGTGGATCGGTGGTGTTGATGGCTATAACAGTAGCCATTAAAACCACCTTACACATCGGTTCCAATGTTGAAGCACCATCTTCTTTCCTCTATATCCTCTTCCTTCACTCTCCAGTTCTGCCAACACTCCTGTTCCTCTTTCACTCCAACTTTTTCCCATCTGTTGCTCCACAAGTACCCCCAGCAGCCCTTAGAAACCTTTCCCTCAACAGGTCCCTCTTCATGGAGGATCACAGGGATGTCACAGCTCTGCTCAGTCCTGGCCTTGCTGAGAGGTCATTAGCAGGAGTGATGGACATCATGGTTAACAGCTTCTACCATTCATCACAGGCTCCATCAGGACCAGGAGCTCTTGTTGACTCTTCTTCCTGCACTCAATCTTGGACACATGGAGGACATTCAGCCCATTATGCCTGTGCCAGCCCTTTGAAAGCTATCCCACTCTCTTCCTAATTTTGATGCATTTAAAGGAAACTCAGTAACTACATAACTTTTATTTATGCTTTCATTGAATGTGGGCAACACTGGCAAGGCTGGCACTTGTTCCTGAACTGAGTGTCTTGCTAGGTCATTTCAGTGTCCAGTTAATAGTCAACCACCTTGCTGTGGGTCTGGAGTTACATGTAGGCCAGACCAGGTAAGGACAGCAGATTTCCTTCCTTAAAGGGCATTAGTGAAACAATGTGTTTACAACAATTGATAATTTTACAGGCACCATTACTGAGGCTAACTTTATAATTCCAGATTTTATTAACTGAATTTAAATTCCACCAGCTGCTGTAGTGGGATTTGAACCCGTGTCCCCAGAGCGTTCATCCAGTGACATTACCACTATGCTACCATCTCCCCAAGTACGTAAGGGAGAAAGGGGTAGAAGGTTATGCATGGTTTTGAGATTTGTAGCTGACATGAATTTTGGAAGTGTAATAAGCAGTAAGGAGAATGGTGATGGACCTCTAGGGGACATGGACAACCTGGGGTGGAATGGGTGAACACATGGCGGATAAAACTCAGCTCCAAACTCTGTCAGGTGGTATATTTTGAAGAATGAGGAGGGACAAAATGAGCTAAATGGTATAATGTGATGGGGCAGACAGGAACAGAGAGAGCTGGGGTGTTTCTGCAAATCGTTGAAGATGGAAGGACAGGTTAACAAAGCAGAAGTCAATAAGGCTTATAGGACCCTGAGCTTTACAGACAGAGTACAAAAGCAAGGCAGTCAGAGAAAACACTGGTTCAACCGGAATATTGTGTCCATTTCCGGGCCCCAGTCTTTAGGAAGAAGTGAAGGCTTTGGCGAAGGTGCAGAATAGGTTTCTGAGATTAATTCCAGGGATGAGGGATCTCAAAATTGCAGATGGACTGGAGAAGCTGGGGTTGGTCTCCTTGGGGAAGGGAAGGTTGAGATGAGATCTGATACAGCTGTTCAAAGTCATGAGTGGTAGAGTAAATAGAGAAAAACTACTTCTAATTGTTGAGGTGTTGATAAGCAGAGAGGACTAACTTAAGGTGATTGGCGGAAGAATCAGGGGGCAACATGAGGAAAAGCGTTTAACATAAATGTTTAGGATTTGTAATGGAGTGCCTGCTCGTCCACTGTGTCAGGAAGAATAGAAAAGCAGTATCCTGTTTAAATAGAGACAGACTGTAGGACTCTGAGGTACAGCGGGATCTGGGTGTCCTGGTACATGAATCACAACAAGTTAGTATGCAGGTCCAGTAAGTGATTAGGAAGGCAAACGGAGTGTTGTTGTTTATTGCATGGGGAATAGAATATAAAAATAGGAACGTTTTACTAGAGTTGTACAGGGTCTTAGTAAGACCACATCTGGAGTACTGTGTACAGTTTTGGTCTCCTTATTTGAAAAAGGATATCATTGCTTTAGAAGCGGTTCAGAGAAGGTTCACTGGACTCATTCCAGGGATGGGGAGCTTATCTCCTCATGAAGAAAGGTTGGACAGGTCTGTCCCCCATTGGAGTGTAGAAGAATGAGAGGTGATTTTATTGAAACAGATAAAATCCTGAGGAGAGTTGATGGGGTGGTTACCAGGAGGATGTTTCCATCCTCTAGACTAGAATTAGGGACCTGGTTTAAGAATAAGAGGCCTACCGTTTAAGATGGAGATGAAGAGGAATTTGTTCTCTCAGAGAGTTGTTAGTCTGTGGAATTCTCTCCCCCAGAGGGCAGTGGAAACTGGGTCATGGAATATATTCAAGGCTGAGTTAGACAGGCTTTTGATAGAGAAGAAGTGGGGGGGTGTCTAGGGTTATGGGGGTACCAACAGGAAAGTGGAGCTGAGACCACAACCTGATCAACCATGATTTTATTGAATAGCAAAGCAGGCTCAAAGGGCTGAATGGCCTTTTCCTGCTCCTAAGATCCTGTGGTGCTATGTCTGCTGGAGCGGTGAATACAGGTTCAGCAGGGAATTCAACAGATACTGAAAGCAAAAAGAAAATCCAGGGATACGGGGAAACAGCGGGGAGCGGGGTGAACTGAATTGCTCTTTCCAGCTCTTGATAAGTTGAAGGGTTGTAGCATTGGAAGAGGCTTGAGAGGATGTTCATGCCTAACACAAATTACAGCATGATTCAGGAGGGCTAAATGGCCTGTTTCTCTTCACTAGACACGACATAACCCATCGTTCTGACACAGCAGTTGGTAAAGACTGAGTTATTTAAAATCCCAGAGGGAAACTTAAACAACTGTCACAACCTATATTTTTAGTTGGTAAATTTGAGATGCAGCTCTGACTTCAGGAATAAGACCACCAAGCCTCCAGAGGTTTTTATATAAATTAAATTAAACATTCATTAATTTAACTAGAAATTTAACACATACACATGTCTACAAATTACTACCATAATAACTTTTAAACAAATGCCCAAATTAAGGATAAATCTTCACCAAGGTAACAATAGCCCACAGACTTTGAACAGACACCAAGAAAAGCACATTTGACCTGACAAATTCAAAACGAGGTCCTATACAATTTGGGTCCTTTGCAGACACAGTTGTAGGGCTTTCAGACTGCTTCGATCTTACATGCCTCTGACCTGCACACACAAAACTCCTTTCTGTTTATACCTAGCTTTCCCTTTTAATTGCAAGTTCTCATTGTATCACCCAGCCCTTTGAACTCCACCTCGAACAATAAAACCCCTATCACAGCACCAATTTTATCAGTAATAAAAACACATTGGCTTGGTGTCTCCTAGCTAGGTGCAAGATTTTACTCCCTTCTTTTGAATGGTTTATCCAACAAATGCAAATGTTCTCTTCACCTTCCAGCCTTATCTTTATCTAATTAACATCTCAAACTACTACACATAAAAGCACCCAGACCAGCTGGCTTTAATCCACATACAAGCACAGAGCCTACTACAAGTCCAGTATAAACATAATTTCCAATAACATTATACACCTTAATATATCTTCGTGACACCATGTAATTCACTGATGCTGCCAATGTCCCCTTGATCCTAACTTCCTGGACAGATACTGAAGTGAAGTGTAATGTTGACTGTGTGGCAGGTGTTGGTTGGTTCTGACTAAGTCCCACAGAGTTTATTTGAACTAGAGGCTCTCTCATTCTGTTCATAGGGACCATGTACTGGCAGTACGACAATGACAATGACAGAGTTTATACTGAGGACCCACAGGGTAATCGTTACCCTCGCCCCATCTCACACGGGTTTCCAGGGATTGATGGCCCGATTGACACCATCTACTTTGAAAAAAGGGATCACTGTGTATACTTCTTCAAAGGCTTCAACGTGAGTATTGGTCTTCTCCAACACCCTCCCAACACCAGTCATCGTCAACCCATTCAACAATGCTGAATACAATCCAGTGGGTATAGATATTTACAAAGCGTTCTCACAGTCCAGAACTACAAGCAAGATAGCAAAATCGGCTCAGAGCATCTCAAGACAGGAACAGCACAGAGTCAGATACAGAGTAAAGTTCCCTCTACACTGTCCCCATCAAACACTCCCAGGACAGGTACAGCATGGGGTTAGATACAGAGTAAAGCTCCCTCTACACTGTCCCCATCAAACACTCCCAGGACAGGTACAGCACGGGGTTAGATACAGAGTAAAGCTCCCTCTACACTGTCCCCATCAAACACTCCCAGGGCAGGTACAGCATGGGGTTAGATACAGAATAAAGCTCCTTCTACACTGTCCCCATCAAACACTCCCAGGACAGGTACAGCATGGGGTTAGATACAGAGTAAAGCTCCCTCTACACTGTCCCCATCAAACACTCCCAGGACAGGTACAGCACGGGGTTAGATACAGAGTAAAGCTTCCTCTACACTGTGCCATCAAACACTCCCAGGACAGGTACAGCACGGGGTTAGATACAGAGTAAAGCTCACTCTACACTGTCCCCATCAAACACTCCCAGGACAGGTACAGCACAGGGTTAGATGTAGAGTTAATACAGGCTAAAAACCATCTTGTCTAGTCTGCATGTGCAATCCCCCTTTCCAGCACAGTCACATTGTAGAATCCCCGTGAGGGGACGTGAATGAGTGTGTAATTGTGAGTTCAGTTTGCCTGCCCTGCTGCGTTAGGGTGAAGGGCTTTCTAAGTTTGGGATTTGGGGGTTGAGAGGTCATGACTGAGTTAAGCAGGGCTGCAGCTAGCCTGTGGGGGAAGGTGTGAGTGTTCCTGCAGCTCTGACCACTCTGTTATAACCCACAGGTGACCGCGTTCAGCGTTGACCTGAACAGCACAGTGCCTGGATACCCCAAGAGGATCGTGGACGTGTTCCCACCAGTCGTCAAGGGCAACCACCCCCTGGGGAACCTGGATGCGGTTTATTACTCGTACACGCACGCTGCCGTCTTTGTGTTCAAGGACACCGTGTATTGGAGGGTGGTCAACGAGCGGGACCACGAGGGAAATGCCTCACTGCCCCTCAACGGCCTTCTACCCCAGGGCCGCGTTGCTCAGTACTGGTATGACATCTGTGAAGTGGATGGTTCCAGATCACCAGGGCATCAGTAGGCTGGTGGAAGTGCGGGGGGGCGGGGGGGGGGTAGGAAGACTGCTCCCAGAAGGAGCTCTCCGCACTGACTAACTCCATTCTGCTCATCAGTGACAAAGCAGATTGACGTAGACGCTCACAGCAAAAACCCTCCGACCGCCGCAGCCTCTGAACTTTCACATCTGCACCACAGAGTTCAAACTGTCGTCTTCTATTCTTTTACAACGGCAGTTTTCTGCTCCTCAGCAGGTCCAACACCAGACAAAGCCCCGGCGAGAAGCTGATCATGACTGTTCATTGCAACCCTGTCAAAGTTCATCAAGCAGACCCCGGGTGAACTGAGTTAAGCAGCAGCAGGTCAAGGGTCATTCAACAATGGGAGTTCTGTCAGTACTATACTGTCCCCCGTTTTCAATCAGAGACCTGGGTATAACAAGCTTTACTCTGTATCTAACACCGCGCTGTACCTGTCCTGGGAGTGTTTGATGGAGACAGTGTAGAGGGAGCTTTACTCTGTATCTAACCCCGTGCTGTACCTGTCCTGGGAGTGTTTGATGGGGACAGTGTAGAGGGAGCTTTACTCTGTATCTAACCCCGTGCTGTACCTGTCCTGGGAGTGTTTGATGGGGACAGTGTAGAGGGAGCTTTACTCTGTATCTAACCCCGTGCTGTACCTGTCCTGGGAGTGTTTGATGGGGACAGTGTAGAGGGAGCTTTACTCTGTATCTAACCCCGTGCTGTACCTGTCCTGGGAGTGTTTGATGGAGACAGTGTAGAGGGAGCTTTACTCTGTATTTAACCCCGTGCTGTACCTGTCCTGGGAGTGTTTGATGGGGACAGTGTAGAGGGAGCTTTACTCTGTATCTAACCCCGTGCTGTACCTGTCCTGGGAGTGTTTGATGGGGACAGTGTAGAGGGAGCTTTACTCTGTATCTAACCCCGTGCTGTACCTGTCCTGGGAGTGTTTGATGGGGACAGTGTAGAGGGAGATTTACTATGTATCTAACCCCGTGCTGTACCTGTCCTGGGAGTGTTTGATGGGGACAGTGTAGAGGGTGCTTTACTCTGTATTTAACCCCGTGCTGTACCTGTCCTGGGAGTGTTTGATGGGGACAGTGTAGAGGGAGATTTACTCTGTATCTAACCCCGTGCTGTACATGTCCTGGGAGTGTTTGATGGGGACAGTGTAGAGGGAACTTTACTCTGTATCTAACCCCGTGCTGTACCTGTCCTGGGAGTGCTTGATGGGGACAGTGTAGAGGGAGCTTTACTCTGTATCTAATCCCGTGCTGTACCTGTCCTGGGAGTGTTTGATGGGTACGGTGTAGAGGGAGCTTTACTTTGTATCTAACCCCGTCCTGTACCTGTCCTGGGAGTGTTTGATGGGGACAGTGTAGACGGAGTTTTACTCTGTATCTAACCCCATGCTGTACCTGCCCTGGGAGTGTTTGATGGGGACAGTGTAAAGGGAGTTTAACTCTGTATCTAACCCCGTGCTGTACCGGCCCTGGGAGTGTTTGATGGGGACAGTGTAGAGGGAGGTTTACTCTGTATCTATACCCGTGCTGTACCTGCCCTGGGAGTGTTTGATGGGGACAGTGTAGAGGGAGCTTTACTCTGTATCTAACACTGTGCTGTACCTGTCCTGGGAGTGTTTGATGGGGAGAGTGTAGAGGGAGTTTTACTCTGTATCTAACCACGTGCTGTACATGTCCTGGGAGTGTTTGATGGGGACAGTGTAGAGGGAGCTTTACTCTGTATCTAAACCCGTGTTGTACCTGACCTGGGAGTGTTTGATGGGGACAATGTAGAGGGAGCTTTACTCTCTATCTAACCCCGTGCTGTACCTGTCCTGGGAGTGTTTGATGGGGACAGTGTAGAGGGAGCTTTACTCTGTATCTAACCCCGTGCTGTACCTGTCCTGGGAGTGTTTGATGGGGACAGTGTAGAGGGAGCTTTACTCTGTATCTAACCCCGTGCTATACCTGCCCTAAGAGTGTTTAATGGGGACAGTGTAGAGGGAGCTTTACTCTGTATCTAACCCCGTGCTGTACCTGTCCTGGGAGTGTTTGATGGGGAAAGTATAGAGGGACTTTACTCTGTATCTAACCCCCTGCTGTAACTGTCCTGGGAGTGTTTGATGGGGAAAGTGTTGAGGGAGTTTTACTCTGTATCTAACCCTGTGCTGTACCTGTCCTGGGAGTGTTTGATGGGGACAGTGTAGAGGGAGATTTACTCTGTATCTAACCCCGTGCTATACCTGCCCTAAGAGTGTTTAATGGGGACAGTGTAGAGGGAGTTTTACTCTGTATCTAACCCCGTGCTGTACCTGTCCTGGGAGTGTTTGATGGGGAGAGTGTAGAGGGAGCTTTACCTGTATCTAAACCCATGCTATACCTGTCCTGGGAGTGTTTAATGGGGACAGTGTAGAGGGAGTTTTACTGTGTATCTAACCCCATGCTGTACCTGCCCTGGGAGTGTTTGATGGGGACAAAGTAGAGGGAGCTTTACTCTGTATCTAACCCCGTGCTGTACCTGTCCTAGGAGTGTTTGATGGGTACGGTGTAGAGGGAGCTTTACTCTGTACCTAACCCCGTGCTGTACCTGTCCTGGGAGTGTTTGATGGGGACAGTGTAGACGGAGTTTTACTCTGTATCTAACCCATGCTGTACCTGCCCTGGGAGTGTTTGATGGGGACAGTGTAAAGGGAGTTTAACTCTGTATCTAACCCCGTGCTGTACCTGCCCTGGGAGTGTTTGATGGGGACAGTGTAGAGGGAGCTTTACTCTGTATCTATACCCGTGCTGTACCTGCCCTGGGAGTGTTTGATGGGAACAGTGTGGAGGGAGCTTTACTCTGTATCTAACACTGTGCTGTACCTGTCCTGGGAGTGTTGGATGGGGAGAGTGTAGAGGGAGTTTTACTCTGTATCTAACCCCGTGCTGTACCTGTCCTGGGAGTGTTTGATGGGGACAGTGTAGAGGGAGTTTTACTCTGTATGTAACCCCATGCTGTACCTGCCCTGGGAGTGTTTGATGGGGACAATGTAGAGGGAGCTTTACTCTGTATCAAACCCCGTGCTGTACCTGTCCTAGGAGTGTTTGATGGGGACAGTGTAGAGGGAGCTTTACTCTGTATATAACCCCGTGCTGTACCTGTCCTGGGAGTGTTTGATGGGAACAGTGTAGAGGGAGCTTTACTCTGTATCTAACCCTGTGCTGTACCTGTCCTGGGAGTGTTTGATGGGGACAGTGTAGAGGGAGCTTTACTCTGTATCTAACCCCGTGCTGTACCTGTCCTGGGAGTGTTTGATGTGGACAATGTAGAGGGACTTTACTCTGTATCTAACCCCGTGCTGTACTTGTCCTGGGAGTGTTTGATGGGGACAGTGTAGAGGGAGCTTTACTCTGTATCTAAACCCGTGTTGTACCTGACCTGGGAGTGTTTGATGGGGACAATGTAGAGGGAGCTTTACTCTCTATCTAACCCCGTGCTGTACCTGTCCTGGGAGTGTTTGATGGGGACAGTGTAGAGGGAGCTTTACTCTGTATCTAACCCCGTGCTGTACCTGTCCTGGGAGTGTTTGATGGGGACAGTGTAGAGGGAGCTTTACTCTGTATCTAACCCCGTGCTATACCTGCCCTAAGAGTGTTTAATGGGGACAGTGTAGAGGGAGCTTTACTCTGTATCTAAACCCATGCTGTACCTGACCTGGGAGTGTTTGATGGGGACAATGTAGAGGGAGCTTTACTCTCTATCTAACCCCGTGCTGTACCTGTCCTGGGAGTGTTTGATGGGGAAAGTATAGAGGGACTTTACTCTGTATCTAACCCCCTGCTGTAACTGTCCTGGGAGTGTTTGATGGGGAAAGTGTTGAGGGAGTTTTACTCTGTATCTAACCATGTGCTGTACCTGTCCTGGGAGTGTTTGATGGGGACAGTGTAGAGGGAGCTTTACTCTGTATCTAACCCCGTGCTATACCTGCCCTAAGAGTGTTTAATGGGGACAGTGTAGAGGGAGTTTTACTCTGTATCTAACCCCGTGCTGTACCTGTCCTGCGAGTGTTTGATGGGGAGAGTGTAGAGGGAGCTTTACCTGTATCTAAACCCATGCTATACCTGTCCTGGGAGTGTTTAATGGGGACAGTGTAGAGGGAGTTTTACTGTGTATCTAACCCCATTCTGTACCTGCCCTGGGAGTGTTTGATGGGGACAGGGTAGAGGGAGCTTTACTCTGTATCTAACTCTGTGCTGTACCTGTCCTAGGAGTGTTTGATGGGGACAGTGTAGAGGGAGCTTTACTCTGTTTCTAACCCTGTGCTGTACCTGTCCTGGGAGTGTTTGATGGGGACAGTGTAGAGGGAGCTTTAATCTGTATCTAACCCCGTGCTGTACCTGTCCTGGGAGTGTTTGATGGGGACAGTGTCGAGGGAGCTTTACCTGTATCTAAACCCATGCTATACCTGTCCTGGGAGTCTTTAATGGGGACAGTGTAGAGGGAGTTTTACTCTGTATCTAACCCCATGCTGTACCTGCCCTGGGAGTGTTTGATGGGGACAACGTAGGGGGAGCTTTACTCTGTATCTAACCCCGTGCTGTACCTTTCCTGGGAGTGTTTGATGGGGACAGTGTAGAGGGAGCTTTACTCTGCATCTAACTCTGTGCTGTACCTGTCCTGGGAATGTTTGATGGGGACAGTGTAGAGGGAGCTTTACTCTGTATCTAACTCTGTGCTGTACCTGTCCTGGGAGTGTTTGATGGGGACAGTGTAGAGGGAGCTTTACTCTGTATCTAACCCCGTGCTGTACCTGTCCTGGAAGTGTTTGATGGGGACAGTGTAGAGGGAGCTTTACTCTGTATCTAACCCCGTGCTGTACCTGTCCTGGGAGTGTTTGATGGGGACAGTGTAGAGGGAGCTTTACTCTGTATCTAACCCCATGCTGTACCTGTCCTGGGAGTGTTTGATGGGGACAGTGTAGAGGGAGCTTTACACAGTATCTAACCCCGTGCTGTACCTGTCCTGGGAGTGTTTGATGGGGACAGTATAGATGGAGCTTTACTCTGTATCTAACCCCGTGCTGTACCTGTCCTGGGAGTGTTTGATGGAGACAGTGTAGAGGGAGCTTTACTCTGTATCTAACCCCGTGCTGTACCTGTCCTGGGAGTGTTTGATGGGGACAGTGTAGAGGGAGCTTTACTCTGTATCTAACTCTGTGCTGTATCTGTCCTGGGAGTGTTTGATGGGGACAGTGTAGAGGGAGTTTTACTCTGTATGTAACCCCATGCTGTACCTGCCCTGGGAGTGTTTGATGGGGACAATGTAGAGGGAGCTTTACTCTGTATCTAACCCCGTGCTGTACCTGTCCTAGGAGTGTTTGATGGGGACAGTGTAGAGGGAGCTTTACTCTGTATATAACCCCGTGCTGTACCTGTCCTGGGAGTGTTTGATGGGAACAGTGTAGAGGGAGCTTTACTCTGTATCTAACCCTGTGCTGTACCTGTCCTGGGAGTGTTTGATGGGGACAGTGTAGAGGGAGCTTTACTCTGTATCTAACCCCGTGCTGTACCTGTCCTGGGAGTGTTTGATGTGGACAATGTAGAGGGACTTTACTCTGTATCTAACCCCGTGCTGTACTTGTCCTGGGAGTGTTTGATGGGGACAGTGTAGAGGGAGTTTTACTCTGTATCTAACCCCGTGCTGTACCTGTCCTGGGAGTGTTTGTTGGGGACAGTATAGAGGGAGTTTTACTCTGTATCTAACCCTGTGCTGTACCTGTCCTGGGAGTGTTTGATGGGGACAGTGTAGAGGGAGCTTGACTCTGTATCTAACCCCATGCTGTACCTGCCCTGGGAGTGTTTGATGGGGACAGTGTAGAGGGAGCTTTACTCTGTATCTAACCCCGTGCTGTACCTGTCCTGGGAGTGTTTGATGGGGACAGTGTAGAGGGAGCTTTACTCTGTATCTAACCCCGTGCTGTACCTGTCCTGGGAGTGTTTGATGTGGACAGTGTAGAGGGAGCTTTACTCTGTATCTAACCCCATGTTGTACCTGTCCTGGGAGTGTTTGATGGGACAGTGTAGATGGAGATTTACGCTGTATCTAACCCCGTGCTGTACCTGTCCTGGGAGTGTTTGATGTGGACAATGTAGAGGGACTTTACTCTGTATCTAACCCCGTGCTGTACTTGTCCTGGGCGTGTTTGATGGGGACAGTGTAGAGGGAGCTTTACTCTGTATCTAACCCTGTGCTGTACCTGTCCTGGGAGTGTTTGATGGGGACAGTATAGAGGGAGTTTTACTCTGTATCTAACCCTGTGCTGTACCTGTCCTGGGAGTGTTTGATGGGGACAGTATAGATGGAGCTTTACTCTGTATCTAACCCCGTGCTGTACCTGTCCTGGGAGTGTTTGATGGGGACAGTGTAGAGGGAGCTTTACTCTGTATCTAACCCCGTGCTGTACCTGTCCTGGGAGTGTTTGTTGGGGACAGTGTAGAGGTAGATTTACTCTGTATCTAACCCTGTGCTGTACCTGTCCTGGGAGTGTTTGATGGGGACAGTATAGAGGGAGTTTTACTCTGTATCTAACCCTGTGCTGTACCTGTCCTGGGAGTGTTTGATGGGGACAGTGTAGAGGGAGCTTGACTCTGTATCTAACCCCATGCTGTACCTGCCCTGGGAGTGTTTGATGGGGACAGTGTAGAGGGAGCTTTACTCTGTATCTAACCCCGTGCTGTACCTGTCCTGGGAGTGTTTGATGGGGACAGTGTAGAGGGAGCTTTACTCTGTATCTAACCCCGTGCTGTACCTGTCCTGGGAGTGTTTGATGTGGACAGTGTAGAGGGAGCTTTACTCTGTATCTAACCCCATGCTGTACCTGTCCTGGGAGTGTTTGATGGGACAGTGTAGAGGGAGATTTACGCTGTATCTAACCCCGTGCTGTACCTGTCCTGGGAGTGTTTGATGTGGACAATGTAGAGAGAGCTTTACTCTGTATCTAACCCCGTGCTGTACTTGTCCTGGGCGTGTTTGATGGGGACAGTGTAGAGGGAGCTTTACTCTGTATCTAACCCTGTGCTGTACCTGTCCTGGGAGTGTTTGATGGGGACAGTATAGAGGGTGTTTTACTCTGTATCTAACCCTGTGCTGTACCTGTCCTGGGAGTGTTTGATGGGGACAGTATAGATGGAGCTTTACTCTGTATCTAACCCCGTGCTGTACCTGTCCTGGGAGTGTTTGATGGGGACAGTGTAGAGGGAGCTTTACTCTGTATCTAACCCCGTGCTGTACCTGTCCTGGGAGTGTTTGTTGGGGACAGTGTAGAGGTAGATTTACTCTGTATCTAACTCTGTGCTGTACCTGTCCTGGGAGTGTTTGATGGGGACAGTGTAGAGGGAACTTTACGCTGTATCTAACCCCGTGCTGTACCTGTCCTGGGAGTGTTTGATGGGGACAGTGTAGAGGGAACTTTACGCTGTATCTAACCCCGTGCTGTACCTGTCCTGGGAGTGTTTGACGGGGACAGTGTAGAGGGAGCTTTACTCTGTATCTAACCCTGTGCTGTACCTGTCCTGGGAGTGTTTGATGGGGACAGTGTAGAGGGAGCTTTACTCTGTATCTAACCCCGTGCTGTACCTGTCCTGGGAGTGTTTGATGGGGACAGTGTACAGGGGGCTTTACTCTGTATCTAACCCCGTGCTGTACCTGTCCTGGGAGTGTTTGATGGGGACAGTGTAGAGGGAGCTTTACTCTGTATCTAGCCCCGTGCTGTACCTGTCCTGGGAGTGTTTGATGGGGACAGTGTAGAGGGAGCTTTACTCAGTATCTAACCCCGTGGTGTACCTGTCCTGGGAGTGTTTGATGGGGACGGTGTAGAGGGAGCTTTACTCTGTATCTAACCCCGTGGTGTACCTGTCCTGGGAGTGTTTAATGGGGACAGTGTAGAGGGAGCTTTACTCTGTATCTAACCAAAATCAATTTGAAAGCATAGTGTGATGGTGCAGAATATAAATTCTGAGATCTGCTCAGATTCCGATCAGTTATTATGTGTCAGGAAATGGGGAACATGACTGATGACAAGAGTTCCTGAGCTCGACCTGAGCTTCAGTGAGTGTTGATGAATTGGATACGATGAAGTGCTGCTGCTGTTGAGTCTGATTCACAGCTGATACCTCCTGTGCCATGAGTCCAACATACGTGTAAAACTCTGCTGCACAGAAAGGCTCTTTCTCTCTGACGGTGGTTAGGGTTGGTGTTTCGAGAATTGTATATAATAAAACTGGGCAAATACTGAAGGGTGCATTCTTGGTGAGGAGTTGCTGGGTCTGAGGATGCATCTCATCGACGTAATGTTGCGAGTCAGGACTGATGCTCATCTGTCCCGTCATTGCGGCCTGTATTTCCAGAATGTCCCACAAAAGCCTTTAGATCTGCCAGGGATTCTGGTGTTGAGGAGGGACCTTACTTTTCGATCACTGACACCTCATGCACCAGCCCAGCTCCAACCCTTTGCTTCATGGGGAACGTTTCCCCATCGACTGTCACTGGGCTACGAGTTCCATGGGCACTCACTCCCCACCACCCAAGTGACCGTCCGTCACAAGTGAGCCTAGGGCAGTGAGTATTAGTCAGCTACTCAACTCTCAGTGGCTTCGTAGCCCAGTCCAACATCTCCCCTTTCCCCACGGTCGTTCGCTGGATGGGGTCACACACTGACATGGACCTGCACCACAGGGACAGGCGGCTCACTACCGCCTCCTCAAGGGCAACTAAATGACCTTCACACCTCAAAATGAATTTCAAAAGTGGTGTAGGTACACCCACCGCGCTGTTAGGGAGGGAGTTCCAGGATTTTGACCCAGCGACAGTGAAGGAACGGTGATATATTTCCAAGTCAGGATGGTGAGTGACTTGGAGGGGAACTTCCAGGTGGTGGTGTTCCCATCTATCTGCTGCCCTTGTCCTTCTAGATGGTAGTGGTCGTGGGTTTGGAAGGTGCTGTCTAAGGAGCCTTGGTGAGTTCCTGCAGTGCATCTTGTAGACGGTACACACACTGCAGCTACTGCGCATTTGAATTGTTCTGACCAAAGGAGCAACAAATGGGCTGAACAGCAACTGATCTATTTACCGTTCAACTGCTTGGGCTAAATTTAAAGTTTTTTACTCAATGTCCGAATTTCCGTGTTTGAAAACAAATAAAAGGCCAAACAGAACCATGGTGCAAGGCTGGGCACCAGGAACAGGCAATCGCCGTGACGCACCGGCTCGTTCAGGATCTTTGGACCGACAACCTCCCCGTCTCCCTGGATCCAGCTGCCGATTCCAGCCCGCTGTGCTACTGAGGGAGAGCCACACTGTCTGAGGTGCCGTGAGGCGTGGGCCCTGTCTGCCCTCTCCGCGAAAGGCCCTGCGCTTAATGTTTCAAAGGAGAGCGCGTGGGGCGTTCTCCCAGGCTTCCTGGACCAATACTCATCCCCTCGACCCACACCTTACACAAAGACATTGTCACACCGCTGCTTGTGGGATCCTGCTGTGCACAGTTTGACTGCCGCGTCTCCTGCATTACAGCAGCAGCCTACACTTGAAAAAGTACCTCACTGGTTGTAAGCTGCTCTCGGGGGACATCCTGAGGTCCATGAAATATAAACGCAGGCCTTTTTCTTGCTTTCCAATTGCTCAACCTTTGCTGTCTTGTTGCAGTAAGGTTTACAGCCAGCAGGTGGTGCTGGTGCCCTGCTCCCCTGACATCCTGGGTTATTGACACCGGACTCTTGCTGTGCCACTCAAAACCAGTCTTCCAGGCCAAAATTCTCCCCGGTGCCAGCGGACAAACACCCCCCTCTACCCTCTCCCCCTCCCCCCTCCCCTCTCCCCTCTCCCTCTCCCCTCTCCCCTCTCCCCTCTCCCCTCTACCCTCTCCCCCTCCCCCCCTCCCCTCTCCCCTCTCCTCTCTCCCCCTCCCCTCTCCCCCCTCCCCTCTCCCCTCTCCCCCTCCCCTCTCCCCCTCCCCCCTCCCCTCTCCCCTCCCCCCTCTCCCCTCTCCCCTCTCCCCCTCCCCTCTCCCCCCTCCCCTCTCCCCTCTCCCCTCTCCCCCTCCCCTCTCCCCCCTCCCCTCTCCCCTCTCCCCTCTCCCCACTGCCCTGTGCCTGTTTGGAACTGAGTGGGAAAGCCCTACCCCCACACACACACACACCCCCCTCCCCCAACCCCACCCCCCACCCCCAACCCCACACCCCCGCCCCCCACCACCCCGCGCCCCCCCGCCCACACCCCCACTCCCACACCCCCCACCCCCAACCCCACACCCCCACCCCCACACCCCCACACCCACACCCCCAACCCCACACCCCCACCCCCCACCCCCAACCCCACCCCCACCCCCAAACCCACACCTCCACCCCCCCACACCCCCACCCCCAACCCCACACCCCCACGCCCAACCCCACACCCACACCCCCACACCCCCAACCCCACCCCCACACCCCCACACCCCCACCCCCAACCCCACACGCACACCCCCACACCCCCACACCCCCAACCCCAACCCCACACCCCCACCCCCACCCCCACACCCCCACACCCCCAACCCCAACCCCACACCCCCACCCCCACCCCCACACCCCCACACCCCCACCCCCCAACCCCACACCCACACCCCCACCCCCCCACACCCCCACCCCCAACCCCACACCCCCACGCCCAACCCCAACCCCACACCCCCACCCCCACCCCCACACCCCCACACCCCCACCCCCAACCCCACACCCACACCCCCACCCCCCCACACCCCCACCCCCAACCCCACACCCCCACCCCCACCCCCACACCCCCACACCCCCACCCCCAACCCCACACCCACACCCCCACCCCCCCACACCCCCACCCCCAACCCCACACCCCCACGCCCAACCCCACACCCACACTCCCACCCCCACCCCCACACCCACCCCCACACCCCCACCCCCACACCCCCACGCCCCCACCCCCAACCCCACACCCACACCCCCACACCCCCAACCCCACCCCCACACCCCCACACCCCCAACCCCAACCCCACAGCCCCACCCCCAACCCCACCCCCACACCCCCACGCCCCCACCCCCAACCCCACACCCACACCCCCACACCCCCACGCCCCCACCCCCAACCCCACACCCACACCCCCACACCCCCAACCCCACCCCCACACCCCCACACCCCCAACCCCAACCCCACACCCCCACACCCACACCCCCACCCCCAACCCCACACCCCCACCCCCACCCCCACACCCCCACACCCCCAACCCCAACCCCACACCCCCACCCCCACCCCCACACCCCCACACCCCCACCCCCAACCCCACACCCACACCCACACCCCCCCACACCCCCACCCCCAACCCCACACCCACACCCACACCCCCCCACACCCCCACCCCCACCCCCACACCCCCACACCCCCACACCCCCACGCCCAACCCCACACCCACACCCCCACACCCCCAACCCCACCCCCACACCCCCCACACCCCCAACCCCAACCCCACAGCCCCACCCCCAACCCCACCCCCACACCCCCACGCCCCCACCCCCAACCCCACACCCCCACCCCCAACCCCACCCCCACACCCCCACGCCCCCACCCCCAACCCCACACTCCCACTCCCAACCCCACCCCCACCCCCACACCCCCACCGGGCTCAACCAGTTAAATAAGCTCGACTCTCTGCCCCTCCTCCGCACGGGTTTGGTGGGACTGCGATTAGCTGTGCTGTGCTGCCTTTATCAGAGTCCGGCTGGTGACACCCCGCCCACCCCCCACCCCCCCACCCCACACACCCCACCCACCCCCCACCCCACCCCACACACCCCACCCCCCCCCACCCACCCCACCCCACACACCCCACCCCCCCCCACCCCACCCCACCCCACCCCACCCCCCCCACCCCACCCCCCCCACACCCCCCACCCCCCCCACCCCCCCCACCCCACCCCCCCCACCCCCCCACCCCACCCCCCCCCACCCACCCCACCCCACACACCCCACCCCCCCCACCCCACCCCACCCCACCCCACCCCCCCACCCCACCCCCCCCCACACCCCCCACCCCACCCCCCCACCCCACCCCACCCACACCCCCCACCCCCCCCACCCCCCCCACCCCACCCCCCCCACCCCACCCCACCCCACACACCCCACCCCACCCCCACACACCCCCCCACCCCACCCCACCCCACCCCCCCACCCCACCCCACCCCACCCCCCCCACCCCACCCCCCCACCCCACCCCACCCCACACACCCCACCCCACCCCACACACCCCACCCCCCCCACCCCACCCCCCCACCCCACCCCCCCACCCCACCCACCCCACCCCACACACACCAGCTAAACTAAAACAGCTGCTTATGGATTCAGACCCGCAGGAAGGCCACGGGGGAGGTGGGGGGGGGGTGTCACCAGCCGGGGGCTGTTAGACATGGAATTATTGCCATGCTGTCCATGCCTCCCTGCCTCTGAATCTCCTCCAGCCCTACAACCCTCCAATTCCGGCCTCTCGGGCGTCCCTCCCCCCGATTTTAATCGCTCCACCGTCAAGGTGAACTGGCCCCAAGCTCTGGAATTCCCTCCCTAAACCTCTCCCCCCCTCCCCCCCCCCCTCCCTCCACCCCCCTCCACCTCACTCTCCTCCTTTAAGCTGCTCCTTAAAACCTGCCTCTTTGACCAGGCCATTGACCACTGGTCCTAACAAACCCCTCCAGCGGTGTCTCACGCCGGGGTTTTCCAGGAACTGTCGCAGGCCTAAGGTCTGTTGACTCTGGCCCTGTGACAGGCTCTGGATCTGGGAAACCCCGGCTTTAATCTTTGTCCCAGCCTACCCTCCGGTTTCACACCTCAGGATGGTATTCCGATGCTAAAGATGCTGCTTGTTGATGTCGTTACCGGCCAAGGATGAAATCTATGAACGCAGGGTCAAATAGCTGCTGTTTATTAAAGGTCAAGAGTAGCATTTCCGGACAGGTAACTCGGAGACTGGGAAGGAGGAACCCGTGCTGTAAGGCGGAGCAGATACACACACAAGTTACTGCTGAAACCCTCCGGCTCTCTCCTTCCCCCATCTCCTCACCTCATATTACAAAGGAGTCATTTCCCAGCTCAGCTGTTATGTCGTCTCCCTCATGACCCTCCCTCTTGCTTTCACACTGGGTATCAGCGCAGCCTACGAAAGGTTCATAAGAACACGAGAATGTGCGGTTTACAGGAAATTACACCAACGGCCCATTCTCTTCACTTAAGCAGCAAAGAGTAAAGACCTGGGTGTATTCAGGAGCAGATTTGAGGGATTAGAACCACCCAAGACTGTTAGATATGGTGGCAGTTACTGCCTTGCAGATGTGTTGACATTTTCCCTCCCTAACTGCACGGTGGGTGTACCTGCGCCGCATGGACTGCAGCGGCTCAAGAAGGCAGTTCACCACCACCTTCTCAAGGGGCAATTAGGGATGGGCAATAAATGCTGGGCCCAGCCAGCGACTCCCACATCCCCTGTGTGAATTTTTTAAAACGTACAGATGTAGTTAGCGGTCACAAGTGCAGGTTTGTCAGCTTAAGATTTTAACTGCAGAACTAAAAAAAAATGAAAGCGATATTTAGTGATTCTGTTCTCCAAGGAGGATTTCTTAAATATTTGGAACCATTGAATGAATCAGGACAGAAGGCCATTCAGCCCATCGCGCTTGTGCTGGCTCCTTGGATGGAGCTATCCAGTTACTCCCATTCCCCTGCTCTTTAACCGTTGTCCTGGCAATGTTCTTCCTTTAAGTAGTTGTACAATTCCACTGAGAAAGTTACAGCTTGATTCGCTCCTGTCAGATTGTCAGGCAGTACCTTCCAATAACTCGCTGTGTGAAAAAAACACAGGAAAAACTCTCATCTCTTCCACACCCCCTCCCACCCCAGTCCTTCGGTCAATCAGTTTACATCTGTGGGTGGAATTTTCTGCCCCTCCCCCCCACCTTCTTTCGAAAGGCTTGCTGTGTCTTATAGCCCCAACCCCCCCCCATCGACTCCCCACCCCACCCCACCCCCCACCCCCCTCCCCACTGACAGGGCGGTAAACCTCTGCCTCGTGTCCCTTGTGTTACTGGCTCTCCCGCCTTTTTTTCTTCAACCACAGGATCTGGGTGTGACCGGCTGGGTGTGACCAGCATTTATGGCCATTCTCTAATTGCCCTTGAGAAGGGGGTGGTGAGCTGCCCCCTTGAGTACAACCAAGTGTCTCGCTAGGCCATTTCAGAGGGCAGCTCAGAGTCAACCCCGTTGCTGTGGGTCTGGAGTCACATGTAGGCCAGACCAGGTAAGGACGGTAGATTTCCATCCCTAAAGGGCATTAGTGACCCAGATGGGTTTTTACAGCAATCGGCAATGGTTTCAAGGTGACCATTACTGAGACTAGCTTTATATTCCAGAGTTATTAATCAATGGGATTGAAATTCCCACATTGTCCTGGTGGGATTTGAACCCATGATTCCAGGTCTCCGAATTACTAGTTCGCTGGTAACGTAACTATTACTTACCGGGAGTCCCCTCAAGACCTCAAGCAAGCCTCCCCCTTAATCTAGTCTGCTCCAAGGAGAACCGTCCCAGCCTCTGCAGTCTCTCCACATTAACCGGAGCCCCCATCCCTGGAATCATTCATTCCAGGAAACCGACACTGCCCTCGACAGCCTTCCAGAAGTGCGCTTCCCAGAATCGGGAACAGTGCCCCGGCTAGGCCCCAGACAACATTTAATAAAGGTTTAGCATAACCTGCTTTGTGCTCTATAGGCCTACTTGTAAAACCGAGGGACCCTCGATACCTGATTAGACGCCTCCTCAACTTGTCCTGCCTGCGTCAAAGATTGCTCAGTCATAACCTGTGACAGAGGTGAGGGTGACAGGCTGGTTTAACGACGTTGTTCGGAAGCTGGGCTAAAGAAACCCCCTCGACCCCCCCCCCCCCCCTCCCCCACCCCCACCGCCCCGGCTCTTATCCCCTCGTTGTCCCATTGCACTTTGGAGATTCCCCAACCATATAAAACCCAGCTATCTGCAGCACAACTGGCCAGTGTAACAAGGAGAGACTTGCTTTTCCACACTGCCTCCCCCGGCATCAGGGTGTCCTGAAGCGCTTTATGAAACGCTTCTGAAGCGCAGTCGCTGATGTAGGAGATGTGGCAGCCCAATGCGTGCACAGCAAGCTCCCAGAAAAAAACAGCAATGCGATCACGGCCAAATAATCTGGCTTTTTTGCGTTGATGATTGAGGGATGAATATTGGCCAGGACACCACCTGGGGTGGGGGGGGGCGGGGAGATCCCCTGTCCCTCTTTGAAGTAGTGCCCTGGGATATTTTTTTACATTTACCTGAGGGTAGGCAGGACCTCAGTTTAACACCCCCGACAATGCAGCCCCTCCCTCAGTACTGCAGCGGGAGGGTCAGCCTGGGTTATGTGCTCTGGAAGGGGACTTGGAGCCACAACCTTCAGGCTCAGAGAGGAGACCGCTAGCCTCTGACTGACAGCTGAAAAGGCTGAGCTGTTTGCTCTTCTTTTTCCAATCTTTTTTTATTGTGTAAGGAGCTGCAGTCTGCCCAGATCCTGGAGCCTAAACGGCAAGGAATCGATTGCAGAGGGACATTTCAGCCAGCAGTAACCATCAACTTACAACCCGCTGGCACAGCAGGGCCCCGCTCCTGCCGCGGTGAAAGCAGGAGGGGGAGGGAAGACTCGCCCTCCCTCTCTCGAGGACAAGATGCCCCGATGGCGCTGGGCACCAGTGTCTCCCGTGGCAACGCAGGGCCCTGAAAACAACCCCAAAAATCGGCACAAAACCTCAGGTACTGAAATCCCGGCGCCCGTGGTGACACCTGAGCCAGTCGGCCCTACAGAGTCAGGAAACTCGCTCAGAAACTGGCCGGGGTGGGTGGGGGGGGTGGGGGGGGGACATCATTGAGGGTATGTTCCCCCCACCCCCCCTCCCCCCCACCACCACCCACCCCTCGTGGGGTAATGGGGCATGGTCAGGGGTCGCTCATTTAAGACGGAGATGAGGAGGAATTTCTTCTTGAGAGTCAATTTGGAATTCTCTCCCTGGCCCATATTCAAGGCTGAGTTAATGGGACAGATTTTTGACGTGTGGGAGTCGG
This sequence comes from Isurus oxyrinchus, assembly GCA_026770705.1. NCBI lineage: Eukaryota > Metazoa > Chordata > Chondrichthyes > Lamniformes > Lamnidae > Isurus > Isurus oxyrinchus. Next base: position 259,166,751 of record JANJGN010000001.1, read on the forward strand.
GGGTAAGGGTCGCAGGCAGGAAGGGGGAGTTGAGTTGGGTGGGGGGGGTGGGGGGGGGGGGGGGGCGGTGGTGGAGGGGGGCAGTCAGGTCAGCCATGATCTTATTGAATGGCAGAGCAGGCTCAATGGGCTGGTTTTGACTGAGAGGCCTGAAGTTTGGGGCCTGTCTCGAGTACGCACCAGGCTGGATAGACAGGAAACGCTGACTGCTCACAAGTTGGCGGAAGGATAAGGAAGGGCAGGGGGGGGTGGAGGGTGAGGGGTGCATTGAGATCAGAGCAGGCTGAGTCAGGATAACAGCAGGTGACATGTCACGCACACTGTACAGCCCATTGCGGGGACAAAATGGGCCTCACACCAGGGGCAGGATTTTACAGCAGTGGGGTTGCCTGGTGTTAATTTGGGTAGAAGCTGAATCAGAACCAGGAGGCTTCATGAACCCGACACAGAGCGTGTGGAACAAATGCAGAATCAACCAGTTCTACCCAATGTTGGATCACACAGTCATCTACAGTGCGTCCCAAGATCAAACTGCACAATGCTCTGCTCAGACAGCCCCTTCAACACTGTGTCCAGTCCTCGCATGCAACTCAGCTCCTGACTCCCCAAAGACTGACCACAATCAGCGAGAGGCACCCAATCAGTGAGGGGAGAACTTCAGCCTAACTCCCTGGACTCAGCTCGAAGGACCTCATCCTGCTTTTTTTTTAACCTATGCCGTTGGTACCAAATGTGTACCATGCCTACTGTTGGCCCTGCGCCTCCAGAGTGCCCAACGGCCTCTCCAAGACACCCTTGACCCTGGCACCACGGAGGCAACATACCATCCTGGAGTCTCTTTAGCAGCCACAGAAATGCCTGTCTGTTCCCCTTTACTATTGAATCCCCCATCACTATAGCCCTGCCTCCCCTCTCATACAGCACAGCCACCTATGGTGCCGTGGACTTGGCTCCTGCTGCTTTCCCCTGAGAAGTCATCTCCCCCAACAGTATCCAAAACAGTATATCTGTTAGAGAGTGGAGGGGGGGAGGGGGGGACGGCCACAGGGGACTCCTGCACTACCTGCCTTCCTCTACTCTGCCTGGTGGGTCATCCGTTCCATTTCTGCCTGTTCCAATCTTTACTTGCAGTGTGACTGCCTCACTGAAGGTTCTGTCCACGACGATCACAGCATCGCGGATGCTCCACAGTGAATCCACCCGCAGCTCCAGCTTTGAAATACGGTTATCCAGTAACGGCAGCTGGACACACTTCCTGCACACGTGGTCACCAGGGACACTGGAAGTGTCCGTGACTTCCCACATAGCGCAGGAGGAGCATATCATGGGTGCGAGCTCTGCTGCCATGACTTCCCTTTAGATTAAGCTCGTTATTTACTCCCTTTAAATAATACTAACTACACTTATTCCACTCCAAACACTCCCACTACAGTCCAAAGTCCTCACCTTATTTTGTTTAAGCCAATGGACTGCAACAGTTTAAGTAATAGAAAAAGTAGAAGTGGAAGTACTCACCTGACCGCACTTACCAATCAGCTTCCTCCCCTGCCTCGCGTCACTTTTTGAATCATGATGCCATTTCGAGCTCCACCACCTGAAGGTCCTGAGGGTAAGCCTCTCCTCTCTGGTGTCAGCCTCTGTTTCTCACACCTCTTTACATCACTCTCGCTGGCCTCTCCCCTCCGGTCTGAAACTCACCTTATTCCAACCCGAGCAGCAGCTTTTAGTTAATTGCTGGAATTAAAGAAAGACGAGACTTTCGATAGACTTGAACCCTTAATTTAACCCTTAAACTCCCTCAGTCACCAATCTCCAACTGAAGCTCTCTGCTGCAGCCAAGCACAGCACTCACACACACTCAGAAATGGTAAGGGCAAGAAGTCACTTGTGGGGGTTGTGTCCACATCCCCTAACAGTAACTGCAGGGTAGGGTTGAGCATAAGGGAAGAGATTATTGGAGCTTGTCAGAAAGGTACATAGAAACATAGAAACTAGGAGCAGGAGGAGGCCATTCGGCCCTTCGAGCCTGCTCCACCATTCATTATGATCATGGCTGGTCATCCAACTCAACAGCCTGCTCCCGCTTTCTCCCCATACCCTTTGATCCCTTTCGCCCCAAGAGCTATATCTAACTCCTTCCTGAAAACATACAATGTCTTGGTCTCAACTACTTTCTGTGGTAATGAATTCCGCAGGCTCACCACTCTCTGGGTGAAGAGATTTCTCCTCATCTCAGTCCTAAATGGTCTACCCCTTATCCTCAGACTGTGACCCCTGGTTCTGGACTCCCCCACCATCGAGAACATCCTTCCTGCATCTACCCTGTCCAGTCCTGTTAGAATTTTATAGGTTTCTATGAGATCCCCCCTCATTCTTCTGAACTCTAGCGAATGTAATTCTAACCAACTCAATCTCTCCTCATATGTCAGTGCCACCATCCCAGGAATCAGTCGGGTAAACCTTCACTGCACTCCCTCTATAGCAAGTATATCCTTCCTCAGATAAGGAGACCGAAACTGCACACAATATTCCAGGTGTGGTCTCACCAACGCCCTGTACAATTGCAGCAAGACGCCCCTGTTCCTGTACTCCAATCCTCTGGCTATGAAGGCCAACATACCATTTGCCTTCTTTACCGCCTGCTGCACCTACATGCTTACCTTCAGTGACTGGTGTACAAGGACACCCAGGTCTCGTTTCACATTCCCCTCTCTCAATTTATAGCCATTCAGATAATCTGCCTTCCTGTTTTTGTTACCAAAGTGGATAACCTCACATTTATCCACATTATACTGCATCTGCCATGCATTTGCCCACTCACTCAGCTTGTCCAAATCACACTGAAGCATCTCTGCATCCTCCTCACAGCTCACCCTCCCACCCAGCTTTGTGTCATCTGTAAATTTGGAGATATTACATTTAATTCCCTCATCTAAATCATTAATATATATTGTGAATAACTGGGGTCCCAGCACCGACCCCTGCGGTACCCCACTAGTCACTGCCTGCCATTCGGAAAAAGACCCGTTTATTCCTACTCTTTATTTCCTCTCTGCCAACCAGTTTTCTATCCATCTCGATACGCAATCCCATGCACTTTAATTTTACATGCCAATCTCTTATGTGGGACTTTGTCGAAAGCCTTCTGAAAGTCCAAATAAACCACATCCACTGGCTCCCCCTCATCAACTCTACTAGTTATATCCTTGAAAAATTCCAGTAGATTTGTCAAGCATGATTTCCCTTTCATAGATCCATGCTGACTCTGTCCGGATCTGTCACTGTTTTCCAGGTGATAATCATAGCACAGAAGGATCATATCACGGGTGCGAGCTCTGCTGCCATGACTTCTCTTTAGATTAAGTTCATTAGTTACCCCTTTAAAGAATACTAATTATGCTAGGGGCCTTATTCCGCTCCAAAGCACGGTGATAATCATGGGAGATTTGAATTTACATATAGACTAGAAAAGTCAGATGGGCAAAGATAGTGTAGATAGCCTAATTAGGGGGAGGGGATGGCATGGTGGTATTGTCACTGGACTGGTAATCCAGACACCCAGGGTAATGATCTGGGGACCCGGGTTTGAATCCCACCACAGCAGATGGTGGAATTTGAATTCAATAAAAATCTGGGATTAAAAGTCTGATGATGACCGTGAAACCATTGCGAATGTTATAAAAACCCACCTGGTTCACTAATGCCCTTTAGGGAAGGAAATCTGCCATCCTTACCTGGTCTGGCCTACATGTGACTCCAGACCCACAGCAACGTGATTGACTCTTAAAATGCCCTCTTAACAAGGGCAATTAGGAATGGGCAATAATTGCTGGCCTAACCAATGACACCTGCATCCCATGAACAAATAATTTTTAAAGATGAGAAGTGCATTGAATGTTTTTGGGATAGTTTCATAGGACAGCATGTTCTGCATCCAACCAGAGAGCAGGCTATACCAGACCTGGTGTTGTGCAATGAGGTGGGAATAAGTAATGATCTCATAGTGAAGATGCCCCCTTAGGTAGCGGTGACCATAATATGATCGAATTTTACATTCAGCTTGAGGGAGAGAGGAGTGGGTCTGAGACTTCGTATTTAAACTTAAATAAGGGTAATTATGAGGGCATGAAAGCTGAGCTGGCTGAAGTGAATTGGCAAATTAAGTTAAGGGATAGGTCAATAGAGATGCAGTGGCTAATATTTAAGGGGATATTTCAGAATGCACAGAATAGATAGATTCCAATGAGTAAGAAAAAGTCCAAGGGACAAACCAGCACCATCCATGATTAACTAGAAAGGTTAAAGGTGGTATCAAACTTAAAGAGAAAGCATATAATTGTGGAAAGATAAGTGGAAGGCCAGAAGATTGGACAGAATATAAGGAACAGCAAAGAATGACAAAAGACTAATAAGGAGGGAAAAATTAGAGTATGAGAGAAAGCTAGCCTGAAACATAAAAACAGATAGTAAGAGTTCCTATAAGTATTTTAAAAAGAAGAGTTTAAAAAGTGAGCATTGATCCTATAGAAAGTTTTTATTTATTCATTCAGGGGATGTTGGCTTCTCTGGCTGGGCCCAGCATTTATTGCCCATCCCTAGTTGCCCTTGAGAAGGAGGTGGTGAGCTACCTTCTTGAACCGCTGCAGTCCATGTGGTGTAGGTACACCCACAGTGCTGTTAGGGAGGGAGTTCCAGGATTTTGACCCAGCGACAGTGAAGGAACGGTGATATATTTCCAAGTCAGGATGGTGAGTGATTTGGAGGGGAATGATAGATGTGTTCCATCTATCTGCTGCCCTTGTCCTTCTAGGTGGTAGTGGTCACGGGTTTGGTGCTGTCTAAGGAGCCTTGGTGAAGTGAGTCTGGAGAATTGATAATGGAAAAGAAGGAGATGGTAGATGAATTGAACAGGTATTTTGCATCAGTTTTCACTATAGAGGATACAGGTAACATCCCAGAAGTGCTATAAACCAGGAAATGGAAGTGGGGAAGGAAGTCAGGAAAATTACAGTCACCAGAGAAATGGTACTGAATAAACTGTTGGAGATGCGGCTGACAAGAGACCAGATCCTGATGGACTTCATCCTAGGGTCTTAAAAGAAATGTCTAGTGAGATAGATGACACATTGGTCTTAATTTTCCAAAACTCCCTAGATTCGGGGAAGGTCCCATTAGATTGGAACATAGCAAATGTAACTCCTTAATTCAAAGTGGGAGGAAGACAGAAAGCAGGAAACCACAGGCCAGTGAGTCTAACATCTGTCATGGGGAATGTGTTAGAAGCTGTTATTAAAAAAGTTATAGAGGGCACTTAGATAGGCTTGAGGTCATCAGGCAAAGTCAACATGATTTTGTGAAAGGGAAATCATGTCTAACCAACTCGTTGGGGTTCTTTGAGGAAGGAACATGTGCAGTGGATAAAGGGGAACGGGTGGACGTACTGGACTTAGATTTCCAGAAGGCATTTGATAAAGTGCCACATCAAAGGTTATTGCAGACAATAAAAGCTCATGGTGTAGGGGGTAACATATTGGCATGGATAGAAGATTGGCTGGTGAACAGGAAGCAGAGAATTGGCATAAATTAGTCTTTTTCAGGTTGGCAGGATGTGACGAGTGGTGTGTCACAGGGATCAGTGCTGGGACCTCAACTGTTTACACTTTATATAAATGATTTGAGTGAAGGGATTGAAGGGATGGTTGCTAAATTTGCTGATGACTCAAAGGTAGGTAGGAAAGTAAATTATGAAGAGGACTTAAGGAGGCTGCAAACAGATAGAGATAGGTTAAGTGAGTGGGCAAAGATCTGGCAGATGGAGTTTAATGTGGGAAAATGTGAAATTGTGCATTTTGGCAGGAAAAATAAAAGAGAAGCCTATTATCCAAATGGTGAGAGATTGCAGAGCTCTGAGGTGCAGAGGGATCTGGGTGTCCTAGTGTATGAATCACAAAAGGTTAGTGTGCAAGTACAGCAGGTAATTAGGAAAGTTAATAGAATGTTATTTATTGTGAGGGCAATTGAATACAAAAGTAGGGAGGTTATGCTTCAATTGTACAGGGCACTAGTTAGACCACATCTGGAATACTGTGTACAGTATTGGTCACCTTATTTAAGGAAGGGTGTAAATGCGTTGGAAGCAGTTCAGAGAAGATTTACCAGACTAATACCTGGAATGGGCGGGTTGTCTTATGAGGAAAGGTCGGAAAGACTAGGCTTGTATCCACTGGAGTTTAGAAGAGTAAGAGGCGATTTGATTGAAACATATAAGATCCTGAGGGGTCTTGACAGGGTGGATGTGGATAGGATGTTTCCTCTTGTAGGAGAATCTGGAACTAGGGGCCACTGTTTAAAAATAAGTGGTTGCCTATTTAAAACAGGGATGAGGCAAAATCTTTTCATTCAGAGGGTCATGAGTCTTTGTAACTCTCTTCCTGGAAAGGCAGTGGAAGCAGAGTCTTTGAATATTTTTAAGGCAGAGGTGGATAGATTCTTGGTAAGCAAGGGGGTGATATGTTGTTGGGGATAGGTGGGATGCAGATTCCAGATTACTATCAGATCAGCCATGATCTTATTAAATGGCGGAGCAGGCTCGAGGGGCCGAATGGCCTGCTCCTGCTCCTTGTTCATATGTTCGTAAGGCACAAGTCAGGAGTGTGATGGAACATTCTCCACTTGCCTGGATGAGTGCAACACTCAAGAAGCTTGACACCATCCAGGACAAAGCAGCCCCGCTTGATTGGCACCACATCCACAAACATTCACTCCCTCCACCATGGATGCTCAGTAGCAGCAGTGTGTGTACCATCTACAAAATGCACTGCAGGAATTCACCAAGGCTCCTTCGACAGCACCTTCCAAACCCACAACCACTACCATCTAGAAGGATAAGGACAGCAGGTAGATGGGAACACCACCACCTGGAAGTTCCCCTCCAAGTCACTCACCATCCTGACTTGGAAATATATCGCCGTTCCTTCACTGTCACTGGGTCAAAATCCTGGAACTCCCTCCCTAACAGCACTGTGGGTGTACCTACACCACATGGACTGCAGCGGTTCAAGAAGGCAGCTCACCACCACCTTCTCAAGGGCAACTAGGGATGGGCAATAAATGCATTTGCATCCCATAAAACAATATAAACCAAGCAGCTCTGGTCCAGGAAGAACCAGAAGATGTTATATAAATATGTAAAGGCCAAGAGGATAACTAAGGAAAGAATAGAGTCAATTAGAGGTCAGAAAGGTAATGTACGATTGGAGGCAGAGAGATGGGCATGGTTCTTAAGATCATAACAAATAGCAGTAGGCTATTCGGCCCCTCGAGCCTGCTCTACCCTTTGACAAGAACATGGCTGATCTGACTGTGGCCTTAACTCCACTTTCCTGCCTGTGCCCCCTCAAAAGCCCTCGACCCCCCAAAAATCTGTTTAATTCAGGCTCGAATATATTCAATGACCCAACCTCCACTGCTCTCTGTGAAAGAGAATTCCAGAGACGAATGAGGAAAGCAATTCCTTCTCAGCTCTGTCTTAAATAGAGACCCCCTTCTATTGAAATTGTGCTTATTTATGTATTTATGTGGCTGGTCCAGTTCAGTTTCTGGTCAATGGTAACCCCCAGGATGTTGATAGTGGGAGATTCAGTGATGGTAATGCCATTGGATGTCAATGGTCGATGGTTGGATTCTCTCTTGTTGGAGATGGTCATTGCCTGACACTTGTGTGGTGCGAATGTTAGTTGCCACTTGTCAGCCCAAGCCTGGATATTGTCCAGGTCTTGCTGCATTTGGACATGGACTGCTTCAGTATCTGAGGAGTTGTGAATGGTGCTGAATATTGTGCAATCATCAGCGAACATCCCCACTTCTGACCTTATGATGGAAGGAAGGTCATTGATGAAGCAGCTGAAGATGGTTGGGCCGAGGACACTACCCTGAGGAACTCCTGAAGTGATGTCCTGGAGCTGAGATGACTGACCTCCAACAACCACAACCATCTTCCTTTGTGCTGGGTATGACTCCAACCAGCAGAGAGTTTCCCCCCTGATTCCCATTGAATCCAGTTTTGCTAGGACTCCTTGATGCCACACTCGGTCAAATGCGGCCTTCATGTCAAGGGCAGTCACTCTCACCTCACTTCGGGAGTTCAGCTCTTTTGTCGATGGCGGAACACTCTTTCCAATGCGTCATGTTTAGTTTGCATGGAAACCAGTCCTGAATATCCACATGCACTCACCCAACTCTGGGTCCGCGAGAATGATCGAGATTCAGGAGCACAAACACTGGGAGTCCTCACGCTCGCATGTCATTGGTCATAATAATATAAGAAATAAGAGCAGGAGTAGACCAAACGGCCTGTCGAGCATGTGCCACCAATCAATCCGATCATGGCTGACCTTGGGCTGTAACTCCATTTCCCCTCCTGCTCCCCATGTCCCTTAATTCCTTGAGAGAATAAAAACCTGTCTGACTGAGCTTGAAATGTATTCAACGATGGTGCACCCAGAACCCTCTGGAGGTGGAGAGTTCCAAGGATTCACAATGTTTTAAATGAAGAGTTTTCTCCTCCCCTCAGTCCTAACAATCGGCCTCACGCTGGGACTGTGCCCCCTGTGTTTTCAATTCCATGACCGGGCGCAGCCACCTTATCAAGTCCTCTAAGGATTTTATGTTTCACTGAGATCACCTCTCATTCTTGCATCCTCCAGAGAAAATAAACTATTTCTATCAAATCTTCCCTCAAAGATAAACCCATCTCATCTTTACTTCACCCGCTCTAAGGCAAGCAAATGTGAGGTAGAACATTTTGGTGGGAAGGGTTAATCCTTGGAGAAGAGTTCTAAATGGCCTGTCCAACTCCTTCCTTGTTTCCCTCCAGCCTCCATCTTCACTCTCCCTCTCTAGCCTCCCAACGTAACCCTGGGCATCGGGAAACGGTTCCTCAGTCCAGCCCTTAACCCCCAACCGCTGACATAGTTCAGGAGTCATGTCTGGCCTGGGAGTTAATCATCTCTAATTCACGGAATGCCCCACAGTTTCTGAGCTCTGACTGTCACTATAGCAACACTGGGCCTGATCGACACCCCACCCATCGAGATTCAGGCCTGGGTTTGCCCCCCCTCCCCTGTCTCTCTGCTTTCCGTCATTCCCAGAAACAGAAGGACCTGCCCATTACTCACAATAAGAGGTTATGATGGAAGAATTACTCCAGGTTTTTTTTGGTTCCAGTTGGTTTAGTTTCAAGACAACTCCTCAGTGTGATTAACCTCCAAGTAGCTTCCACACCAAGTGTCCCAGCTGTATCTTTTTGTTCCGTTTAGATGGGATAATCAATGCCCATCACCAGTTTAACTAGCAATTGTCTTTAACAAGGTGACTGCCGGGCAGTGTGATTACTCATACATTGGCACTGCTCCTGGTGTCCTGAGTGGGGTTGCCCACTCCTCCAGGATTTCCCAGGAGCCTCCAGGGGTTGATGACTGATCTCCGTACGTTGCTGGGAGTAAAATTAAAATTGTGACTTTTCTTCAAGTGCTTCGAAAATTTTTATTTATTGAATAAAAAATATTGGCGATGGGGAAAAGAAGTGTTTGACTGAGGGCCAACAATCATCCAATGGGGTGACATTCTTTTCCCTTTCTGATTGGCTGTGGGTGGGGGGGTGGGAGGGGCCAGAGAATGGACTAATAGCACGAGGGTGGGGGCAAGACGATTGGCCGAAGGCTGCCATGTAATGTCTCCTCCAGGAATACAGCCAATCAGAGTTGGCAATGAGAGCAGGACCTCTCCCATCCATACTCTCACCCCCCCTCCCCCTCCCCCTGCCCCTCTGCAGGCTTTTCCCTTAACACTGCCTCAGCGAGCACCCTCACCCAATGATGCGGTAAACTGCCCCCCCTCCCCCGCCCACCTCCCCACCATCATAAAATGGAGCTGGGCAGAAACCCACTCTCCCCCCTCCCAAAATTATTCCAAGGAGGCTGACCCCAGGAGATTGTTAGGGCCACGGGTACAAAGCTTCACCATAAAACAGGGTCTCAAGGGAACATTTTTCTGTCAGAAGCCGAGAAATTTCAGTCTGATCGACTTGGGTTTGCTGATGTCACAAAGATAGGTGGGAGAGTAAGATGTGAGGAGGACATAAGGAGACCACAAAGTGACATAGATAGGTTCAGTGAGTGAGCAAAGGCCTGGAAAATGGAGTATAACGTGGGCAAATCTGAAATTGTTCATTTTGGCAGAAAGAATAAAAAAGCTCATTATCTAAATAGTGAGAGATTGCAGAGCCCAGAGATGCAGAGGGATCTGGGTGTCCTAGTGCATGAATCACAAAAGGTTAGTGTGCGGGTACAGCAGCTAATTAGGAAAGTTAATAGAATGTTATTTATTGTGAGGGCAATTGAATACAAAAGTAGGGAGGTTATGCTTCAGTTGTACAGGGCACTAGTTAGACCACATTTGGAGTACTGTGTACAGTATTGGTCACCTTATTTAAGGAAGGGTGTAAGTGTGTTGGAAGCAGTTCAGAGAAGATTTACCAGACTAATACCTGGAATGGGCGGGTTGTCTTATGAGGAAAGGTCGGAAAGACTAGGCTTGTATCCACTGGAGTTTAGAAGAGTAAGAGGCGATTTGATTGAAACATATAAGATCCTGAGGGGTCTTGACAGGGTGGATGTGGAGACGATGTTTCCTCTTGTAGGAGAATCTGGAACTAGGGGCCACTGTTTAAAAATAAGGGGGACGTTAATTTAATACAGAGATGAGGAGAAATGTTTTCTCTCTCAGAGGGTCGTGAGTCTGTGGAACTCTCTCCCTCAAAAGGCAGTGGAAGCAGAGGCTTTGAATATTTTGAAGACAGAGCTAGATAGATCCTTGATTAACAAGGGGGTGAAAGGTTATCGGGAGTAGGCAGGAATGTGGAGTTGAGGTTACGAGCAGATCAGTCATGATCTTATTGAATGGTGGAGCAGGCTCGAGGGGCTGAGTGGTCTACTCCTGTTCCTAATCCGTATGTTTGCATATGGAATTCCTGTTCTTCTGGAACACTGAAGAACGGGTGGGGGGAATCAATCTGACAGTACAGGGAATGACTGACTAACTGTGCCCAATGAGATTCAGGAAGGCTGAGGTCAGAGGTGTCAACCAGATAAGTGAGGGTGAGCGCTGCACCATCAGCACTGTTCACAATTCCAGCAACACACACCCCATGGGCAAGAAAAGAGACACGCAGCTGAAGAATATGTTAGATACAGAGGAAATCTCCTTCTACACTGTCCCCATCAAACACTCCCAGGACAGGTACAGCACAGGGTTAGATACAGAGTAAAGCTCCCTCTACACTGTCTCCATCAAACACTCCCAGGACAGGTACAGCACGGGGTTAGATACAGAGTAAAGCTCCCTCTACACTGTCCCCATCAAACACTCCCAGGACAGGTACAGCACAGGGTTAGATACAGAGTAAAGCTCCCTCTACACTGTCTCCATCAAACACTCCCAGGACAGGTACAGCACGCGGTTAGATACAGAGTAAAGCTCCTTCTACACTGTCTCCATCAAACACTCCCAGGACAAGTACAGCACGGGGTTAGATACAGAGTAAAGCTCCTTCTACACTGTCCCCATCAAACACTCCCAGGACAGGTACAGCATGGGATTAGATACAGAGTAAAGCTCCCTCTACACTGTCCCCATCAAACACTCCCAGGACAGGTACAACACGGGTTAGATACAGAGTAAAGCTCCCTCTACACTGTCCCCATCAAACACTCCCAGGACAGGGACAGCACGGGGTTAGATACAGAGTAAAGCTCCCTCTACACTGTCCCCATCAAACACTCCCAGGACAGGTACAGCACGGGGTTAGATACAGAGTAAAGCTCCCTCTACACTGTCCCCATCAAACACTCCCAGGACAGGTACAGCACGGGGTTAGATGCAGAGTAAAGCTCTCTCTACACCGTCCCCATCAAACACTCCCAGGACAGGTACAGCACGGGGTTAGATACAGAGTAAAGCTCCCTCTACACTGTCCCCTTCAAACACTCCCAGGACAGGTATAGCACGGGGTTAGATACAGAGTAAAGCTTCGTCTACACTGTCCCCATCAAACACTCCCAGGACAGGTACAGCACGGGGTTAGATACAGAGTAAAGCTCCCTCTACACTGTCTCCATCAAACACTCCCAGGACAGGTACAGCACGGGGTTAGATACAGAGTAAAGCTCCCTCTACACTGTCCCCATCAAACACTCCCAGGACAGGTACAGCACAGGGTTAGATACAGAGTAAAGCTCCCTCTACACTGTCTCCATCAAACACTCCCAGGACAGGTACAGCACGCGGTTAGATACAGAGTAAAGCTCCTTCTACACTGTCTCCATCAAACACTCCCAGGACAAGTACAAGCACGGGGTTAGATACAGAGTAAAGCTCCTTCTACACTGTCCCCATCAAACACTCCCAGGACAGGTACAGCATGGGATTAGATACAGAGTAAAGCTCCCTCTACACTGTCCCCCATCAAACACTCCCAGGACAGGTACAACACGGGGTTAGATACAGAGTAAAGCTCCCTCTACACTGTCCCCATCAAACACTCCCAGGACAGGTACAGCACGGGGTTAGATACAGAGTAAAGCTCCCCTCTACACTGTCCCCTTCAAACACTCCCAGGACAGGTACAGCACGGGGTTAGATACAGAGTAAAGCTCCCTCTACACTGTCCCCATCAAACACTCCCAGGACAGGTACAGCATGAGGTTAGGTACAGAGTAAAGCTCTCTCTACACTGTCCCCATCAAACACTCCCAGGACAGGGACAGCACGGGGTTAGATACAGAGTAAAGCTCCCTCTACACTGTCCCCATCAAACACTCCCAGGACAGGTACAGCACGGGGTTAGATACAGAGTAAAGCTCCCTCTACACTGTCCCCATCAAACACTCCCAGGACAGGTACAGCACGGGGTTAGATACAGAGTAAAGCTCTCTCTACACCGTCCCCATCAAACACTCCCAGGACAGGTACAGCACGGGGTTAGATACAGAGTAAAGCTCCCTCTACACTGTCCCCTTCAAACACTCCCAGGACAGGTATAGCACGGGGTTAGATACAGAGTAAAGCTTCGTCTACACTGTCCCCATCAAACACTCCCAGGACAGGTACAGCATGAGGTTAGGTACAGAGTAAAGCTCCCTCTACATTGTCCCCATCAAACACTCCCAGGACAGGTACAGCACAGGGTTAGATACAGAGTAAAGCTCTCTCTACACCGTCCCCATCAAACACTCCCAGGACAGATACAGCACGGGGTTAGATACAGAGTAAAGCTCCTTCTACACTGTCCCCATCAAACACTCCCAGGACAGGTTCAGCACGGGGTTAGACTCAGAGTAAAGCTGCTCCAGTTTCTGACATGCTGGTTATACTCGGTGTCCATTGATTTCCCCCTCTCTCCCCGTGGCGTCTGTGTAATTCTCACTCTCTCTACTCTCTCCTCAGTTCCAATCAGCGGAATAAGGACAGAAAAGGAAGTCTGTTTTTTGTAAGAATTTTATTGATTGAGTTTTATCCATTCAGTTGAAGTGGATGACGTGACAGATCTGACAGCAGAGCTCAAGTGATGCAAATTGAAGTTAATCCATTCATTTATTTGTCTAACCTCCAAAGATCAGCGTATAGAGCAGTGGGAAGATCCCACACACACAGGCCCACTGGTGTAGTTAACAAGTGGACACTCAGTCTCCAATAACCCTGCAACCCAATGTCCAGCCCCTCACTCCCCTCACACAGAATCTTTTGCTTTCTTGGTTTTTACCGTGAGAATTTCTTGTTAAATTCCTATCATCATAAAATCAGCAATTCTCAATGTATCACCTTGGTCTTTGTCTTCCTTAGATCTTACTCTCATCTTAGGAGGGATTGAGGAATATGATGAGGAGGACGGAAGGAGCTTGGTGAGGAGAGACGGAGGGACATGGTGCGGAGGGAGCGAGAGGTATGAGTGGGAGGGAGCGAGGAACATGGTGCGGAGGGAGCGAGGGGTATGAGTGGGAGGGAGCGAGGGACATGGTGGGGAGGGAGCGAGGGGTATGAGTGGGAGGGAGCGAGGGACATGGTGTGGAGGGAGTGAGGGGTATGATGAGAGGGACTGAGGGACATGGTGTGGAGGGAGCGAGGGGTATGAGTGGGAGGGAGCGAGGGACATGGTGTGGAGGGAGTGAGGGCAATGATGAGAGGGACTGAGGGACATGGTGCGGAGTGAGACGTTTAGTGAGGAGGGAGTGAGGAACATGGTGTGGAGGAATGAGGGGTATGAGTGGAAGGGAGTGAGGGACATGTTATGGAGGGAGTGAGGGGTATGAGTGGGAGGGGACTGAGGGACATGGTGCGGAGTGAGACGTTTAGTGAGGAGGGAGTGAGGGGTATGAGTGCGAAGGAGTAAGGAACATGGTGCGGAGGGAGTGAGGGGTATGAGTGGGAGGGAGCGAGGGACATGGTGTGGAGTGAGACGTTTAGTGAGGAGGGAGTGAGGAACAAGGTGCGGAGGGAGTGAGGGGTATGAGTGGGAGGGACTGAGGGACATGTTATGGAGGGAGTGAGGGGTATGAGTGGGAGGGACTGAGGGACATGTTGCGGAGTGCGACATTTAGTGAGGAAGGAGTGAGGAACAAGGTGCGGAGGGAGTGAGGGGTATGAGTGTGAGGGAGCGAGGGACATGTTATGGAGGGAGTGAGGGGTGTGAGTGTGAGGGAGCGAGGGACATGTTATGGAGGGAGTGAGGGGTGTGAGTGTGAGGGAGCGAGGGACATGTTATGGAGGAGTGAGGGGTGTGAGTGTGAGGGAGCGAGGGACATGTTATGGAGGGAGTGAGGGGTGTGAGTGTGAGGGAGCGAGGGACATGTTATGGAGGGAGTGAGGGGTGTGAGTGTGAGGGACTGAGGGACATGGTGCGGAGTGAGACGTTTAGTGAGGAGGGAGTGAGGAACATGGTGTGGAGGAGTGAGGGGTATGAGTGGGAGGGAGTGAGGGACATGTTATGGAGGGAGTGAGGGGTATGTGGGAGGGAGTGTGTCGTTCTGCGCCTGCTGTTGAATGGATGAGGCCCCAAAGTTTATGAAAGATCCGGATCTAACTTCCCAGTAGATCCCAGTTCTTTTTAGGGAATGACTGAGGGAGAGAGGAGGTGGTAGAAGGGGGGGGTGGGTGGGCGGGGAGGGGGTTCAGAGGGTGGTACAGGGAGGGGGTGTGGGGGATGTTAGAGGGAGGGGTGGGTGGGTGGGGTGGGTGAGGGGGTTGGTACAGGGAGGGGGGCAGGGGGGGTAGAGGGAGGGGTTGGGGGGTGTTACAGGGAGGAGGGGTAGGCAGGGGGTGGTACGGGGGGGAGGAGTGGGCAGGGGGGGTGGTACGGGGTGGGTGGGCAGGGGGGGGTGTTACAGGGGGGGTGGGTGGGGTGGTACAGGGAGGTTGTTACAGGGGGGTGGGTGGGAGGTGGTACGGGGGGGTGGGTGGGGAGGGGTGGGGGGGTGGTACGGGGTGGGTGGGCGGGGGGGGTGTTACACGGGGGGTGGGTGGGGGGGTGTTACATGGGGGGTGGGTGGGGGGTGATACAGGGGGGTTGTTACAGGGGGGTGGGTGGGGGGTGGTACAGGGGGGTTGTTACAGGGGGGGTGGGTGGGGGTTGGGGGGGGTGGTACAATGGGGAGGGGTGGTACGGGGTGGGTGGGCGGGGGGGGTGTTACAGGGCGTGGGTGGGGGGGGTGGTACAGGGGGGAGGAGTGGGCAGGGGGGGTGGTACAGTGGGGAGGGGTGGGGGGTGGTACGGGGTGGGTGGGCAGGGGGGGAGTGTTACAGGGGGGGGTGGGTGGAGGGGTGGTACGGAGTGGGTGGGCGGGGGGTGGGGGGGGTGTTACGGGGGGGTGGGTGGGGGGTGGTACAGGGGGTTGGGTGGGGGGGTGGTACGGAGTGGGTGGGCGGGGGGGTGTTACAGGGGGAGGGGTGGGCAGAGGGCATGGTATGGGGGGTGGTACAGGGGAGTTTGGGCAGGGGGGTGGTACAGTGGGGAGGGGGTGGGGGGGTGGTACGGGGTGGGTGGGCGGGGGGGGGTGTTACAGGGGGGGTGGGGGGGTGGTACAGGGGGCTGGGTGGGGGGGTGGTACGGGGTGGGTGGGTGGGGGGGGTGGTACAGGGGGTTGGGTGGGGGGGTTGGTACAGGGGTGGTGTTACAGGGGGGGTGGCTGGGGGGGTGGTACGGGGGGTGGGTGGGCGGGGGGGTGTTACAGGGGGGGGGTGGGTGGGGGGGTGGGGGGGGTGGTACAGGGGGCTGGGTGGGGTGGTGGTACGGGGTGGGTGGGCGGGGGGGATGTTACGGGGAGGTGGTACAGGGGGCTGGGTGGGGGGGTGTTACAAGGGGGGTGGGTGGGGGGGTGGTACAGGGGGTTGGGGGGGTTGGTACAGGGGGGTGTTACAGGGGGTTGGGTGGGGGGGTGGTACGGAGTGGGTGGGCGGGGGGTGGGGGGGGGTGTTACGGGGGGGTGGTACAGGGGGCTGGGTGGGGGGGTGTTACAAGGGGGGTGGGTGGGGGGGGTGGTACAGGGGGCTGGGGGGGTTGGTACAGGGGGGTGTTACAGGGGGTTGGGTGGGGGGGTGGTACAGGGTGGGTGGGGGGGGTGGTACAGGGGGGGTGGTACGGAGTGGGTGGGCGGGGGGTGGGGGGGGTGTTACAAGGGGGGTGGGTGGGGGGGTGGTACAGGGGGCTGGGGGGGGTTGGTACAGGGGGGTGTTACAGGGGGTTGGGTGGGGGGGTGGTACGGGGTGGGTGGGGGGGTGGTACGGGGGGGGTGGTACGGAGTGGGTGGGCGGGGGGTGGGGGGGGGTGTTACGGGGGGGGTGGGCGGGGGGTGTGTTACAGGGGGGGTGGGCAGGGGGGTGTTACGGGGGGGGGTGGTACAGGGGGCTGGGTGGGGGGTTGGTACAGGGGGTTGTTACAGGGGGTTGGGTGGGGGGTTGGTACAGGGGGGTGTTACAGGGGGTTGGGTGGGGGGTTGGTACAGGGGGGTGTTACAGGGGGTTGGGTGGGGGGTTGGTACAGGAGGGTGTTACAGGGGGTTGGGTGGGGGGGTGGTACAGGGGGTTGGGGGGGTTGGTACAGGGGGGTGTTACAGGGGGTTGGGTGGGGGGGTCTGTGATGGAGGTTTCAGATCCTCCGAGTTGGGTGTTTGTCTAAATCCAGGAGAACAGGATTGGCTCTGAACCCACAGGGGCAGGGCCAGGGTGATAGTCACCATTGACTGGGCGGGCGCTACTGGCTGATAGCGCTCAGACAGCACAGCTTGCTGCAGTGTGTGGGTCTGAGTGTCCTGAAGGCAGCTATTCACCTGGGGGAGGCTGCACACGACTATCCATGCTGCAGCACGTGGGAAAGCCTGATACTGTGGGCAAGATTTATAATTAAACATTGGGCCCTCCCGAAATCTCACCCGGACAATTTGAAATGCGAGAGGATTGTTTCACCGGTCACAGGTCACCAGGCTCTTAGGTCACAGGTCACTGATCCTTGTCTGCTCTCAGACTGAGTGTGTTAACCTCAAACTCTGTCTCCCAAATCTCTCACACACACACTGCATGAATGACTTCTATTTGCGTTTGAGTCTCTATCTGCACTTATCTCAACCTCAGACAGTCTGTTCCTGGGTGTGACAGCCTGTCTCTGTGTCTGTCTCAGCCTTTGTGTATGTCTCTCAGTCTCTGGTGCCTCTCTTTCTATCTCTGTTGGTCTCTCCCCTTCTGTGTCCCCATCCGTCACTCTGTATCCGTCTGTCTCCCGGCATCTCTCTGTCTCTGTGCCTGTCTGTCTCTCTCTCTGCACTGTTTCACACGGTGCTCATGTCTGTCTGTCTACCTGTCTCTTTCAATCTCTGTGTGTACTCTCTCTTTCTCTGTGTGTCACTCTCTCTTTCTGTTCTCTCACAGTCTGTGTCTCCTGTCTGTCACTCTGTGTGCCTCTGCCACTGTCTCCTTATCTGTGTCTGTGCACTGTATCTGTACCTCTGTCACTCTCTGTGTCTCTCCCGTCCCTGCCACACTCTGAGTCTCTCTCCCTGTCTATTTGTTACTCTCTGTCTCTGTCACTCTGCATCTATCTGTATCTGTGCACTGTAACTGTACCTCTTTATCCATCAGTCTCTATGTCCCTTCTCCCTATTGTTACTCTCTGTATCTCTCTGTCTCTGTCATTCCATGTCTTTCTCCGTACCTGTCCTCTCTGCATCTATGTGTATCTGTGTATTCTAACTGTACCTCTCTATCTGTCACTCTGTCTCCATCACTCCCATGTCTCTCTATGTGTGTCTGTGCACTGTAACTGTACATCTCTATCTGTCACTCTCTATGTCTCTCTCCCTGTCTATTGTTACTCTCTGTATCTCTCTATCTCTGTCACTCTGTGCCTCTCTCTAGCTCTGTTTGCCACTCTATCTTTCTTTTTGTCCCTGTCACTCTGTGTTTTTATCTTTGTCCCTCTCTGAGTCTCTCTATCTGTCTCCCTCTCTGTAGAGGACACTGGGAGATAATGGGAGATGAGTGTCATTAAGAAATCCTGTGAACAATGTCCCAGACAGATTTGTGAATTCGCTTCCCACTTGGAATATACAGAGAAGGAGCTGAAAGTGAGCTGAGAAGCAGCCCTGGTGTCTGTATGTTGGTGGGTGTTCTGAGAGAGCAAATGCTGGATGTTTGACTCAGAAGTAACAGCCACACACACACTACCTCTGCAAATCTCATTTTGCAGCTATCCCGATCCCGCTCTCTCTCTCTCTACCGAATTCAATTCTGCTGGAACCTTGAATCTGACTATCATCTACTGGAGTCAATTCTACTGGAACCTGGAATCTGACTATTCATCTACCGGAGTCAACTCTACTGGAACATCGAAGCTGACTATTCGTCTACCGGAGTCAACTCTACTGGAACATCGAATCTGACTATTCGTCTACCGGAGTCAACTCTACTAGAACCTCGAACCTGACTATTCGTCTACCGGAGTCAACTCTACTGGAACATCGAATCTGACTATTCGTCTAGCGGAGTCAACCCTACTAGAACCTCGAATCTGACTATTCGTCTACCCGGAGTCAACTCTACTGGAACATCGAATCTGACTATTTGTCTACCGGAGTCAACTCTACTAGAACCTCGAATCTGACTATTCGTCTACCGGAGTCAACTCTACCGGAACCATGAATCTGACTATTCGTCTGCTGAAGTCAATTCTACTGGAATCTCAAATTACAACAGCTGCAAAACTCAGTCACCTATTCCCCACAAGCCAAGGACTGTTCTGTATATATTCACTTACTTCAAACTAAATTCTTACTTTTGACCTGATGACCCTACATGCATGTGTTTTATCCGTTCCTGCCTTTAGTGGTTAATAAACTTACTCTTAACTTAACTCAAGAAAACTCTGATCAAATTGGCTCCTTCAAACCCAGAACGATTGGGTCTGGGAAATAGGGATCACAAAAGGGATTCCTGTTAGATTCAATCTTGTTGTGACCAACAGAGGGTGGGCGGCTGAATAAAGATGGGGAGCCAGTTCATCCTCTTCATCCGGGGCTTACCTATTAGGGGAAATATCCCAGCCAGATTGTGACAATTGAATGGTCTTACCTGGGTCAACAACTTTGAGGAATGTCACCTGGGGGTGAGCCTTAACACACTCTCTCTCTATCTATCTCTGTCTTTATCACTGTCTGCCTCTCTTGGTTGCCCTGTCTCTCTCTGTCTGTGTCTATGTTGTGTGTGTCTCTATCTCTGTCCTTATCACTCTCTGAGTCTCTATCTCTGTCACTCTCTATATCTCTCCGCCTCTATCACACTCTGTTTCTCACTCTCTATCTCTGTTTGTCACTCCCTGTGTCTCTGTCACTCTTGGTGTGCCACTCAATGTCTCTCTTTGTCACTATCTATCTCTGTTTCTGTCACTCTCTATATCTCTATTTATCCCTCTTTGTTTCTCTGTCCATCCCTTTTATTCTCTGTGTACCTATATCTCTCTCTTATCTCTGTCACTCAATGTATTTCTATCTGTTATTCTCTGCGTTACTCTCTGTCTCTTTCTCTTCATCACTCTGTCTCTCAATCTCTGTCACTCTCTGTGTCTCTCTGTCTCTGTTACTCTCTCTCTCTGTCAATCTCAGACTCTCTCTCTCTCTCGATCTCTGTCAGTTTTTGTGTCTCTCTCTGTCTCTGTTACTCTCTCCTTCTGTCACTTGTGTCACTCTCTGTGTCGCTCTCTGGCGTTTTCAGTCTCAGACTGAGACCTCAGCACACACTGGTTCTGTAATCTTTCTTTTGTGCCACAGTCCCAGCTCCTCTTCCAGTCTCTGACCCCGAGGCTCACTTGTGCTCCCTCTCCACTCACCCTGCTTCAGCTCCGGCTAAGGAGGTTCAGCACCAGAACAGACTCGCAACCCTCGTGTGGTGACCTCAAACATCTGTGCATGTCTCAGAGAGAAAGGATCTGGACAATAACTCATTTCTTCAAGAAGTCGTTTGTGAAGGGACTTTAGAGAGGACTATTTGAAGGGATAGAGTCACAGGAAATTTCAACAACACAACAGGTGTGAGGGGGTATAGGGTTAGGGAGTAAGCAGGCATGGGGTCAGGGAGTGAGAGGGGATGGGGTCAGGGTGTGAAGGGCATGGGGTCAGGGAGTAAGCAGGTACAGAGTCAGGGTGCGAGAGGGCATGGGGTCAGGGTGCAAAGGGGCATGGTGTCAGAGAGTGAGGGGGAATGAGGACAGGGTGCGTGGGGGCACGGGTTCAGGGAGTAAGGGGTATTATTAGGACACAGGGCAAGAAGGCTTTCTTCTGAGTTGGAATGGTGGGTAACAGGAAGTTGGGGGGGGGGAGTGGTGGTGAGACCATCACCTGAACCAAAATTAGCATCTTATTACGTTTCAAACTCTCATCCAATTGAAATTTGCTGGTGTTCTCCATGTCTCTGTATGTGTCTGTACACGTGTACACAGAGATGTCTTGATTTTTGTGTACATATTATACTTTTGTTTACAGTAGGGGTGCAGATTGTTTTAGACAGCTATATCTCTGTGTACACTTGTGTTTAAATGCCCGTACACACATTAACATCGCTGCGCCTGTGTGTAAGGCCTTGGTTGACTGTGTGAGGGACAGAGTGTTGTTGACAGTGAGGCAGTGGTCAGGTATTTCTCAGTGACTGTAGCTGTGAGTGGTCACTCTGAAGATGGAGGTGGTGCAAAGCATTGGAGGACAGCTAACAGGCAATGGAATAATAGCTAAAGACTACACTATGTTGCTAGCTATGGAACCTTCACCAGAGGAATGCTTTTAACTGTAAGGTTGCAGTGAGGAGAAGCTCAGTCTGAATTCTTCACCCTCCAGGAGTTTCCTAAAAGAGAGACATAAAGAAATATAGTGGAAAAGTTAAATCAGACACAAACAACATCAATTCCCTTTTCTCTCCCCTCTCACCCACTCCTTTGCTCTCCCTCTCATGCTCCCTCTGTCCCTCTCAGGCCCTCTTTTCACACTCCCTCCCTCGCTCCCACTCTCTCTCTCTCTCTCTCCCTCTCTTTTGCATCCTGTCTCCCTTGCTTGCATTT
Organism: Isurus oxyrinchus; assembly: GCA_026770705.1. NCBI lineage: Eukaryota > Metazoa > Chordata > Chondrichthyes > Lamniformes > Lamnidae > Isurus > Isurus oxyrinchus. The sequence continues at coordinate 259,188,397 of JANJGN010000001.1, forward strand.
TCCCTCTCCCTCTCACACACTCTCTCGTTCTCCTTCTCTTGCACTCTCTCTCTCGCACTCTCTCTTCTCACACTCTCTCCCCCCCCTCTTCCCTCTTCCTCTCATAACCTCCTTCTCGCTCTCTCACACTTTCTCTAGCCCACCCGCACCCTGCCCCCCCCCCCCACCTCACTTGCACTTTCTACCTCCCTCACTTGTACTCTCTCCCCCTCCCTCTCACTATCTGTCCAGCTCGTACTTGTTACCTCCCCCGGCTTTCCAACTCACTTGTCCTCTGTCTCCCCCCTCAGCACCTTCTCTTGTAACTTGTTCCTTCTGCTCCCTCTCCCTCTCTTGCCTTCCCTCTCGTCTTCAATACCCTCAAAAATTGGGATTTGTTTTAAACCTGTGTAAGATGTTTTTAATTATCTTGCAAAAAGCAGAGAATGTGGGGTTCACAGAACCAGCAGGTGAATTAGCGACAGAGCTAGGGGGGGGGTGGGGTGTGCAGGGCCCCCCAGGTGGAGTATCGTTCACTATTGAGTCAGGTAGTCTCGTGGCTGCGTAAATATTTTATAGAATTACAAAGTACTTACCCTCTCTGAAACAGGATATCCAGCCCAACTGGTCTTTACTGGTGTCTCTGCTCCACACAAACCTCCTCCCAGCCCCGTTCCGGGTGGGATTCTCCAGCCCAGGACTAAGTCCCGTGGCAGGGGTGGGATCAGGGACCGTTCCTCACTGCAGAGGTCGTTGGGAATTCACCCCGGGGACTCGTCAATCACACAGCCGGGAAGGGGGGGGGGGGGGGCCGGGGTTTCCTGATGTGTCGCGCGGTGGGGAGGACTGGCTGACCCACCTCCCCCCCCCCCCCCCCACAATAAACCCCCACTGCTGCGCGTTCCAGGGTCGGGCCCAGTCTGGAGGTCTCCACCCCAGACGCCGGAGGCAGGCTGCTCCGGCCCTTCCTCAGGTCAGTGCCGAGGTGTACAGGCCCCGCGGTGGTCCTGGTGCGTTCAGGCCGACATCACTTCCTGTTGGCAGCGCAGACCGATCGAGCAGCTGGGTGGGGGCGGGGGTGGGGGTGGGGGTGGACCCACCACAGTCAGCAGGAGTGGAAGATCCCAATATCCTTTTACACCGACGGGGAACCGATTTTCAGAGCTCTCGCCACATTGTTCCCCCCAACCCCACCCCCCAACCTCCCCCCTGCAACCTCCTCCCCCCTAAACCTACCCCCCCAAACCTCACCCCCCCAACCTCTACTCCCCAACCCCAACCTCCTCCCCCACCAACCCTCCCAGGCCTGGCCGCCCAACAAACTCAACGCTGGGACCAGGGAGAATTCCACCCTTCATCTCACCCTCTTCACATATCCTTCTACCCCTTTCTCCCTCCTGTGTTTGCTCCTAAATATATCTCTGCGATTCACCTCAACCACTCCCTGTCACAGTGAGTCTCACGTTCTCACCGCTCCCTGTCACAGTGAGTCCCACGTTCTCACCGCTCCCTGTCACAGTGAGTCCCACGTTCTCACCGCTCCCTGTGACAGTGAGTCCCACGTTCTCACCGCTCCCTGTCACAGTGAGTCCCACGTTCTCACCGCTCCCTGTGACAGTGAGTCTCACGTTCTCACCGCTCCCTGTCACAGTGAGTCCCATGTTCTCACCACTCCCTGTCACAGTGAGTCTCACGTTCTCACTGCTCCCTGTCACAGTGAGTCTCACATTCTCACCGCTCCCTCTGACAGTGAGTCCTACGTTCTCACCGCTCCCTGTGACAGTGAGTCCCACGTTCTCACCGCTCCCTGTCACAGTGAGTCCCACGTTCTCACCGCTCCCTGTCACAGTGAGTCCCACGTTCTCACCGCTCCCTGTCACAGTGAGTCCCACGTTCTCACCGCTCCCTGTCACTGTGAGTCCCACGTTCTCACCGCTCCCTGTGACAGTGAGTCCCACGTTCTCACCGCTCCCTGTCACAGTGAGTCCCACGTTCTCACCGCTCCCTGTCACAGTGAGTCCCACGTTCTCACCGCTCCCTGTGACAGTGAGTCCCACGTTCTCACCGCTCCCTGTCACAGTGAGTCCCACATTCTCACCGCTCCCTGTCACAGTGAGTCCCACGTTCTCACCGCTCCCTGTCACAGTGAGTCTCACGTTCTCACCGCTCCCTGTGACAGTGAGTCTCACGTTCTCACCGCTCCCTGTCACAGTGAGTCCCACGTTCTCACCGCTCCCTGTGACAGTGAGTCCCACGTTCTCACCGCTCCCTGTCACAGTGAGTCCCACGTTCTCACTGCTCCCTGTCACAGTGAGTCTCACGTTCTCACCGCTCCCTGTGACAGTGAGTCTCACGTTCTCACCGCTCCCTGTGACAGTGAGTCTCACGTTCTCACCGCTCCCTGTCACAGTGAGTCCCACGTTCTCACCGCTCCCTGTCACAGTGAGTCTCACATTCTCACCGCTCCCTGTCACAGTGAGTCTCACGTTCTCACCGCTCCCTGTGACAGTGAGTCCCACGTTCTCACCGCTCCCTGTCACAGTGAGTCCCACGTTCTCACCGCTCCCTGTCACAGTGAGTCCCACGTTCTCACCACTCCCTGTCACTGTGAGTCCCACGTTCTCACCGCTCCCTGTCACAGTGAGTCCCACGTTCTCACCGCTCCCTGTCACAGTGAGTCCCACGTTCTCACCGCTCCCTGTCACAGTGAGTCCCACGTTCTCACCACTCCCTGTCACAGTGAGTCTCACGTTCTCACCGCTCCCTGTCACAGTGAGTCCCACGTTCTCACCGCTCCCTGTGACAGTGAGTCCCACGTTCTCACCGCTCCCTGTCACAGTGAATCCCACGTTCTCACCGCTCCCTGTGACAGTGAGTCCCACGTTCTCACCGCTCCCTGTGACAGTGAGTCTCACGTTCTCACCGCTCCCTGTGACAGTGAGTCCCACGTTCTCACCGCTCCCTGTCACAATGAGTCCCACGTTCTCACCGCTCCCTGTGACAGTGAGTCCCACGTTCTCACCGCTCCCTGTCACAGTGAGTCCCACGTTCTCACCACTCCCTGTCACAGTGAGTCTCACGTTCTCACCGCTCCCTGTCACAGTGAGTCCCACGTTCTCACCGCTCCCTGTGACAGTGAGTCCCACGTTCTCACCGCTCCCTGTCACAGTGAATCCCACGTTCTCACCGCTCCCTGTCACAGTGAGTCCCACGTTCTCACCGCTCCCTGTGACAGTGAGTCTCACGTTCTCACCGCTCCCTGTGACAGTGAGTCCCACGTTCTCACCGCTCCCTGTCACAATGAGTCCCACGTTCTCACCGCTCCCTGTGACAGTGAGTCCCACGTTCTCACCGCTCCCTGTCACAGTGAGTCCCACGTTCTCACCGCTCCCTGTGACAGTGAGTCCCACGTTCTCACCGCTCCCTGTCACAGTGAGTCCCACGTTCTCACCGCTCCCTGTCACAGTGAGTCTCACGTTCTCACCGCTCCCTGTCACAATGAGTCCCACGTTCTCACCGCTCCCTGTGACAGTGAGTCTCACGTTCTCACTGCTCCCTGTCACAGTGAGTCCCACGTTCTCACCGCTCCCTGTGACAGTGAGTCCCACGTTCTCACCGCTCCCTGTCACAGTGAGTCCCACGTTCTCACCGCTCCCTGTCACAGTGAGTCCCACGTTCTCACCGCTCCCTGTGACAGTGAGTTTCACGTTCTCACCGCTCCCTGTGACAGTGAGTCCCACGTTCTCACCGCTCCCTGTGACAGTGAGTCTCACGTTCTCACCGCTCCCTGTGACAGTGAGTCCCACGTTCTCACCGCTCCCTGACACAGTGAGTCCCACGTTCTCACCGCTCCCTGTCACAGTGAGTCCCACGTTCTCACCGCTCCCTGTGACAGTGAGTCTCACGTTCTCACCGCTCCCTGTGACAGTGAGTCCCACGTTCTCACCGCTCCCTGTGACAGTGAGTCTCACGTTCTCACCGCTCCCTGTGACAGTGAGACCCACGTTCTCACCGCTCCCTGTCACAGTGAGTCCCACGTTCTCACCGCTCCCTGTGACAGTGAGTCCCACGTTCTCACCGCTCCCTGTCACAGTGAGTCCCACGTTCTCATCGCTCCCTGGGTAAAGGTGTTTCTCCTGAATTCCCGATTGGATCTATCAATGACTATCTTATGTTGATGGCCCTTAATTCCCCTTCTATATCTATCCTATCAAACCCTTTCATCATCTTTTTTTCTTTCATGGGATGTGGGTGTCACACACACTTGTTGCCTATCCCTAATTGCCCTTGAACTGTCTGTGTAACTTGCACGGCTATTTCAGGAGGCATGTATCGCTGTGGGTCTGGAGTCACATGTAGGCCAGACCAGGTGAGGACAGCAGATTTCCTTCCCTAAAGGACATTAGTGACCCAGATGGGTTTTTCCAACAATCGATGATGGTTGCATGAACACCATTACTGAGACTAGATTTCCAGGTTTTTATTAATTGAATTTAAATTCCACCAGCTGCCGCGTTGGGGTTTGAACCCGTGTTCCCAGAGGATTAGCGTATGACGATTACTTGTCCAGTGAGATTACCACTACGCCATCATCGCCCCAGCTCACAAGCCACAGCATGTTCGATCTCTCCTGACGGGTCTAACCTCTCAGTCCCGGGTTCATTCCAGTAAATCATTATCCCCGCTTCCCCCAGTGACTCAGCGTCTTTGCTGTATCATGGAGACCAGGGCTGTTCACTGTACTCCGGGGGGAACGATTGTTCCCTCATCGGGAGGGCCCAGAGAGGGGACCCGGGAGCAGCAACGGTCCACGTGCTCACTGAAAGCTCCCTGAAGGAACAGCACCACATCAGGGAGCTGAAGATTTAGGACGTCAGACATAAAAGGTTTAAAAGTTAAGGTAAACACGTCCCCTCATGTGACTCCCGTCACCACAAGCAGGGAGGACACGTTGGAAATGAGATTTTAACGTTTTTATTCTAATTTTTAATGAACATCGGAAGACTCATCCCGCCCGTGGACGAGGTTTCCTCAAAAATCCAAAGGCCGCTGGGCCCGTTCCCAGTTCAATTAATGAACTAAGGGGCTTACCAGCTCTCTGAACTATCTGCAGGCCCACTGCCCACTCCCGCGCGCGCCCACTGACCGAAATATCACACGAGTGGGTGACGATGGCAGCTCCCTCGCCCAGCGTCATTGTCAGCTGTTTCACACTCAACGTCTGTCAGGCACGCCCCCACACACCAAGGGGAAAATTCAGCCCCACGCGCGATCTAACCAAGGCTCGACACTAGTGTAACGTAGCTTCTTTTCAGGATGGCAGAGTGGTCTAAGGCGCCAGACCCAAGGAATGTGATTCCTTACCTTCCTTACCTTTTCATATACATTCAATAGGTATAGAAATACAGAGAGAGATGATAGATGGACAGATAGAGCTCTCATTAGAGATTAATAGAGAAACAGATAGAGAGAGACTTATACAGATAGAGAAGTATTAATGGAGATACAGATATAGAGATAGAGATAGAATAAGCGAGCAAGTGAGGGAAATAGATAGATGGATGCACAAAGAGACAGACAGAAAGCGAGACAGATAGACAGATACAGACGGACAGAGACGGAGAAAAACATATCAGGATAAAGAGGAGATAGAGTAGATACAAAGAAAGATAGGGAAGCAGAGAGGGGATAGAGGGGGAGACAGAGAGGCAGAGAGAGAAAGAGACTGAGACCAAGACAGAGAGAGGAAGTGACAGAGTGAGACAGACAGAGAGAGACTAAGAGAGAGAGAAACCAAGAGCAAGGGACAGAGAGGGAGATAGAGAGAGAGGAAAAGACAGACAGAGCATTTGCACACCAGCTGAAGACAGGACAATATCCGGTTCTGACACACCCCACACCAGTCAGATACAGTGGCCATATGGAGAGGAGAGGAGATGGACCCACCTGTAAGCCGCAATCTCAATATCCAGAGCCATCTTGACGTTTAGGAGATCCTGATATTCCCTCAGGTAGCGAGCCATCTCCTGTTTGGAATCATTGATGTCTTTCTCCAGCTCACTGATCCTTTCCTGCATCAAGAGAGAGAGAGGGAGAGAGAGAGGCCTGAGATCCAAACCAGCAATTAGATCAAGTGAAAATAATCCAGGTGAACAGAGAGAGTCCCACCTCTCAACATTCACTTTCCTATCTCACCTTCTATCTCTCCGTGTCTCCCACTCATATTTTCCATTCCCTCCCCCTTCCCACTCCCACCTTTTGTTCTCCACCTTCTCTCTCGCTCATTTTCTTTATACCTCCTCTTTTCACCTCTCCCTGAATGTGTCTCTCTTTCTCTGTCTCTACCTCTCTCTTTGTCCCTCTCTTTCTATCCCTATATCTGTGTCGTTGGCTCTCCATTTATTTCCTCTGAATGCATCCCTCTCTCTCCCTGCCTGTCCCTCTCTCTCTCTCTCCCTGCCTGTCCCTCTCTCTCTCTCCCTGTCCCTCTCTCTCCCTGCCTGTCTCTCTCTCTCCTTGCCTGTCCCTCTCTCTCTCTCCCTGCCTGTCCCTCTCTCTCTCTCCCTGCCTGTCCCTCTCTCTCTCTCCCTGTCCCTCTCTCTCCCTGCCTGTCTCTCTCTCTCCCTGCCTGTCCCTCTCTCTCTCTCCCTGCCTGTCCCTCTCTCTCCCTAAACAAAAACAGAATTACCTGGAAAAACTCAGCAGGTCTGGCAGCATCGGCGGAGAAGAAAAGAGTTGACGTTTCGAGTCCTCATGACCCTTCGACAGAACTTGAGGCTCCCTGCCTGTCCCTCTCTCTCTCCCTGCCTGTCCCTCTCGCTCTCTCCCTGCCTGTCCCTCTCTCTCTCTCCCTGTCCCTCTCTCTCCCTGCCTGTCTCTCTCTCTCCCTGCCTGTCCCTCTCTCTCTCTCCCTGCCTGTCCCTCTCTCTCTCCCTGCCTGTCCCTCTCTCTCTCCCTGCCTGTCCCTCTCTCTCTCTCTCCCTGCCTGTCCCTCTCTCTCTCTCTCCCTGCCTGTCCCTCTCTCTCTCTCTCCCTGCCTGTCCCTCTCTCTCTCTCCCTGTCCCTCTCTCTCCCTGCCTGTCTCTCTCTCTCCCTGTCTGTCCCTCTCTCTCTCTCTCTGTCCCTCTCCCTCCCTGTCCCTGTCTTAGCTCCTCTGATATATTTGTAACTTGGACACTCAGATCTAAAAAGATATAAATTCATGGTTATTTTGTAAAGAAGGTGCATTAACCCTTACTAATCTATCGATGGAATTATTTAAATTGACTCTGCATTCAATCTGAATTTAAATGGGCTGCTGCCCTTCCCCTTCTCTTCCTATCCCCTTCCCCTTCCTATTCCCCTCCCCCTCCTCCCCCCACCCTGTCCCCTCCCCCTCCTCCCCCCACCCTGTCCCCTCCCCCTCCTCCCCCCGACCCTGTCTCCTCCCCCTCCTCCCCCCACCCTGTCCCCTCCCCCTCCTCCCTCCACCCTATCCCCTCCCCCTCCTCCCCCTACCCTGTCCCCTCCCCCTCCTCCCCCCACCCTGTCCCCTCCCCCTCCTCCCCCCGACCCTGTCTCCTCCCCCTCCTCCCCCCACCCTGTCCCCTCCCCCTCCTCCCCCCGACCCTGTCTCCTCCCCCTCCTCCCCCCACCCTGTCCCCTCCCCCTCCTCCCCCCGACCCTGTCTCCTCCCCCTCCCTCTGCATGACCATCCTTTGAAAAATTTGCTGCAATGCGTTATCACCAAGGGAGTAAATACTCATCAATAATCCTCTCCCATATTTTACCTTCTCCCTTCCAACTCCACCTCTTTATTTTGCTTGTCTCTCTGCCTCCATCTCTCACTATCTCAGTCTCTCCTTTCTTGTCTTGCTCTCTTTGCTTCTGCCTCTCCGTCATGTCTTTATTCCTCTCTGTCCTTTGTCTCTCACTCTCTCTCTGCTTCTCCGTCCCTCTCTCTGTTTCTGTGCCTGTCTCTCTCTCTCTCTCTCTCACTCTCTCTATCTCCCTCTGTGTTTCTCTGTCTCTCTTCCTCTCTCTGTCCCTCTGTCTCTCTCCTCTCGCTCCACCTCTCTCTCACTCTCTCTCTATCTCTGTCCCTTTGTCATTCTCTCTCATTCACTCCGTCGTCGAATGTGTCTCAGACCCTCTGTTCTTCTCTCTCTCTCTCTCTCTGTCTGTCGGTCTCCCTCTGTCCCTCCCTCTCTCTCTCCCTCCCTCTTTCACCATTGCACCAAACAAATATCAAATCAGTTAGTTACGATGTGGAAGAAGCAATGTTTGGAGGCAGCAGGTTAATGTCCCAATATTTGAGACGACTTTAAGAACAGGCCTCTTGCATTTATTTATTTGGAGCCCTGTCAATTGTCAGTGAAAGTATTAAGGGGTAGAAAGGAGTAAAATTAAAAATATTGGTTAAATAGCAATCAAAATCTCGTTTCTCTCCAGCCCCCTCCTCCGTCCAGTTGCTTATTTTGCCTGTGTCTGTGAAATCAAACTAAGGGACATTATTTTTTGACAATAACCTTGAGCTTTCAACCAGAGGCTGACACCTTGACTGTGTCCCAGGCACAGACTGACTGTCCTGTCCTGCGCACAATCACAGGGTAACGCAGCACCGAAGCAGGCCACTCTGCCCATTGGGCCTGTGCCAGCTCTTTGGTGCAGTGATCTAAGTTGCCCCCTGCTCTTTTACCTGCAGCCCGGCAAACATTCTGTTATTTCCAGCATTTCCCTTTCCCTTTATGACTGAATCTGCTTCCAAACGTCCAGGCAGCACATTCCCTATTGTAACGACTCACTGTTTAAAATAAGTTCTCCTCAGCTTGTCTCGGGTCCTTCTGCCAATTACCTGAAATCCTCTGGCTACCGACCTTCCTTATTTATTCTCTCGAAACCCTTCGTGATTTTGAACCCTTATTAAATCTCTGAACCTTCTCTGCTCTAAGGAGGTCAACCCGGGCGTGTGCCCAGTCTCTCCCTGGCATCCTTCCTAAAGGGATTGTGGCCCAGAACTGGCCACGATCTTCTGAGGCCTAACCACCCAGGCTTCTCTCCTCTATTCCACCCCCCCATCCCCCAGCTCACCTGGTACTTGCGGACCTCCTTGGACTGCCTGTCCTCCAGGTTCTCCAGCTGTTTCTGCAGGGAGTCAATGACGCTCTTCAGGCCATCGATCTCCGAGCCACGGGATTGGAGGAGCCGGTGGTACTCGGCTGTCTCCTCTCGGATGGACCTGACCGCCTGGTTGTTCTTGTTGGCCATCTCGCTGACGGTGGCGAACTTGGTGCGGTACCAGTCCTCGGCCGCCTGCATGTTCTTGTTGGCCAACTTCTCGTACTGGCACCGGATCTCCTTCAGGGCCACCGAGAGGTCGGGCTTGGCTACCTCCACCTCCACCGTCAGGTGGGCGGCCTGGATCTGAGCAGCTAGCTCCGCGTTCTCCTCCCCATACACTTTCTTCAGGAAGGAGATCTCCTCCACCAGGGAGCTGATGTTGCCCTCGATGTCGCTGTTGGCCAGCACCACCTTGTCAGCGCCCTCCCTCACCTTCTGAAGGTTGTCCTCTGCCTCCATGCGCAGGCGCACCTCCTCCTCGTACTTGTCCTTCACCTGGGAGTAAACCTCCCTCAGGTGGTCCCGCTCGGCCTCCATCCTCATCTTCTCATTGGTCTCCGAGTCAAGCAGAGCCCGCAGGCCTCGGATCTCCTGCTCGTAGATGAGGTGGAGTCGGGAGGGGTCGGACTGCTTCTGCCTCAGGGCCTCCAGCTCCACCAGCAGCACCTTGTTCTGCTGCTCCAGGTAGTGGACCTTCTCGATGTAAGTGGCGAAGCGGTCGTTTAGGTCCATCAGCTGCTCCCTCTCCTGGGCCCTCAGGGTCAACAGCTCAGCATTGAGCGTGCTGACCTGGGAGAGGTCCAACCGCTCCGCATAGTCAGGCAGGGAGGAGACTGAGGTGGTCCTGAGGGACCGCTTGGGAGCCGAGGTGCGATGGACCGAGTAGAGGGTGGAGGAGATGCTGGACTTGGTGGGGCGGACACATCGGTAATCATCCCAAGGCTTCCGCAAAGGGTTGAAAGGGTCGTAAGAACTCATCTCGAAGGCTGCTCCCCTCCCTCACTCTCTCTTTCTCTCTCGCTCTCTCTCGAGCCGGTCTCCTGGTCCACCAGTAACTGCAGCAAATCTCCCTCCGCAGTCCAGGAACTCCAGCTGGGCTCCTATTTATATAAGGAGCGCAGGCCCAGCCCCTTTCCTTCCAGAGGGTGGAGAGAGTCCTTATTGATCCAGCAGCAAACCAATGGGACAAAACACCGCATTCTGAACGAGCACTTTATTTGATCTTTAGGTTTCCTGATTCCATCCCTTGCAGATAATGAACAAAGGAGGTTGTTTAAAAAAAACTGCAAATCATGTCTCACACTGATTCCTCTGTCAGCACTTTCTGTAACAGGCTCGAGGGGCTAAATGACCTCTCCCTGTTCCCATGTAACAGGCTCGTGGTTGAATGGCCTCCTGTTCCTGTGTAAGAGGCTCAAAGGGGCTGAATGGTCCCCTCTTATTCCTGTGTAACAGGCTCGAGGGATTGAATGTATCAAACAGGGTGGATAAAGGGGGGCCAGAAGATGTACTGCATTTGGATCTCCAAAAGGCATTCCATAAGGTGCTACATAAAAGGTTGCTGCACAAGATAAGAGGTCGTGGGTTGCAGGTTATATATTAGCATGGATAGAGGATTGGCTAATTAACGGGACAAAGAGAGCCAGGATGATTGGGTCATTTTCAGGATGACCGACTGTAACTCATGGACTGCCACAGGGATCAATGCTGGGGCCACACCTACATACCAACTATATTAATGACCCAGATGAAGGGACCAACTGTATTGAAGCCGAATTTGCTGATGAAACAAAGATAGGTAGAAAAGTAAGCTGTGAGGAGGATACAAAGAATCTACAAAGAGATATCGATAGGTTAAGTGGCTGGGCAAAAGTTTAGCAGTTGGGGTTTAATGTGCGAAATGTGAGGTTATCCACCGTGGGAGGAAGAATAGAAAGGCAGATTATGATTTAAGTGGAGAGAGACTATAGAATGCTGCAGTACAGAGGGATCTGGGTGCCCTGGTACATGAATCACAAAAGGTTATCCTGCAGGATCAGTGAGTAATTAGGAAGGTAAACAGAATGTTGGCCTTTATTGGAAGGGAGATGGAATATAAAAGTAGGGAAATCTTGTCAGAACTGTACAGGGTATTGAGGCTACACCTAGAGTACCAATTATAGTTTTGGTCTGCTTATTTAAGGAGGGATATCCTTGCATTCGAAGCAGTTCAGAGAAGGTTCACTGGGCTGATTCCTGGGATGAAGGGGTTGAATATGAGAAAAGGTTGGACAGATTGGGCCTATACCCATTAGAGTTTAGAAGAATGAGAGTTGATCTTATTGAAACATATAAGATTCTGAGGGGTTTGAGAAGGTAAATGCCGTGAGGATATTTCGCCCAGATGGGAGAGTCTAGAACTAGGGGGCAGAGTTGTAAAATAAGCGGTCTCCCATTTAAGATGGAGATGAGGAGGGATTTCTTCTCTCAGAAGGTCATTAGTCTTTGGAATTCTCTTCCACGGAGAGCAGTGGAAGCTGGGTCACTGAAGATATTCAAGGCTGAGTTAGGCAGATTTTTGACTGAGAAGGGAGAGTACAGGAATATAAGAAGGAGGAGCAGGAGTAGGCCATTCAGCCCATCGAGCCATTCAATAAGATTATGGCTGATCTTTTACATCAACTTCACTTTCCCACGATCCCCTTAGTGGTCTAAAATCTATTTATCTCAGTCTTGAATAAACTTGAACATCCACAACCCTCCGGAAAAGAGAATCCCAGGGATTCGCAACCCTTTGTGCGAGGAAATCTCTCATCTCTCTCCAAAATGGCCAACCTCTTTATGCTGAGGTTATGGCTCCAGGTTGTAGAGTCTCTAACCAGGAGAAACCCCCCAGCTGGCATCCACACTGCTAAGAATGTAGTATGTTTCAGTGAGATCACCTCTCATTCTTACACTGACCATGAGCTGCAGGTCTAACTAACAGTTGGTAAGTTGGTTAGTTTTTAGTGGTAACGCCTGAGGTGAAGGTATTCTTTAGGCGTTGCTAGTTTCTCAAGGTGTAGTTGCTGATGAAGCCAAATGCAAATGCAACACTGTATACGCTTGTACTGAAATTAAAACCATCTGCGGGTTGTTGTGATGATGGTATTTGCACTGGGAGCTCAAAAACAGGTGGATAAGGTTCACTGTCCCTCTGTGGTTCTGGTACAGGTGGAAAAGACAGGGCCTACAACAAACATCAGTCCCTATGGTCTAATGACAGAAGGAATCGACAAACTGTGAGGTTTTCACTGAGGGTGACTCAGTGGGATGCAGGGCCCCAGCAGTCTCAGGTCCGAAACCTCTTTGAAAAGTAGTAATTGCAGGAGGGCAAGCAAGTTGCCTGCTGGTACCCAAGAACACCGCTCAAGTCTCAAGTTCACTTTCACTGGAAGTCAATACCTCCTTCCTGAACAGTGTTATTCTGTATTATGTATGCTGACAGATGGTAAGTTTACATTTAACACTTGTCTTCAAGGCAAAAGTGCTATTAGTGTTGCAAATTCTGGCAATCTTGACCTAGTAGCATCTTAGAATTACTTATAAATCAACATCGTAGTAAAGAAAAGCTATAACATGGCCAGTAAGACCATATGACAGATGGTGATGCAGCTGCGCTGTTATTCAATGCTAGATTGGCGACCTCAAGAGTAATTTTAAATTGAGCAGCGATGAACTTCAAGGAGAGAAGATCCATTCCAGCAACAGAGTTTATTATTTACCATCCTAGTGTCAGGATGGCTGAGTTAGGATCACTCTTTCCTTCAAATTAGAGGGTGTTTATTCAAGCTCCACTCTGGACGTCATTACACAATCTTGGTTGACGCTTTCAGTACACGACTGTATGAATGGAAGCTAAAAATCCCACGGCTCCATTCAAAGAAGGTCAGGGAACTCTGCTGGTGTCCTCATGCACATCCTTCCCTCATCCACCAAGATCATCCATCTCACCATCGTCTGTGGGACCTTACTGCAAACAAATTGGCTGCCACATTTACAGCGAGTACGCAAATTCAGTCTACACGAAGCACTTTGGGATGTGTGAGGGATGTACAAGATGCTGTATAAACGCAAGCTGTCTAGCATTAGGCTTATTCCTGGGGCAGGCAGGCTGGGCCTGTATCTGTTGGACTTTAGAAGAATGAGAGGTGATCTTAGTGAAATATATAAAGATCCTCAGGGGACTTGACAGGGCGAATGGTAAAAGGAAGTTTCCCCTGGTGGGAGAGACTAGAATTAGGGGACCCAGTTTAAAAATAAGAGGTGTCCCATTTATGATGGAGATGAGGAGAATTATTTTCCACTCAGAGGCCGGTGAGTCTGTGGAGCTCTCTTCGCCAGAGAGCGGTGGAAGCTGGGTCATTGAAGATTTTTAAGGCTGAGTTAGATAAATCCTTGACTGACATGAGAGCCAAAGGTTGTCAGGGTTAGACAGGAAGTTAGAGCTGAGACCACAATCAGATCAGCCATGAACTTATTGAATGGTGGAGCAGGCAAGAGGGGCTGAGTGGCCTATTCCTGCTCCCAACTTGGACGTTTGTATGTATGTTGGTAACAACGATTCTGTAATTTTAGCAAACAGAATTCAGTCATGTATACTTCGACATGTCAGTGCCTAGACTTGTTATGTCATGGATTATGAAGGACAGAGAGGAAAGCGGAGTTGAGGCCACAAGCAGATCAGCCGTGATTTTCTTGAGTGGTGGAGCAGACTCGATGGGCCGAATGGCCTAGTCCTGCTCCTAACTCTTGTGATCTTAAAGGTTAATGGAACCCGTCAGGGGTTATGGAGGGAGTGCTTGTTCTTTGTCCCACTGGTGACTGGCTTGAATGCGTCAGAGCTTTGTGTGGAGTCAGGAGAACATTGAAGAGGAAGCTGGATAATCAAAGGAACAGGAGGATATGTTGACGGGGTGAGATGAAGAGGTGGTGACAGGAGGCTCGAGTGGAGTAGGAACACAGGCAGCGTGTGTCAGCATTGTAAATGCTCTGTGTTGCTGTGCAAGCCTGTGTGGTGCCTCTGTCTGACTCCACATGGCTGCAGTTCCGAGTGGAGTGGGAGGGAGCTGTGAAGCAAATTATCTCCACCCCGCACTCCGCTCCAATGCTGCATTGAACCCCACCCCACCTCCTCCCCCTTCCCCATCTCCACCAAAAAAAAAATGCTGATTCTCCCTCTTCGCACTGACCCTGCTAATCAATCCTTCTTTGCACCTTTTGTGCTATTCAATAATAAAATGCAACAAAGCTCGGTCTCCAGCATCCTGTGCTATTTACCACTCTCACAATCTGTGTTTCACTCTACATCCCTCAGGATTGCTGCTCATCTTTCTCTCTCCCTCTCTCTCACTCTCCATCCAGCAGAATATCACTTCACCGCTCCATCCATCCATCCTCTCTTCTATCTCTCTTTTTAGTTTTATGTATCCACCCAGCTCTGTCGATTTCCCTTGTCCTTCCTTCTATTTGTCTCTCTCTCCACATTCTATCCATCCCTGCACATCTTTGTCTCAGTCTGTCTCATTCCTCTTTCTCTCTATATCTATTTCTGTGTCCCTATGATTTGTCTCTCTCTCTCTCTCTCTCTCTTTCTCTCTCCAGTTCATTGCCTTCGTTCCCTGTGAATTGTCCCCTCAATGCCACATTCAGGTGAACCGAATTGGGTGGGTGAACAAAGAGATCTGTGTGAATTCTGCACTTAAGGCAATCAAAGAGGAGCCACTTCCTCCTGATCTGATTTTAATAATTAATTGAAGGTCAGTGGGAATCCAGACCGAAGTGCAGTCGGGGTGTTTGTATCTTCCATAGAGTGTGTCCTCCACACATTCACGTAGCCTCTATTTATAACACAGATCCTTCATAGAGCTCACACTGACTGTAACACCAAACACCATACACTGCAGAGGCTGGTTTAAATCTCACCGATAGAAGCTTCCAGAAATCTGCCCTGTCAGATAATGATCTCAGCTGCAAGGTTATGCTGATGAGGTTAGCTAAAGAGAGGGGGACGGGGGGTAAATAATGCTGGTGTGGAGCAGAAACAGCCAAATAGACAAGGAAACGGATACTTTCTGGGCTGTTAATTTGAGAAAATTGGCTGCAAAATCCTGGCACAAGAAGAACAGGAACCAGGAAAGAAAATTTCCGCTCTCACACGCACAGGGGGGATATGGATAAAGAAAATTACCTGGGAGTGTTTGATGGGACAGTGTAGAGGGAGCTTTACTCTGTATCTAACCCGGTGCTGTACCTGTCCTGGGAGTGTTTGATGGGGACAGTGTAGACGAAGCTTTACTCTGTATCTAACCCCGTGCTGTACCTGTCCTGGGAGTGTTTGATGGGGACAGTGTAGAGGGAGCTTTACTCTGTATCTAACCCCGTGCTGTACCTTTCCTGGGAGTGTTTGATGGGGACAGTGTAGAGGGAGCTTTACTCTGTATCTAACCCTGTGCTGTACCTGCCCTGGGAGTGTTTGATGGGGACAGTGTAGAGGGAGCTTTACTCTGTATCTAACCCCGTGCTGTACCTGTCCTGGGAGTGTTTGATGGGACAGTGTAGAGGGAGCTTTACTCTGTATCTAACCCTGTGCTGTACCTGCCCTGGGAGTGTTTGATGGGCACAGTGAAGAGGGAACTTACTCTGTATCTAACCCTGTGCTGTACCTGTCCTGGGAATGTTTGACAGGGACAGTGTGGAGGGAGATTTACTCTGTATCTAACCCCGTGCTGTACCTGTCCTGGGAGTGTTTGATGGGGACAGTGTAGAGGGAGCTTTACTCTGTATCTAACCCCGTGCTGTACCTGTCCTGGGAGTGTTTGATGGGGACAGTGTAGAGGGAGCTTTACTTTGTATCTAACACCGTGCTGTACCTGTCCTGGGAGTGTTTGATGGGGACAGTGTAGAGGGAGCTTTACTCTGTATCTAACACCGTGCTGTACCTGTCCTGGGAGTGTTTGATGGGACAGTGTAGAGGGAGCTTTACTCTGTATCTAACCCGGTGCTGTACCTGCCCTGGGAGTGTTTGATGGGCACAGTGAAGAGGGAACTTACTCTGTATCTAACCCTGTGCTGTACCTGTCCTGGGAATGTTTGACAGGGACAGTGTGGAGGGAGATTTACTCTGTATCTAACCCCGTGCTGTACCTGTCCTGGGAGTGTTTGATGGGGACAGTGTAGAGGGAGCTTTACTTTGTATCTAACACCGTGCTGTACCTGTCCTGGGAGTGTTTGATGGGACAGTGTAGAGGGAGCTTTACTCTGTATCTAACCCCGTGCTGTACCTGTCCTGGGAGTGTTTGATGGGACAGTGTAGTGGGAGCTTTACTTTGTATCTAACACCGTGCTGTACCTGTCCTGGGAGTGTTTGATGGGACAGTGTAGAGGGAGCTTTACTCTGTATCTAACCCTGTGCTGTACCTGCCCTGGGAGTGTTTGATGGGCACAGTGAAGAGGGAACTTACTCTGTATCTAACCCTGTGCTGTACCTGCCCTGGGAATGTTTGACAGGGACAGTGTGGAGGGAGATTTACTCTGTATCTAACCCCGTGCTGTACCTGTCCTGCGAATGTTTGATAGGGACAGTGTAGATGGAGATTTACTCTGTATCTAACCCCGTGCTGTACCTGTCTTCGGAGTGTTTGATGGGGACAGTGTAGAGTGATCTTTACTCTGTAACTGACCTCGTGCTGTACCTGTCCTGGGAGTGTTTGATGGGGACAGTGTAGAGGGAGCTTTACTCTGTGTCTAATCCTGTGCTGTACCTGTCCTGGGAGTGTTTGATGGGGACGGTGTAGAGGGAGATTTACTCTGTATCTGACCCCGTACTGTACCTGTCCTGGGAGTGTTTGATGGTGACAGTGTAGAGGGAGCTTTACTCTGTATCTAACCTCATGTTGTACCTATCCTGGGAGTGTTTGATGGGGACAGTGTAGAGGGAGCTTTACTCTGCATCTAACACCATGCTGTCCCTGTCCTGGGAGTGTTTGATGCGACTGTGTAGAGGGAGCTTTACTCTGTATCTAACCCCGTGCTGTACCTGTCCTGGGAGTGTTTGATGGGGACAGTGTAGAGGGAGCTTTACTCTGCATCTAACACCATGCTGTCCCTGTCCTGGGAGTGTTTGATGGGACAGTGTAGAGGGAGCTTTACTCTGTATCTAACCCCGTGCTGCACCTGTCCTGGGAGTGTTTGATGGGGACAGTGTGGAGGGAGATTTACTCTGTATCTAACCCCGTGCTGTACCTGCCCTGGGAATGTTTGAATGGGACAGTGTAGAGGGAGCTTTACTCTATATCCAACCCTGTGCTGTACATGTCCTGGAAGAGTTTGATGGGGACAGTGTAGAGGGAATTTTACTCTGTATCTAACGCCATGCTGTACCTGTCCTGGGAGGGTTTGATGGGGAAAGTGTAGAGGGAGCTTTACTCTGTATCTAACCCCGTGCTCTACCTGTCCTGGGAGTGTTTGATGGGGACAGTGTAGAGGGAGCTTTACTCTGTATCTAGCCCCGTGCTGTACCTGCCCTTGGAGTGTTTGATGGGGACAGTGTAGAGGGAGCTTTACTCTGTATCTAACCCCATGCTGTACCTGTCCTGGGAGTGTTTGATGGGGACAGTGTAGAGGGAGCTTTACTCTATATCTAACCCCGTGCTGTACATGTCCTGGAAGTTTTCAATTCATGTCCTGGAAGTGTTTGATGGGGACAGTGTAGAGGGAGCTTTACTCTGTATCTAACCCTGTGCTGTACCTGTCCTGGGAGTGTTTGATGGGAACAGAGTAGAGGGAGCTTTACTCTGTGCCTAACCCTGTGCTGTACGTGCCCTGGGATTGTTTGATGGGGACAGTGTAGAGGGAGCTTTACTCTGTATCTAACCCCATGCTGTACCTGTCCTGGGAGTGTTTGATGGGGACAGTGTAGAGGGAGCTTTACTCTGTATCTAGCCCTGTGCTGTACCTGTCCTGTGAATGTTTGATAGGGAAAGTGTGGAGGGAGATTTACTCTGTATCTAACACCGTGCTGTACCTGTCCTGGGAATGTTTGATAGGGACAGTGTAGAGGGAGCTTTACTCTGTGTCTAACCTCATGTTGTCCCTATCCTGGGAGTGTTTGATGGGGACAGTGTAGAGGGAGCTTTACTCTGCATCTAACACCATGCTGTCCCTGTCCTGGGAGTGTTTGATGGGACTGTGTAGAGGGAGCTTTACTCTGTATCTAACCCCGTGCTGTACCTGTCCTGGGAGTGTTTGATGGGGACAGTGTAGAGTGATCTTTAGTCTGTGTCTAATCCTGTGCTGTACCTGTCCTGGGAGTGTTTGATGGGGACAGTGTAGAGGGAGCTTTACTCTGTGTCTAATCCTGTGCTGTACCTGTCCTGGGAGTGTTTGATGGGGACGGTGTAGAGGGAGCTTTACTCTGTATCTGACCCCGTACTGTACCTGTCCTGGGAGTGTTTGATGGTGACAGTGTAGAGGGAGCTTTACTCTGTATCTAACCTCATGTTGTACCTATCCTGGGAGTGTTTGATGGGGACAGTGTAGAGGGAGCTTTACTCTGCATCTAACACCATGCTGTCCCTGTCCTGGGAGTGTTTGATGGGACTGTGTAGAGGGAGCTTTACTCTGTATCTAACCCCGTGCTGTACCTGTCCTGGGAGTGTTTGATGGGGACAGTGTAGAGTGATCTTTAGTCTGTGTCTAATCCTGTGCTGTACCTGTCCTGGGAGTGTTTGATGGGGACAGTGTAGAGGGAGCTTTACTCTGTGTCTAATCCTGTGCTGTACCTGTCCTGGGAGTGTTTGATGGGGACGGTGTAGAGGGAGCTTTACTCTGTATCTGACCCCGTACTGTACCTGTCCTGGGAGTGTTTGATGGTGACAGTGTAGAGGGAGCTTTACTCTGTATCTAACCTCATGTTGTACCTATCCTGGGAGTGTTTGATGGGGACAGTGTAGAGGAAGCTTTACTCTGCATCTAACACCATGCTGTCCCTGTCCTGGGAGTGTTTGATGGGACTGTGTAGAGGGAGCTTTACTCTGTATCTAACACCGTGCTGTACCTGTCCTGGGAGTGTTTGATGGGGACAGTGTAGAGGGAGCTTTACTCTGCATCTAACACCATGCTGTCCCTGTCCTGGGAGTGTTTGATGGGACAGTGTAGAGGGAGCTTTACTCTGTATCTAACCCCGTGCTGCACCTGTCCTGGGAGTGTTTGATGGGGACAGTGTGGAGGGAGATTTACTCTGTATCTAACCCCGTGCTGTACCTGCCCTGGGAATGTTTGAATGGGACAGTGTAGAGGGAGCTTTACTCTATATCCAACCCTGTGCTGTACATGTCCTGGAAGAGTTTGATGGGGACAGTGTAGAGGGAATTTTACTCTGTATCTAACCCCATGCTGTACCTGTCCTGGGAGGGTTTGATGGGGAAAGTGTAGAGGGAGCTTTACTCTGTATCTAACCCCGTGCTCTACCTGTCCTGGGAGTGTTTGATGGGGACAGTGTAGAGGGAGCTTTACTCTGTATCTAGCCCCGTGCTGTACCTGCCCTTGGAGTGTTTGATGGGGACAGTGTAGAGGGAGCTTTACTCTGTATCTAACCCCATGCTGTACCTGTCCTGGGAGTGTTTGATGGGGACAGTGTAGAGGGAGCTTTACTCTATATCTAACCCCGTGCTGTACATGTCCTGGAAGTGTTTGATGGGGACAGTGTAGAGGGAACTTTACTCTGTATCTAACCCCATGCTGTACCTGTCCTGGGAGGGTTTGATGGGGAAATTATAGAGGGAGCTTTACTCTGCATCTAACGCCATGCTGTACCTGTCCTGGAAGTGTTTGATGGTACAGTGTAAAGAGAGCTTTACTCTGTATCTAACCCCGTGCTGTACCTGTCCTGGGTGTGTTTGATGGGGACAGTGTAGAGGGAGCTTTACTCTGTATCTAACCCTGTGCTGTACCTGTCCTGGGAGTGTTTGATGGGAACAGAGTAGAGGGAGCTTTACTCTGTGCCTAACCCTGTGCTGTACGTGCCCTGGGATTGTTTGATGGGGACAGTGTAGAGGGAGCTTTACTCTGTATCTAACCCCATGCTGTACCTGTCCTGGGAGGGTTTGATGGGGAAATTATAGAGGGAGCTTTACTCTGCATCTAACGCCATGCTGTACCTGTCCTGGGAGTGTTTGATGGTACAGTGTAAAGAGAGCTTTACTCTGTGCCTAACCCTGTACTGTACCTGTCCTGTGAATGTTTGATAGGGAAAGTGTGGAGGGAGATTTACTCTGTATCTAACACCGTGCTGTACCTGTCCTGGGAATGTTTGATAGGGACAGTGTAGAGGGAGCTTTACTCTGTGTCTAACCTCATGTTGTACCTATCCTGGGAGTGTTTGATGGGGACAGTGTACTGGGAGCTTTACTCTGCATCTAACACCATGCTGTCCCTGTCCATGGAGTGTTTGATGGGACTGTGAGAGGGAGCTTTACTCTGTATCTAACCCCGTGCTGTACCTGTTCTGGGAGTGTTTGATGGGGAAAGTGTAGAGGGAGCTTTACTCTGCATCTAACACCATGCTGTCCCTGTCCTGGGAGTGTTTGATGGGACAGTGTAGAGGGAGCTTTACTCTGTATCTAACCCCGTGCTGCACCTGTCCTGGGAGTGTTTGATGGGGACAGTGAAAAGAGAGCTTTACTCTGTATCTAACCCCGTGCTGTACCTGTCCTGAGAGTGTTTGATGGGGACAGTGTAGAGGGAGCTTTACTCTGTGTCTAGCCCCGTGCTGTACCTGTCCTGGGAATGTTTGATAGGGACAGTGTGGAGGGAGATTTACTCTGTATCTAACCCCGTGCTGTACCTGCCCTGGGAATGTTTGAATGGGACAGTGTAGAGGGAGCGTTACTCTATATCCAACCCTGTGCTGTACATGTCCTGGAAGTGTTTGATGGGGACAGTGTAGAGGGAATTTTACTCTGTATCTAACCCCATGCTGTACCTGTCCTGGGAGGGTTTGATGGGGAAAGTGTAGAGGGAGCTTTACTCTGTGTCTAACCCTGTGCTGAACCTGCCCTGGGAGTGTTTGATGGGACAGTGTAGTGGGAGCTTTACTTTGTATCTAACACCGTGCTGTACCTGTCCTGGGAGTGTTTGATGGGACAGTGTAGAGGGAGCTTTACTCTGTATCTAACCCTGTGCTGTACCTGTCCTGGGAATGTTTGACAGGGACAGTGTGGAGGGAGATTTACTCTGTATCTAACCCCGTGCTGTACCTGTCCTGCGAATGTTTGATAGGGACAGTGTAGATGGAGATTTACTCTGTATCTAACCCCGTGCTGTACCTGTCTTCGGAGTGTTTGATGGGGACAGTGTAGAGTGATCTTTACTCTGTATCTGACCTCGTGCTGTACCTGTCCTGGGAGTGTTTGATGGGGACAGTGTAGAGGGAGCTTTACTCTGTGTCTAATCCTGTGCTGTACCTGTCCTGGGAGTGTTTGATGGGGACGGTGTAGAGGGAGATTTACTCTGTATCTGACCCCGTACTGTACCTGTCCTGGGAGTGTTTGATGGTGACAGTGTAGAGGGAGCTTTACTCTGTATCTAACCTCATGTTGTACCTATCCTGGGAGTGTTTGATGGGGACAGTGTAGAGGGAGCTTTACTCTGCATCTAACACCATGCTGTCCCTGTCCTGGGAGTGTTTGATGGGACTGTGTAGAGGGAGCTTTACTCTGTATCTAACCCCGTGCTGTACCTGTCCTGGGAGTGTTTGATGGTGACAGTGTAGAGGGAGCTTTACTCTGCATCTAACACCATGCTGTCCCTGTCCTGGGAGTGTTTGATGGGACAGTGTAGAGGGAGCTTTACTCTGTATCTAACCCCGTGCTGCATCTGTCCTGGGAGTGTTTGATGGGGACAGTGTGGAGGGAGATTTACTCTGTATCTAACCCCGTGCTGTACCTGCCCTGGGAATGTTTGAATGGGACAGTGTAGAGGGAGCTTTACTCTATATCCAACCCTGTGCTGTACATGTCCTGGAAGAGTTTGATGGGGACAGTGTAGAGGGAATTTTACTCTGTATCTAACCCCATGCTGTACCTGTCCTGGGAGGGTTTGATGGGGAAAGTGTAGAGGGAGCTTTACTCTGTATCTAATCCCGTGCTCTACCTGTCCTGGGAGTGTTTGATGGGGACAGTGTAGAGGGAGCTTTACTCTGTATCTAGCCCCGTGCTGTACCTGCCCTTGGAGTGTTTGATGGGGACAGTGTAGAGGGAGCTTTACTCTATATCTAACCCCGTGCTGTACATGTCCTGGAAGTGTTTGATGGGGACAGTGTAGAGGGAACTTTACTCTGTATCTAACCCCATGCTGTACCTGTCCTGGGAGGGTTTGATGGGGAAATTATAGAGGGAGCTTTACTCTGCATCTAACGCCATGCTGTACCTGTCCTGGAAGTGTTTGATGGTACAGTGTAAAGAGAGCTTTACTCTGTATCTAACCCCGTGCTGTACTTGTCCTGGGTGTGTTTGATGGGGACAGTGTAGAGGGAGCTTTACTCTGTATCTAACCCTGTGCTGTACCTGTCCTGGGAGTGTTTGATGGGAACAGAGTAGAGGGAGCTTTACTCTGTGCCTAACCCTGTGCTGTACGTGCCCTGGGATTGTTTGATGGGGACAGTGTAGAGGGAGCTTTACTCTGTATCTAACCCCATGCTGTACCTGTCCTGGGAGTGTTTGATGGGGACAGTGTAGAGGGAGCTTTACTCTGTATCTAGCCCTGTGCTGTACCTGTCCTGTGAATGTTTGATAGGGAAAGTGTGGAGGGAGATTTACTCTGTATCTAACACCGTGCTGTACCTGTCCTGGGAATGTTTGATAGGGACAGTGTAGAGGGAGCTTTACTCTGTGTCTAACCTCATGTTGTCCCTATCCTGGGAGTGTTTGATGGGGACAGTGTAGAGGGAGCTTTACTCTGCATCTAACACCATGCTGTCCCTGTCCTGGGAGTGTTTGATGGGACTGTGTAGAGGGAGCTTTACTCTGTATCTAACCCCGTGCTGTACCTGTCCAGGGAGTGTTTGATGGGGACAGTGTAGAGTGATCTTTAGTCTGTGTCTAATCCTGTGCTGTACCTGTCCTGGGAGTGTTTGATGGGGACAGTGTAGAGGGAGCTTTACTCTGTGTCTAATCCTGTGCTGTACCTGTCCTGGGAGTGTTTGATGGGGACGGTGTAGAGGGAGCTTTACTCTGTATCTGACCCCGTACTGTACCTGTCCTGGGAGTGTTTGATGGTGACAGTGTAGAGGGAGCTTTACTCTGTATCTAACCTCATGTTGTACCTATCCTGGGAGTGTTTGATGGGGACAGTGTAGAGGAAGCTTTACTCTGCATCTAACACCATGCTGTCCCTGTCCTGGGAGTGTTTGATGGGACTGTGTAGAGGGAGCTTTACTCTGTATCTAACACCGTGCTGTACCTGTCCTGGGAGTGTTTGATGGGGACAGTGTAGAGGGAGCTTTACTCTGCATCTAACACCATGCTGTCCCTGTCCTGGGAGTGTTTGATGGGACAGTGTAGAGGGAGCTTTACTCTGTATCTAACCCCGTGCTGCACCTGTCCTGGGAGTGTTTGATGGGGACAGTGTGGAGGGAGATTTACTCTGTATCTAACCCCGTGCTGTACCTGCCCTGGGAATGTTTGAATGGGACAGTGTAGAGGGAGCTTTACTCTATATCCAACCCTGTGCTGTACATGTCCTGGAAGAGTTTGATGGGGACTGTGTAGAGGGAATTTTACTCTGTATCTAACCCCATGCTGTACCTGTCCTGGGAGGGTTTGATGGGGAAAGTGTAGAGGGAGCTTTACTCTGTATCTAACCCCGTGCTCTACCTGTCCTGGGAGTGTTTGATGGGGACAGTGTAGAGGGAGCTTTATTCTGTATCTAGCCCCGTGCTGTACCTGCCCTGGGAGTGTTTGATGGGGACAGTGTAGAGGGAGCTTTACTCTATATCTAACCCCGTGCTGTACATGTCCTGGAAGTGTTTGATGGGGACAGTGTAGAGGGAACTTTACTCTGTATCTAACCCCATGCTGTACCTGTCCTGGGAGGGTTTGATGGGGAAATTATAGAGGGAGCTTTACTCTGCATCTAACGCCATGCTGTACCTGTCCTGGGAGTGTTTGATGGTACAGTGTAAAGAGAGCTTTACTCTGTGCCTAACCCTGTGCTGTACGTGCCCTGGGATTGTTTGATGGGGACAGTGTAGAGGGAGCTTTACTCTGTATCTAACCCCATGCTGTACCTGTCCTGGGAGTGTTTGATGGGGACAGTGTAGAGGGAGCTTTACTCTGTATCTAGCCCTGTGCTGTACCTGTCCTGTGAATGTTTGATAGGGAAAGTGTGGAGGGAGATTTACTCTGTATCTAACACCGTGCTGTACCTGTCCTGGGAATGTTTGATAGGGACAGTGTAGAGGGAGCTTTACTCTGTGTCTAACCTCATGTTGTACCTATCCTGGGAGTGTTTGATGGGGACAGTGTAGAGGGAGCTTTACTCTGCATCTAACACCATGCTGTCCCTGTCCTGGGAGTGTTTGATGGGACTGTGTAGAGGGAGCTTTACTCTGTATCTAACCCCGTGCTGTACCTGTCCTGGGAGTGTTTGATGGGGAAAGTGTAGAGGGAGCTTTACTCTGCATCTAACACCATGCTGTCCCTGTCCTGGGAGTGTTTGATGGGACAGTGTAGAGGGAGCTTTACTCTGTATCTAACCCCGTGCTGCACCTGTCCTGGGAGTGTTTGATGGGGACAGTGAAAAGAGAGCTTTACTCTGTATCTAACCCCGTGCTGTACCTGTCCTGAGAGTGTTTGATGGGGACAGTGTAGAGGGAGCTTTACTCTGTGTCTAGCCCCGTGCTGTACCTGTCCTGGGAATGTTTGATAGGGACAGTGTGGAGGGAGATTTACTCTGTATCTAACCCCGTGCTGTACCTGCCCTGGGAATGTTTGAATGGGACAGTGTAGAGGGAGCGTTACTCTATATCCAACCCTGTGCTGTACATGTCCTGGAAGTGTTTGATGGGGACAGTGTAGAGGGAATTTTACTCTGTATCTAACCCCATGCTGTACCTGTCCTGGGAGGGTTTGATGGGGAAAGTGTAGAGGGAGCTTTACTCTGTGTCTAACCCTGTGCTGAACCTGCCCTGGGAGTGTTTGATGGGACAGTGCAGTGGGAGCTTTACTTTGTATCGAACACCGTGCTGTACCTGTCCTGGGAGTGTTTGATGGGACAGTGTAGAGGGAGCTTTACTCTGTATCTAACCCTGTGCTGTACCTGTCCTGGGAATGTTTGACAGGGACAGTGTGGAGGGAGATTTACTCTGTATCTAACCCCGTGCTGTACCTGTCCTGCGAATGTTTGATAGGGACAGTGTAGATGGAGATTTACTCTGTATCTAACCCCGTGCTGTACCTGTCTTCGGAGTGTTTGATGGGGACAGTGTAGAGGGAGCTTTACTCTGTATCTAACCTCATGTTGTACCTATCCTGGGAGTGTTTGATGGGGACAGTGTAGAGGGAGCTTTACTCTGCATCTAACACCATGCTGTCCCTGTCCTGGGAGTGTTTGATGGGACTGTGTAGAGGGAGCTTTACTCTGTATCTAACCCCGTGCTGTACCTGTCCTGGGAGTGTTTGATGGGGACAGTGTAGAGGGAGCTTTACTCTGCATCTAACACCATGCTGTCCCTGTCCTGGGAGTGTTTGATGGGACAGTGTAGAGGGAGCTTTACTCTGTATCTAACCCCGTGCTGCACCTGTCCTGGGAGTGTTTGATGGGGACAGTGTGGAGGGAGATTTACTCTGTATCTAACCCCGTGCTGTACCTGCCCTGGGAATGTTTGAATGGGACAGTGTAGAGGGAGCTTTACTCTATATCCAACCCTGTGCTGAACATGTCCTGGAAGAGTTTGATGGGGACAGTGTAGAGGGAATTTTACTCTGTATCTAACCCCATGCTGTACCTGTCCTGGGAGGGTTTGATGGGGAAAGTGTAGAGGGAGCTTTACTCTGTATCTAACCCCGTGCTCTACCTGTCCTGGGAGTGTTTGATGGGGACAGTGTAGAGGGAGCTTTACTCTGTATCTAGCCCCGTGCTGTACCTGCCCTTGGAGTGTTTGATGGGGACAGTGTAGAGGGAGCTTTACTCTGTATCTAACCCCATGCTGTACCTGTCCTGGGAGTGTTTGATGGGGACAGTGTAGAGGGAGCTTTACTCTATATCTAACCCCGTGCTGTACATGTCCTGGAAGTGTTTGATGGGGACAGTGTAGAGGGAACTTTACTCTGTATCTAACCCCATGCTGTACCTGTCCTGGGAGGGTTTGATGGGGAAATTATAGAGGGAGCTTTACTCTGCATCTAACGCCATGCTGTACCTGTCCTGGAAGTGTTTGATGGTACAGTGTAAAGAGAGCTTTACTCTGTATCTAACCCCGTGCTGTACCTGTCCTGGGTGTGTTTGATGGGGACAGTGTAGAGGGAGCTTTACTCTGTATCTAACCCTGTGCTGTACCTGTCCTGGGAGTGTTTGATGGGAACAGAGTAGAGGGAGCTTTACTCTGTGCCTAACCCTGTGCTGTACGTGCCCTGGGATTGTTTGATGGGGACAGTGTAGAGGGAGCTTTACTCTGTATCTAACCCCATGCTGTACCTGTCCTGGGAGTGTTTGATGGGGACAGTGTAGAGGGAGCTTTACTCTGCATCTAACACCATGCTGTCCCTGTCCTGGGAGTGTTTGATGGGGACAGTGTAGAGTGATCTTTAGTCTGTGTCTAATCCTGTGCTGTACCTGTCCTGGGAGTGTTTGATGGGGACAGTGTAGAGGGAGCTTTACTCTGTGTCTAATCCTGTGCTGTACCTGTCCTGGGAGTGTTTGATGGGGACGGTGTAGAGGGAGCTTTACTCTGTATCTGACCCCGTACTGTACCTGTCCTGGGAGTGTTTGATGGTGACAGTGTAGCGGGAGCTTTACTCTGTATCTAACCTCATGTTGTACCTATCCTGGGAGTGTTTGATGGGGACAGTGTAGAGGAAGCTTTACTCTGCATCTAACACCATGCTGTCCCTGTCCTGGGAGTGTTTGATGGGACTGTGTAGAGGGAGCTTTACTCTGTATCTAACACCGTGCTGTACCTGTCCTGGGAGTGTTTGATGGGGACAGTGTAGAGGGAGCTTTACTCTGCATCTAACACCATGCTGTCCCTGTCCTGGGAGTGTTTGATGGGACAGTGTAGAGGGAGCTTTACTCTGTATCTAACCCCGTGCTGCACCTGTCCTGGGAGTGTTTGATGGGGACAGTGTGGAGGGAGATTTACTCTTTATCTAACCCCGTGCTGTACCTGCCCTGGGAATGTTTGAATGGGACAGTGTAGAGGGAGCTTTACTCTATATCCAACCCTGTGCTGTACATGTCCTGGAAGAGTTTGATGGGGACAGTGTAGAGGGAATTTTACTCTGTATCTAACCCCATGCTGTACCTGTCCTGGGAGAGTTTGATGGGGAAAGTGTAGAGGGAGCTTTACTCTGTATCTAACCCCGTGCTCTACCTGTCCTGGGAGTGTTTGATGGGGACAGTGTAGAGGGAGCTTTACTCTGTATCTAGCCCCGTGCTGTACCTGCCCTTGGAGTGTTTGATGGGGACAGTGTAGAGGGAGCTTTACTCTGTATCTAACCCCATGCTGTACCTGTCCTGGGACTGTTTGATGGGGACAGTGTAGAGGGAGCTTTACTCTATATCTAACCCCGTGCTGTACATGTCCTGGAAGTGTTTGATGGGGACAGTGTAGAGGGAACTTTACTCTGTATCTAACCCCATGCTGTACCTGTCCTGGGAGGGTTTGATGGGGAAATTATAGAGGGAGCTTTACTCTGCATCTAAAGCCATGCTGTACCTGTCCTGGAAGTGTTTGATGGTACAGTGTAAAGAGAGCTTTACTCTGTATCTAACCCCGTGCTGTACCTGTCCTGGGTGTGTTTGATGGGGACAGTGTAGAGGGAGCTTTACTCTGTATCTTACCCTGTGCTGTACCTGTCCTGGGAGTGTTTGATGGGAACAGAGTAGAGGGAGCTTTACTCTGTGCCTAACCCTGTGCTGTACGTGCCCTGGGATTGTTTGATGGGGACAGTGTAGAGGGAGCTTTACTCTGTATCTAACCCCATGCTGTACCTGTCCTGGGAGTGTTTGATGGGGACAGTGTAGAGGGAGCTTTACTCTGTATCTAGCCCTGTGCTGTACCTGTCCTGTGAATGTTTGATAGGGAAAGTGTGGAGGGAGATTTACTCTGTATCTAACACCGTGCTGTACCTGTCCTGGGAATGTTTGATAGGGACAGTGTAGAGGGAGCTTTACTCTGTGTCTAACCTCATGTTGTCCCTATCCTGGGAGTGTTTGATGGGGACAGTGTAGAGGGAGCTTTACTCTGCATCTAACACCATGCTGTCCCTGTCCTGGGAGTGTTTGATGGGACTGTGTAGAGGGAGCTTTACTCTGTATCTAACCCCGTGCTGTACCTGTCCTGGGAGTGTTTGATGGGGACAGTGTAGAGTGATCTTTAGTCTGTGTCTAATCCTGTGCTGTACCTGTCCTGGGAGTGTTTGATGGGGACAGTGTAGAGGGAGCTTTACTCTGTGTCTAATCCTGTGCTGTACCTGTCCTGGGAGTGTTTGATGGGGACGGTGTAGAGGGAGCTTTACTCTGTATCTGACCCCGTACTGTACCTGTCCTGGGAGTGTTTGATGGTGACAGTGTAGAGGGAGCTTTACTCTGTATCTAACCTCATGTTGTACCTATCCTGGGAGTGTTTGATGGGGACAGTGTAGAGGAAGCTTTACTCTGCATCTAACACCATGCTGTCCCTGTCCTGGGAGTGTTTGATGGGACTGTGTAGAGGGAGCTTTACTCTGTATCTAACACCGTGCTGTACCTGTCCTGGGAGTGTTTGATGGGGACAGTGTAGAGGGAGCTTTACTCTGCATCTAACACCATGCTGTCCCTGTCCTGGGAGTGTTTGATGGGACAGTGTAGAGGGAGCTTTACTCTGTATCTAACCCCGTGCTGCACCTGTCCTGGGAGTGTTTGATGGGGACAGTGTGGAGGGAGATTTACTCTGTATCTAACCCCGTGCTGTACCTGCCCTGGGAATGTTTGAATGGGACAGTGTAGAGGGAGCTTTACTCTATATCCAACCCTGTGCTGTACATGTCCTGGAAGAGTTTGATGGGGACTGTGTAGAGGGACTTTTACTCTGTATCTAACCCCATGCTGTACCTGTCCTGGGAGGGTTTGATGGGGAAAGTGTAGAGGGAGCTTTACTCTGTATCTAACCCCGTGCTCTACCTGTCCTGGGAGTGTTTGATGGGGACAGTGTAGAGGGAGCTTTATTCTGTATCTAGCCCCGTGCTGTACCTGCCCTGGGAGTGTTTGATGGGGACAGTGTAGAGGGAGCTTTACTCTATATCTAACCCCGTGCTGTACATGTCCTGGAAGTGTTTGATGGGGACAGTGTAGAGGGAACTTTACTCTGTATCTAACCCCATGCTGTACCTGTCCTGGGAGGGTTTGATGGGGAAATTATAGAGGGAGCTTTACTCTGCATCTAACGCCATGCTGTACCTGTCCTGGGAGTGTTTGATGGTACAGTGTAAAGAGAGCTTTACTCTGTGCCTAGCCCTGTGCTGTACGTGCCCTGGGATTGTTTGATGGGGACAGTGTAGAGGGAGCTTTACTCTGTATCTAACCCCATGCTGTACCTGTCCTGGGAGTGTTTGATGGGGACAGTG
The DNA here is from genome assembly GCA_026770705.1 of Isurus oxyrinchus. Lineage (NCBI taxonomy): Eukaryota > Metazoa > Chordata > Chondrichthyes > Lamniformes > Lamnidae > Isurus > Isurus oxyrinchus. The sequence goes on from JANJGN010000001.1 coordinate 259,218,315, forward strand.
TAGAGGGAGCTTTACTCTGTATCTAGCCCTGTGCTGTACCTGTCCTGTGAATGTTTGATAGGGAAAGTGTAGAGGGAGATTTACTCTGTATCTAACACCGTGCTGTACCTGTCCTGGGAATGTTTGATAGGGACAGTGTAGAGGGAGCTTTACTCTGTGTCTAACCTCATGTTGTACCTATCCTGGGAGTGTTTGATGGGGACAGTGTAGAGGGAGCTTTACTCTGCATCTAACACCATGCTGTCCCTGTCCTGGGAGTGTTTGATGGGACTGTGTAGAGGGAGCTTTACTCTGTATCTAACCCCGTGCTGTACCTGTCCTGGGAGTGTTTGATGGGGAAAGTGTAGAGGGAGCTTTACTCTGCATCTAACACCATGCTGTCCCTGTCCTGGGAGTGTTTGATGGGACAGTGTAGAGGGAGCTTTACTCTGTATCTAACCCCGTGCTGCACCTGTCCTGGGAGTGTTTGATGGTGACAGTGAAAAGAGAGCTTTACTCTGTATCTAACCCCGTGCTGTACCTGTCCTGAGAGTGTTTGATGGGGACAGTGTAGAGGGAGCTTTACTCTGTGTCTAGCCCCGTGCTGTACCTGTCCTGGGAATGTTTGATAGGGACAGTGTGGAGGGAGATTTACTCTGTATCTAACCCCGTGCTGTACCTGCCCTGGGAATGTTTGAATGGGACAGTGTAGAGGGAGCGTTACTCTATATCCAACCCTGTGCTGTACATGTCCTGGAAGTGTTTGATGGGGACAGTGTAGAGGGAATTTTACTCTGTATCTAACCCCATGCTGTACCTGTCCTGGGAGGGTTTGATGGGGAAAGTGTAGAGGGAGCTTTACTCTGTGTCTAACCCTGTGCTGAACCTGCCCTGGGAGTGTTTGATGGGGACGGTGTAGAGCCAGCTTTACTCTGTATCTTACCCCGTGCTGTACCTGTCCTGGGAATGTTTGACAGGGAGAGTGTGGAGGGAGATTTACTCTGTATCTAACCCCGTGCTGTACCTGTCCTGCGAATGTTTGATAGGAACAGCGTAGATGGAGATTTACTCTGTATCTAACCCTGTGCTGTACCTGTCGTGGGAGTGTTTGATGGGGACAGTGTAGAGTGATCTTTAGTCTGTGTCTAATCCTGTGCTGTACCTGTCCTGGGAGTGTTTGATGGGGACGGTGTAGAGGGAGCTTTACTCTGTATCTGACCCCGTGCTGGACCTGTCCTGGGAGTGTTTGATGGTGACAGTGTAGAGGGAGCTTTACTCTGTATCTAACCTCATGTTGTACCTATCCTGGGAGTGTTTGATGGGGACAGTGTAGAGGGAGCTTTACTCTGTATCTAACCCCGTGCTGTACCTGTCCTGGGAGTGTTTGATGGGGACGGTGTAGAGCCAGCTTTACTCTGTATCTTACCCCGTGCTGTACCTGTCCTGGGAATGTTTGACAGGGACAGTGTGGAGGGAGATTTACTCTGTATCTAACCCCGTGCTGTACCTGTCCTGCGAATGTTTGATAGGAACAGCGTAGATGGAGATTTACTCTGTATCTAACCCTGTGCTGTACCTGTCGTGGGAGTGTTTGATGGGGACAGTGTAGAGTGATCTTTAGTCTGTGTCTAATCCTGTGCTGTACCTGTCCTGGGAGTGTTTGATGGGGACGGTGTAGAGGGAGCTTTACTCTGTATCTGACCCCGTGCTGGACCTGTCCTGGGAGTGTTTGATGGTGACAGTGTAGAGGGAGCTTTACTCTGTATCTAACCTCATGTTGTACCTATCCTGGGAGTGTTTGATGGGGACAGTGTAGAGGGAGCTTTACTCTGTATCTAACCCCGTGCTGTACCTGTCCTGGGAGTGTTTGATGGGGACAGTGTAGAGGGAGCTTTACTCTGTATCTAACCCCGTGCTGTACCTCTCCTGGGAGTGTTTGATGGGGACAGTGTAGAGGGAGCTTTACTCTGTATCTAACTCCATGCAAAGAACAGACATGGTGGAGGAACTGAATAGATACTTTGCGTCAGTCTTCACAGTGGAAGACACGAGTGACATTCCCAAAGTTCAAGAGAGTCGGGGGTCAGAGGTGAGTATGGTGGCCATTACCAAGGAGAAGGTGCTAGGAAAACTGAAAGGTCTGAAAGTGGATAAATTACCTGGACCAGATGGATTACACCCCAGAGTTCTGAAGGAGATAGCTGAAGAGATAGTGGAGGCGTTAGTGGTGATCTTTCAGGAATCACTGGAGTCAGGGAGGGTACCAGAGGACTGGAAAATTGCTAATGTAACCCACCTGTTTAAGAAGGGAGTGAGGCAAAAGACAGGAAATTACAGGCCGATTAGCCTGACCTCGGTCGTTGGTATGATTTTAGAGTCCGTTATTAAGGATGAGATTTCAGAATACTTGGAAGTGCATGGTAAAATCGGGCAAAGTCAGCATGGTTTCATCAAGGGGAGGTCATGCCTGACAAATCTGTTAGAATTCTTTGAGGAGGTAATGAGACAGACAAAGGAGAGCCAATGGACTACTTGGACTTCCAGAAGGCTTTTGACAAGGTGCCGCACAGGAGGCTGCTCAGTAAGATAAGAGCCCATGGTGTTAGAGGCAAGGTACTAGCATGGATAGAAGATTGGCTGTCTGGCAGGAGGCAGAGAGTGGGGTTAAGGAAGTCCTTCTCAGGCTGGCGGCCGGTGACTAGTGGAGTTCCGCAGGGGTCAGTGTTGGCACCACAACTTTTCACTTTATACATTAACGATCTAGATGAAGGAACTGAGGGCATCCTGGCTAAGTTTGCAGATGATACAATGATAGGTGGTGGGACAGGTAGTATTGAGGAGGTGGGGAGGCTGCAGAAGGATCTAGACAGGTTAGGAGAATGGGCAAAGAAGTGGCAGATGGAATACAACGTGGGGAAGTGTGAGGTCATGCACTTCGTTCGGAAGAATAGAGGCATAGACTATTTTCTAAATGGGGAGAGAATTCAGAAATCTGGAATGCAAAGGGACTTGGGAGTCCTAGTCCAGGATTCTCTTAAGGTTAACTTGCAGGTTGAGTCGGTAGTTAGGAAGGCAAATGCAATGTTGGCATTTATTTCGAGAGGACTAGAATATAAAAGCAGGGATGTGCTGCTGAGGCTTTATAAGGCTCTGGTCAGACCACATTTAGAATATTGTGAGCAATTTTGGGCCCCGTATCTCAGGAAGGATGTTCTGGCCCTGGAGAGGGTCCAGAGGAGGTTCACAAGAATGATCCCAGGAATGAAAGGCTTAACATATGAGGAACGTTTGAGGACTCTGGGTCTATACTCGATGGAGTTTAGAAGGATGAGGGGGGATTTGATTGAAACTTACAGAATACTGAAAGGCCTGGATAGAGTGGACGTGGGGAAGATGTTTCCATTAGTAGGAGAGACTAGGACACGAGGGCACAGCCTCAGAGTAAAGGGAAGACCTTTTAGAACAGAGATGAGGAGAAACTTCTTTAGCCAGAGAGTGGTGAATCTATGGAATTCATTGCCACAGAAGGCTGTGGAGGCCAGGTCATTGAGTGTATTTAAGACCGAGATAGATAGGTTCTTGATTGGTAAGGGGATCAAAGGTTACGGGGAGAAGGCGGGAGAATGGGGTTGAGAAACTTATCAGCCATGATTGAATGGCGGAGCAGACTCGATGGGCCGAATGGCCTAATTTCTGCTCCTATGTCTTATGGTCTTATGGTCATGCTGTACCTGCTCTGGGAGTGTTTGATGGGGACAGTGCAGAGGGAGCTTTACTCTGTATCTAACCCCGTGCTGTACCTGTCCTGGGAGTGTTTGATGGGGACAGTGTAGAGGGAGCTTTACTCTGTATCTAACCCCGTGCTGTACCTGTCCTGGGAGTGTTTGATGGGGACAGTGTAGAGGGAGCTTTACTTTGTATCTAACACCGTGCTGTACCTGTCCTGGGAGTGTTTGATGGGGACAGTGTAGAGGGAGCTTTACTCTGTATCTAACCCCGTGCTGTACCTGTCCTGGGAGTGTTTGATGGGGACAGTGTAGAGGGAGCTTTACTTTGTATCTAACACCGTGCTGTACCTGTCCTGGGAGTGTTTGATGGGGACAGTGTAGAGGGAGCTTTACTCTGTATCTAACACCGTGCTGTACCTGTCCTGGGAGTGTTTGATGGGACAGTGTAGAGGGAGCTTTACTCTGTATCTAACCCTGTGCTGTACCTGCCCTGGGAGTGTTTGATGGGCACAGTGAAGAGGGAACTTACTCTGTATCTAACCCTGTGCTGTACCTGTCCTGGGAATGTTTGACAGGGACAGTGTGGAGGGAGATTTACTCTGTATCTAACCCCGTGCTGTACCTGTCCTGGGAGTGTTTGATGGGGACAGTGTAGAGGGAGCTTTACTCTGTATCTAACCCGGTGCTGTACCTGTCCTGGGAGTGTTTGATGGGGACAGTGTAGAGGGAGCTTTACTCTGTGTCTAACCCCGTGCTGTACCTGTCCTGGGAGTGTTTGATGGGGACAGTGTAGAGGGAGCTTTACTTTGTATCTAACACCGTGCTGTACCAGTCCTGGGAGTGTTTGATGGGACAGTGTAGAGGGAGCTTTACTCTGTATCTAACCCCGTGCTGTACCTGTCCTGGGAGTGTTTGATGGGACAGTGTAGTGGGAGCTTTACTTTGTATCTAACACCGTGCTGTACCTGTCCTGGGAGTGTTTGATGGGACAGTGTAGAGGGAGCTTTACTCTGTATCTAACCCTGTGCTGTACCTGCCCTGGGAGTGTTTGATGGGCACAGTGAAGAGGGAACTTACTCTGTATCTAACCCTGTGCTGTACCTGTCCTGGGAATGTTTGACAGGGACAGTGTGGAGGGAGATTTACTCTGTATCTAACCCCGTGCTGTACCTGTCCTGCGAATGTTTGATAGGGACAGTGTAGATGGAGATTTACTCTGTATCTAACCCCGTGCTGTACCTGTCTTCGGAGTGTTTGATGGGGACAATGTAGAGTGATCTTTACTCTGTATCTGACCCCGTACTGTACCTGTCCTGGGAGTGTTTGATGGTGACAGTGTAGAGGGAGCTTTACTCTGTATCTAACCTCATGTTGTACCTATCCTGGGAGTGTTTGATGGGGACAGTGTAGAGGGAGCTTTACTCTGCATCTAACACCATGCTGTCCCTGTCCTGGGAGTGTTTGATGGGACTGTGTAGAGGGAGCTTTACTCTGTATCTAACCCCGTGCTGTACCTGTCCTGGGAGTGTTTGATGGGGACAGTGTAGAGGGAGCTTTACTCTGCATCTAACACCATGCTGTCCCTGTCCTGGGAGTGTTTGATGGGACAGTGTAGAGGGAGCTTTACTCTGTATCTAACCCCGTGCTGCACCTGTCCTGGGAGTGTTTGATGGGGACAGTGTGGAGGGAGATTTACTCTGTATCTAACCCCGTGCTGTACCTGCCCTGGGAATGTTTGAATGGGACAGTGTAGAGGGAGCTTTACTCTATATCCAACCCTGTGCTGTACATGTCCTGGAAGAGTTTGATGGGGACAGTGTAGAGGGAATTTTACTCTGTATCTAACCCCATGCTGTACCTGTCCTGGGAGGGTTTGATGGGGAAAGTGTAGAGGGAGCTTTACTCTGTATCTAACCCCGTGCTCTACCTGTCCTGGGAGTGTTTGATGGGGACAGTGTAGAGGGAGCTTTACTCTGTATCTAGCCCCGTGCTGTACCTGCCCTTGGAGTGTTTGATGGGGACAGTGTAGAGGGAGCTTTACTCTGTATCTAACCCCATGCTGTACCTGTCCTGGGAGTGTTTGATGGGGACAGTGTAGAGGGAGCTTTACTCTATATCTAACCCCGTGCTGTACATGTCCTGGAAGTGTTTGATGGGGACAGTGTAGAGGGAACTTTACTCTGTATCTAACCCCATGCTGTACCTGTCCTGGGAGGGTTTGATGGGGAAATTATAGAGGGAGCTTTACTCTGCATCTAACGCCATGCTGTACCTGTCCTGGGAGTGTTTGATGGTACAGTGTAAAGAGAGCTTTACTCTGTATCTAACCCCGTGCTGTACCTGTCCTGGGTGTGTTTGATGGGGACAGTGTAGAGGGAGCTTTACTCTGTATCTAACCCTGTGCTGTACCTGTCCTGGGAGTGTTTGATGGGAACAGAGTAGAGGGAGCTTTACTCTGTGCCTAACCCTGTGCTGTATGTGCCCTGGGATTGTTTGATGGGGACAGTGTAGAGGGAGCTTTACTCTGTATCTAACCCCATGCTGTACCTGTCCTGGGAGTGTTTGATGGGGACAGTGTAGAGGGAGCTTTACTCTGTATCTAGCCCTGTGCTGTACCTGTCCTGTGAATGTTTGATAGGGAAAGTGTGGAGGGAGATTTACTCTGTATCTAACACCGTGCTGTACCTGTCCTGGGAATGTTTGATAGGGACAGTGTAGAGGGAGCTTTACTCTGTGTCTAACCTCATGTTGTACCTATCCTGGGAGTGTTTGATGGGGACAGTGTAGAGGGAGCTTTACTCTGCATCTAACACCATGCTGTCCCTGTCCTGGGAGTGTTTGATGGGACTGTGTAGAGGGAGCTTTACTCTGTATCTAACCCCGTGCTGTACCTGTCCTGGGAGTGTTTGATGGGGACAGTGTAGAGTGATCTTTAGTCTGTGTCTAATCCTGTGCTGTACCTGTCCTGGGAGTGTTTGATGGGGACAGTGTAGAGGGAGCTTTACTCTGTGTCTAATCCTGTGCTGTACCTGTCCTGGGAGTGTTTGATGGGGACGGTGTAGAGGGAGCTTTACTCTGTATCTGACCCCGTACTGTACCTGTCCTGGGAGTGTTTGATGGTGACAGTGTAGAGGGAGCTTTACTCTGTATCTAACCTCATGTTGTACCTATCCTGGGAGTGTTTGATGGGGACAGTGTAGAGGGAGCTTTACTCTGCATCTAACACCATGCTGTCCCTGTCCTGGGAGTGTTTGATGGGACAGTATAGAGGGAGCTTTACTCTGTATCTAACCCCGTGCTGCACCTGTCCTGGGAGTGTTTGATGGGGACAGTGTGGAGGGAGATTTACTCTGTATCTAACCCCGTGCTGTACCTGCCCTGGGAATGTTTGAATGGGACAGTGTAGAGGGAGCTTTACTCTATATCCAACCCTGTGCTGTACATGTCCTGGAAGAGTTTGATGGGGACTGTGTAGAGGGAATTTTACTCTGTATCTAACCCCATGCTGTACCTGTCCTGGGAGGGTTTGATGGGGAAAGTGTAGAGGGAGCTTTACTCTGTATCTAACCCCGTGCTCTACCTGTCCTGGGAGTGTTTGATGGGGACAGTGTAGAGGGAGCTTTATTCTGTATCTAGCCCCGTGCTGTACCTGCCCTGGGAGTGTTTGATGGGGACAGTGTAGAGGGAGCTTTACTCTATATCTAACCCCGTGCTGTACATGTCCTGGAAGTGTTTGATGGGGACAGTGTAGAGGGAACTTTACTCTGTATCTAACCCCATGCTGTACCTGTCCTGGGAGGGTTTGATGGGGAAATTATAGAGGGAGCTTTACTCTGCATCTAACGCCATGCTGTACCTGTCCTGGGAGTGTTTGATGGTACAGTGTAAAGAGAGCTTTACTCTGTGCCTAACCCTGTGCTGTACGTGCCCTGGGATTGTTTGATGGGGACAGTGTAGAGGGAGCTTTACTCTATATCTAACCCCGTGCTGTACATGTCCTGGAAGTGTTTGATGGGGACAGTGTAGAGGGAACTTTACTCTGTATCTAACCCCATGCTGTACCTGTCCTGGGAGGGTTTGATGGGGAAATTATAGAGGGAGCTTTACTCTGCATCTAACGCCATGCTGTACCTGTCCTGGGAGTGTTTGATGGTACAGTGTAAAGAGAGCTTTACTCTGTATCTAACCCCGTGCTGTACCTGTCCTGGGAGTGTTTGATGGGAACAGAGTAGAGGGAGCTTTACTCTGTGCCTAACCCTGTGCTGTACGTGCCCTGGGATTGTTTGATGGGGACAGTGTAGAGGGAGCTTTACTCTGTATCTAACCCCATGCTGTACCTGTCCTGGGAGTGTTTGATGGGGACAGTGTAGAGGGAGCTTTACTCTGTATCTAGCCCTGTGCTGTACCTGTCCTGTGAATGTTTGATAGGGAAAGTGTGGAGGGAGATTTACTCTGTATCTAACACCGTGCTGTACCTGTCCTGGGAATGTTTGATAGGGACAGTGTAGAGGGAGCTTTACTCTGTGTCTAACCTCATGTTGTACCTATCCTGGGAGTGTTTGATAGGGACAGTGTAGAGGGAGCTTTACTCTGCATCTAACACCATGCTGTCCCTGTCCTGGGAGTGTTTGATGGGACTGTGTAGAGGGAGCTTTACTCTGTATCTAACACCGTGCTGTACCTGTCCTGGGAGTGTTTGATGGGGAAAGTGTAGAGGGAGCTTTACTCTGCATCTAACACCATGCTGTCCCTGTCCTGGGAGTGTTTGATGGGACAGTGTAGAGGGAGCTTTACTCTGTATCTAACCCCGTGCTGCACCTGTCCTGGGAGTGTTTGATGGGGACAGTGAAAAGAGAGCTTTACTCTGTATCTAACCCCGTGCTGTACCTGTCCTGAGAGTGTTTGATGGGGACAGTGTAGAGGGAGCTTTACTCTGTGTCTAGCCCCGTGCTGTACCTGTCCTGGGAATGTTTGATAGGGACAGTGTGGAGGGAGATTTACTCTGTATCTAACCCCGTGCTGTACCTGCCCTGGGAATGTTTGAATGGGACAGTGTAGAGGGAGCGTTACTCTATATCCAACCCTGTGCTGTACATGTCCTGGAAGTGTTTGATGGGGACAGTGTAGAGGGAATTTTACTCTGTATCTAACCCCATGCTGTACCTGTCCTGGGAGGGTTTGATGGGGAAAGTGTAGAGGGAGCTTTACTCTGTGTCTAACCCTGTGCTGAACCTGCCCTGGGAGTGTTTGATGGGGACGGTGTAGAGCCAGCTTTACTCTGTATCTTACCCCGTGCTGTACCTGTCCTGGGAATGTTTGACAGGGACAGTGTGGAGGGAGATTTACTCTGTATCTAACCCCGTGCTGTACCTGTCCTGCGAATGTTTGATAGGAACAGCGTAGATGGAGATTTACTCTGTATCTAACCCTGTGCTGTACCTGTCCTGGGAGTGTTTGATGGGGACAGTGTAGAGTGATCTTTAGTCTGTGTCTAATCCTGTGCTGTACCTGTCCTGGGAGTGTTTGATGGGGACAGTGTAGAGGGAGCTTTACTCTGTATCTAACCCCGTGCTGTACCTGTCCTGGGAGTGTTTGATGGGGACAGTGTAGAGGGAGCTTTACTCTGTATCTAACTCCATGCAAAGAACAGAAATGGTGGAGGAACTGAATAGATACTTTGCGTCAGTCTTCACAGTGGAAGACACGAGTGACATTCCCAAAGTTCAAGAGAGTCGGGGGTCAGAGGTGAGTATGGTGGCCATTACCAAGGAGAAGGTGCTAGGAAAACTGAAAGGTCTGAAAGTGGATAAATTACCTGGACCAGATGGATTACACCCCAGAGTTCTGAAGGAGATAGCTGAAGAGATAGTGGAGGCGTTAGTGGTGATCTTTCAGGAATCACTGGAGTCAGGGAGGGTACCAGAGGACTGGAAAATCGCTAATGTAACCCCCCTGTTTAAGAAGGGAGTGAGGCAAAAGACAGGAAATTACAGGCCGATTAGCCTGACCTCGGTCGTTGGTATGATTTTAGAGTCCGTTATTAAGGATGAGATTTCAGAATACTTGGAAGTGCATGGTAAAATCGGGCAAAGTCAGCATGGTTTCATCAAGGGGAGGTCATGCCTGACAAATCTGTTAGAATTCTTTGAGGAGGTAATGAGACAGACAAAGGAGAGCCAATGGACTACTTGGACTTCCAGAAGGCCTTTGACAAGGTGCCGCACAGGAGGCTGCTCAGTAAGATAAGAGCCCATGGTGTTAGAGGCAAGGTACTAGCATGGATAGAAGATTGGCTGTCTGGCAGGAGGCAGAGAGTGGGGATAAGGAAGTCCTTCTCAGGATGGCAGCCGGTGACTAGTGGAGTTCCGCAGGGGTCAGTGTTGGCACCACAACTTTTCACTTTATACATTAACGATCTAGATGAAGGAACTGAGGGCATCCTGGCTAAGTTTGCAGATGATACAATGATAGGTGGTGGGACAGGTAGTATTGAGGAGGTGGGGAGGCTGCAGAAGGATCTAGACAGGTTAGGAGAATGGGCAAAGAAGTGGCAGATGGAATACAACGTGGGGAAGTGTGAGGTCATGCACTTCGTTCGGAAGAATAGAGGCATAGACTATTTTCTAAATGGGGAGAGAATTCAGAAATCTGGAATGCAAAGGGACTTGGGAGTCCTAGTCCAGGATTCTCTTAAGGTTAACTTGCAGGTTGAGTCGGTAGTTAGGAAGGCAAATGCAATGTTGGCATTTATTTCGAGAGGACTAGAATATAAAAGCAGGGATGTGCTGCTGAGGCTTTATAAGGCTCTGGTCAGACCACATTTGGAATATTGTGAGCAATTTTGGGCCCCGTATCTCAGGAAGGATGTTCTGGCCCTGGAGAGGGTCCAGAGGAGGTTCACAAGAATGATCCCAGGAATGAAAGGCTTAACATATGAGGAACGTTTGAGGACTCTGGGTCTATACTCGATGGAGTTTAGAAGGATGAGGGGGGATTTGATTGAAACTTACAGAATACTGAAAGGCCTGGATAGAGTGGACGTGGGGAAGATGTTTCCATTAGTAGGAGAGACTAGGACACGAGGGCACAGCCTCAGAGTAAAGGGAAGACCTTTTAGAACAGAGATGAGGAGAAACTTCTTTAGCCAGAGAGTGGTGAATCTATGGAATTCATTGCCACAGAAGGCTGTGGAGGCCAGGTCATTGAGTGTATTTAAGACCGAGATAGATAGGTTCTTGATTGGTAAGGGGATCAAAGGTTACGGGGAGAAGGCGGGAGAATGGGGTTGAGAAACTTATCAGCCATGATTGAATGGCGGAGCAGACTCGATGGGCCGAATGGCCTAATTTCTGCTCCTATGTCTTATGGTCTTATGGTCATGCTGTACCTGCTCTGGGAGTGTTTGATGGGGACAGTGCAGAGGGAGCTTTACTCTGTATCTAACCCCGTGCTGTACCTGTCCTGGGAGTGTTTGATGGGGACAGTGTAGAGGGAGCTTTACTCTGTATCTAACCCTGTGTTGTACCTGTCCTGGGAGTGTTTGACGGGGACAGTGTAGAGGGACATTTACTCTATATCTTACCCCGTGCTGTACCTGTCCTGGGAGTGTTTGATGGGGACAGTGTAGAGGGAGCTTTACTCTGTATCTAACCCTGTGTTGTACCTGTCCTGGGAGTGTTTGACGGGGACAGTGTAGAGGGACATTTACTCTGTATCTAAACCCGTGCTGTACCTGCCCTGGGAGTGTTTGACTGGGACAGTGTAGAGGGAGCTTCACTCTGTATCTAACCCCGTGCTGTACCTGTCCTGGGAGCGTTTGACGGGGACAGTGTAGAGGGAGCTTCACTCTGTATCTAACCCCGTGCTGTACCTGTCCTGGGAGTGTTTGATGGGGACAGTGTAGAGGGACATTTACTCTGTATCTAACCCCGTGCTATACCGTCAGGGTTATAGGGACTCGAAATGTTCACTCTGTTTCTCTCTCTACAAATGATGCTAGACTTGCTGAGTTTTTCCAGCATTTTCTGTTTTTGTTGCTACCCTGTTGTCACTGTGTATTGGTGGTGGAGGGGGTGAATGTTTAAGAAAGTGGATGGGGTGCCAAGCAAGTGGGCTGCTTTGTCCTGGATAATGTCAAGCTCCTTGGGTATTACTGGAGCCTGCACGCATCCAGGCAAGCGCAGAGTATTCCATCATACTCCTGACTTCACAGAATCACAGAATCACACAGTGCAGAAGAGGCCCTTCATCCCATCGAGTCTGCACTGACACATGAGAAACACCTGACCCGCCTACCTAATCCCAATTACCAGCACTTGGCCCACAGCCTTGAATGTTATGATGTGCCAAGTGCTCATCCAGGTACTTTTTACAGGATGTGAGGCAACCCGCCTCCACCACCCTCCCAGGCAGCGCATTCCAGACTGTCACCACCCTCTGGATAAAAAAGTTTCTCCTCACATCCCCCCTAAACCTCCTGCCCCTCACCTTGAACTTATGTCCCCTTGTGACTGACCCTTCAACTAAGGGGAACAGCTGCTCCCTATCCACCCTGTCCATGCCCCTCAATCTTGTACACCTCGATCAGGTCCCCCCTCAGTCTTCTCTGTTCCAACAAAAACAACCCAAGTCTATCCAACCTCTCTTCATAATTTAAATGTTTCATCCCAGGCAACATCCTGGTGAATCTCCTCTGCACCCCCTCCAATGCAATCACATCCTTCCTATAATGTGGCCACCAGAACTGCACACAGTACTCCAGTTGTGGCCTCACCAAGGTTCTATACAACTGCAACATTACCTCCCTACTTTTGTAATCAATGCTTCGATTGATAAAGGCAAGTGTCCCATATGCCTTTTTCACCACCCCACTAACACGCCCCTCTGCCTTCAGAGATCTATGGACACACACGCCAAGGTCCCTTTGTTCCTCAGAACTTCCTAGTGCCATGCCGTTCATTGAATACTTCCTTGTCAAATTACTCCTTCCAAAGTGTATCACCTCACACTTTTCAGGGTTAAATTCCATCTGCCACTTATCTGCCCATTTGACCATCCCGCCTATATCTTCCTGTAGCCCAAGACACTGAACCTCACTGTTAACCACCCAGCCAATCTTTGTGTCATCCACAAACTTACTAATCCTACCCCCCACATAGTCATCTATGTCGTTTATATAAATGACAAATAATAGGGGACCCAGCACAGATCCCTGTGGTATGCCACTGGACACTGGCTTCCAGTCACTGAAGCATCCTCCTGTCATCAGCCTCTGTCTCCTACAACTAAACCAATATTGAATCCACCTTATTAAATTACCCTGTATCCCGTGTGCATTTGCCTTCTTTATATGCCTTCCATCTGGGACCTTGTCAAAGGCTTTGCTGAAATCCATATAAACTACATCAAGTACACCACCCTCATCTACACACCTGGTCACCTCCTCAAAAAATTCAATCAAATTTGTTAGGCATGACCTCCCTCTGACAAAGCCATGCTGACTATCCCTGATCAAACCTTGCCTCTCCAAGTGGAGATAGATTCTCTCCTTCAGAACTTTCTCCAATAGTTTCCCTACCATTGACGTGAGACTCACTGGCCTGTAGTTCCCTGGCTTATCTCTACAACCCTTCTTAAATAGCGGAACCACATTAGTTGTTCTCCAGTCCTCTGGCACCTCCCCCGTGGCCAGAGAGGAATTAAACATTTAGGTCAGACCCCCTGCGATCCCCTCCCTTCCAGCCTCAGGCTGGGACACAAATCATCTGGACCTGGATATTTGTCCACTTTTAAGCCTGTCAACACCTCCAATACCTTGTCACTCCCTATATCAATTTACTCAAGAACCTCGCAATCTCTCTCCCCGAGTTCCATATCTTCATCCTCATTCTCTTGGGTGAAGACGGATGTGAAGTATTCGTTCAACACTCTAGTGATGTCCTCTGGCTCCACCCATAGATTGCCCCCTTGGCCCCTTATGGGCCCTACTCTTTCCCTGGTTATCCTCTTCCCATTGATATACTTATAGAATATCTTGGGATTTTCCCTACTTTTACCAGCCAGAGCTCTCTCATATCCCCTCTTTCTTCTCCTAATTGCTTTCTTAAGCTCCACCCTGCACTTTCTGTACTCCACTAATGCCTCCGCTGACTTGCTTCCCTTGTACCTGCTAAAAGCCTCTCTTTTCCTTCTCATCGTAACCGGAATATCTCTGGTCATCCATGGTTCCCTGGGCTTGTTACTGCTTCCTATCACCCTAGAAGGAAGATGTTGAGCCTGTACCCTCCCCATTTCCATTTTGAGCACCCCTCACTGCTCCTCTGTAGATTTCCCCACAAGTAGCTGTTCCCAGTCTACCTTGGCCTTATTTTACTAAAATCCACTCTCCCCCCAGTCCAAAGCATTTTTTTGCAACTTGTCTATTTCTTTGTCCATAACAAGTTTGAGGGGTTGGGAGAGCATAACTTGTGCCTTGTAGATGGTGGACAGGCTTTGGGGAGACAGGAGGTGAGTTACTCACTGCAGGATTCCTAGCCTCTGACCTGCTGTATTGGCCACAGTGTTTATATGACTGGTCCAGTTCAGTTTCTGGTCAATGGTAACCCCCAGGACGTTGACAGTGGTGGTAAAGCCATTGAATGTCAAGGGGCTTTGGCTGGACTCTGTCTTGCTGGTGATGATCATTGCTTGGCTCTTGTGCGGGACAGAGATGGGGTTGAGTGTGGTTAGGGCACTGGGCACTGGGTTTGGGTGGGAGAGACAGATTGGGGTTAGGTGTAGTGAGGATGCTGGGTGCTGGGAGGGGTTGGGGGAGCAAAGAAGGGTTAATAGGGTTGGGTAGTGTCTGTGGACCAAAGGTCCAGTGTCAGCAATTTAGGAGGGGAGAGGGGTCATTCTCTGACCCCTGGGGAATATCTCAAGCCTTTCCTCTGTAACTCAGAACTTATCTGCCAACCACTGAGCAGTGTCTTTGACCCTTGAAGATTTCCCTGTGTTGTGTTTGACTCCAAAGTTCTCAGTCCCTCACCCTGAGGCACATAAGAACATAAGGAATAGGTGTTAGATCAGCAATAAGGCTAATGATAACCAGAGTCTGACAGGAAGGGACAGAGCGTACAAACATATAGATAAAAGGGCAAATAAAGTCAGAGTGGGGCAAAATGGCTCTAAACCAGTAAAGGAGGAGGGGTCGGGTGAATGGAGATTTCGAAATCCAAAGGTAAAAGTTGAGGCAATAGAAAAATATATCAATGTAGTAAAGACAAGTTGAGTGGGTCAGGAAGGGACAGAGTATTTAATGGTAGTTGTGCATCAGAGAGGAATGTCCATGCGGGGAATAGTAATAAAAAAGTACAATTAAAGTCATTTTATCTGAGTGTGTGTGAAGCATCTGCAATAAAGTAGATGAACAAGTGGCACAAATAGAGATAAATGGTTTATTAACTTATTGCCAAATCAGAGACATGGTTCCAGGGTGACCAAGATTGGAAAATGAATATTCCAGGCTACACAAAACTTCAAAAAGGTAGAATGGAAAAGGAAGAGGGGTAACCCTGATAATAAAGGATGACGTAAGGACATTAGTGAGGAAGAATCTCGTCTCAGAAAATCAGGAAATAGGATCAATTTGGGTGGAGATTGGGAGTAGCAAGGGTCAAAAAATGCTGGTGGGAGTAGTTTATCAGCTCCCTAACAGTAGCTATACTGTTGGACAGAGCATTAAACGAGAAATTATTGGAGCTTGGGACAAAGGCAATGTCATAATTGTGGGGCACTTTATAACTTTCATATAAACTGGATCAATCAAATTGGCAAAAGTGGTCCGGAAGATGAGCTTGTAAAATGTTTTTGTGACAAAATTCCTGGAGTAATATGTTGTGGAACCAAATGGGGTAAAGCTATATTAGATCTAGTGTTGTGTAATGAAGCAGGCTTAATTAGTAAAAGAGCCACTGGGAAAGAGTGATCATAACACAATTGAATTCCACGTTAAGTTTGTAAACAACACACTCCCGATAACAAGCAAGAATGTTAAACTTAAGCAAAGGCAGTTACATAGGCATGAGGAAGAACTTGCTCAGGTTGATTGTGTAAATAGACTAAAAGTATGGTCATAAGTAAACCGCGGGAAACATTTAAAGAATCAATTCAAAATGTTCAACAAAAATATATTCCACTGAAGAAAGAAAACTCAGTGAGAAAGATCTATCCATAGTTTACTCAGGAAGTTAAGGATAGTATTAGATGTTATGATGCAGCAAGTGGTATTCACCAGGCTGACCAAATCCCAAAGGGAAACGTGACCAGGCTATCACAATTTTAATTTGTATTTATTATGAGAAGGTTTGTGCAGTGAAGTAAGGAGTGATGAATCCACTACCACCTTTAGAGATGTTAAAGATTAAATAAAACATTTACTAACAGAAGAAAAGAAAACTTAAACATGCAAGATTACAGTTACCCAGTTACATTTAGTTTTATAACAGTTCTCACAAAATTTCTACTCAATAGACTCTCAACTACACACCCCTTTCAGGCAACCGTCCAGATAGATTCTTAATCTATAAAACACCCAGCAATATTACGTCAAGCACCCACTGTTGCTCTAAGGGAGGAATTTCACACCTTCTTTCTCCCTCTGACTCGACAATGGAACTCCAAAGGCTTTTAACAAAACCTTGGTTACCGGAACAGCAACCTTCTCCAGGGTGGCTAGGAGCTTTTCCACAGGTCTGTTTCCCACAGGGCACCTTCCAAGATCTCACCTGGCCACCTACACACAGCTTTCCAGCTTCCTTTAAATATATGTTCTCCCTTTCGACCTGTAATTCCCATTGTTTCAACCCATCTTTGAAAGTTTCTTTTCACAGAATATAAAAATCTTTCATGTTGTCCTTATGGCCAGCACTTTCTGGATAACTTTATCTTATTTACTTATTTATCTTGCCAGTTGTAAACATCATAAGAACATAAGAACATAAGAAGTAGGAACAGGAGTAGGCCATTCGGCCCCTCAAACCTGCCCCTCCATTCATTAAGATCATGGCTGATCTGCCCCAGGCCTCAACTCCTCTTTCGTGCCAGCTCCTCATAGCCCTCAATTCCCCGATATTTCAAAAATCTATCTACCTCCTCTTTAACTACTTTCAGTGATCTAGCCTCCACAACTCTCTGGGGTAGAGAATTTCAGATATTCACTACCCTCGGGGAGAAGAAATTCCTTCGCATCTCAGTTTTAAATGAGTGTCCCCTTATTCTGTAACTATGTCTCCTGGTTTGAGGTTCCCCCACCAGTGGAAACATCTTCTCAACATCTGCTCTGTCAAGCCCCCTTAGAATCTTGTACGTTTCAATAAGATCACCCCTCATTCTAATGAATAAAGACTTATCCTGTTTAGCTGTTCTTGATAAGTCAACCCCTTCATCCCAGGAATCAGCCTAATGAATCTCTTTTGAACTGCCCCCAATGCCAGTATATCCTTTCTTAAATATGGGGACCAAAACTGTACACAGTGCTCCAGGTGCAGCCTCACCAACACCCTGTACAGTTGTAACAAGACTTTTCTATTTTAAACTTCAACCCCCAGCATTACAGGCCAAAATTCCATTTGCCTTCTTAATTACTTGCTGCACCTGACTACTAACTTTTTGTGTTTCATGCACAAGAACTCCCAGATCCCTCTGTGCTGCACTTTTTTGGAGTCTCTCTCCATTTAAATAATAGTCTGCCTTTTGATTCTTCCAACCAAAGTGCATGACCTCACACTTTCCGATATTAAACTCCATCTACCAAGTTTTTGCCCACTCACTCAACCTGCCTATATCCCCTTGCAGATTCCTTA
Organism: Isurus oxyrinchus; assembly: GCA_026770705.1. Taxonomy (NCBI): domain Eukaryota; kingdom Metazoa; phylum Chordata; class Chondrichthyes; order Lamniformes; family Lamnidae; genus Isurus; species Isurus oxyrinchus. Next base: position 259,235,863 of record JANJGN010000001.1, read on the forward strand.
TGTCCTCATCACAACATGTGCTCCCACCTTTTTTTGTATCATCAGCAAATTTGGATACATTTCACTCTGCCGTCTCCTCCAAGTCATTAGTATAGATAGTAAATAATTGAAGCCCTAGGACTGATCCTTGTGGCACTCCACTAGTTATGTCTTTCCAATCTGAAAAAGACCCATTAATCCCGACTCTCTGTCTTCTGTGTGATAACCAATCCTCAATCCATGCTAATACATTACCCCCAATACTGTGAGCTCCGATCTTGTGCAATAACCTTTTATGTGGCACCTTATCGAATGCCTTCTGGAAATCCAAATACACTACATCTACCGGTTCCCCCTTTATCAACTCTGCTTGTAACATCTTATCATGTCCCTTTGAAAATCAAACAACCTCTCAACTTATCTAAAAATGCAAATTCCATTCACACTGTATCTGCAGAGACTTTAGCCTAGCTTATCCATCTCCATTCAAATGTTTGTTGACAGCTGAGCCCTTTTATGGATTACACCTTGCAGTCTGACTGTCTGCAGTTTAATTAAACCACACACACACACACACGCACACACACACCAACCCCACCCCACCACACCCCCCCACCCCCACAAGTCTGCTTTAGAGTATCCCATAGTAATTTTATGAATAATTGATTATAAGAGTTAAATTTCTATTGCTTTTAGTAAAACCAAAGGTGAGCAGAATTCCCCAGACGAACCTTATACACCATAAGGACGGATATCAGCATAACTCTCCAGAAAGACCTTGGGGATCACTAGATAGGAGACAGAAGGGGGCGATGAGGATAAACAGATAAGAGCAAAGACAGGCAGTACCAGGGATGAAGCCAGGCTAGAATGAGATGAAGAGGCCCTGTTTGGGTGAGTAAAGATATGTACCTGGGGCTGGAGACATCTGCTTATCATGTGATCATGTACTGACAAGATAAGAATTTGAATAATGCGATGCGTAGGTGACTAGTTGTGTATAAAAAGATGGTTTTCCTGTAATCGGTAGAGTTCTGTTTTAGCCATCTAAGGTAGACTCTCCGTGCGTTCACTTGAATAAATGACCGTGAACCTGTACCTGAGTCTCCTGTGGTCAATCCTGAGAAGGCACCATAATATCTGGCACTACGAACCGGGTACTCGTCTCCAACCATCGGAGCGCTGCTGCAAAACGGATGAGTGTAGTTTATTTACCGCCCATCGTTAGCGCAGTAAGCCGATCTGAGAGACAGTCCGGTCGAGTATCAAAGGATCGAAAGGAAAACTCAGTACAGGAAGCGCTGAGAGATGGGAGGCTGCTACCAAAGGGCCAAGTCCACACCGGAGGCATCCGCACGGAGTATAAGTAAATAAATAAGCTGCCATCGGGAAAGAAGGAGGAGAAAGGGAGCCCTCTAGATCTTGATTGGGGGTTGGAGGGCTCCATCACGAGGGTTAGAGCGGAACAACAGCCAAACAGGATTAAGAAGATGCAGAGGGACGGGTGGAACCCACAGGAAACCCCCTGGGGAACGAAAAGCTGGTGGATAAGGAGGATAAAGGACAAAAGGGAATAATGACCATCACCAGTCAATAACTGATAAAGAAAGAAACCACAAGTCAGTGGCTGCGATGGGCGTTGATACCGGTGAAAATGAGGGGGAGGTTAACTGGGGGACCTGAGAGGAGGAAGCAGCTGGGTATGGGGAGAGCGCTGGTCCACCCCCATACACTGGCTCACAACTGCCCATCGCACCACAGTGTGAGAAGGCACTAATAAACCCCAGGGCTCCCATGACTGTAACTTCCAGAAAATCCAAGGCTAAGGAGTTGAGGGTCGGACAGAGGAGGAAGCAGAGGCAGCAGGGGAAGGTGCAGAAGAGGTGACAAGAATCAAGAAGATTACACTTGTGTCCTTTAGCCCTGGGGAAGAACAAATGTTGCTCAAGGACCTGCCTAGACCTAAACCCCGGAATAACAATTTGGAATTCTGGACTAAGCTACGGGAAACACACCCTAAAGACACTCATGTTTTCGTGAAGGCAAAACGTCCAGGGGGTGTTTGGGAGCGACTGCCTTGGACGATAAAGAGTGGGGGCTGGGCCAGTCCCAGGGTATCCTCAATCAGGACTTGCGCACCGTGATTTGAGACGGATGTTAGAGTCACCCCGCGTTCGCTTGAATAAACGTTAACCCGTATCGGAGTCCCCCTAGGGTTGGTTCTTAGAAGGCACTACAACAATGATCGTTCCTTTACGTGGATTTTTTTAAAAAGGCTTATAATGTGGCAAAGAATATTAGCAAGTCTGAAGATTGGGAGTGTCTTAGAAACCAGCAAAGGGCCACCAAAAAGTTGATAAGTAGAAAAAAATAGAATATGAGAGTTGCCAGAAAAATAAAAACAGGTTGTAAGAACTTTTACAAGTACTTGAAAAGGAAGACAGTAGCTAAAGTAAACGTTGGTCCCTTAAAAGCAAAAAAGGAGAAATTATTATGGAAAATGAGGAATGGCAAAGACATTGAATAAATATTTTGTGTCTGTCTAGACAGTAGAAGCCACGGGTTGTGCACAGCAGACATAAAGGGTAACGTGGGCGCTAATAAGAATGGGGAAGGTGAGGAAATTAAACTCAGCAGAGAAAATAAAACTGGACAAAGGTAAGGGACTGAAATCTGACAAATTCTCAGGCCTGGCCGACATCCTCGGGTACGAACAGAGGTAGCTGCTGTTACAATCCCAGCTGATGTTAATACTGGGCAAGTCAGATCCCAGAGTGAAACCTAACTTGATAGATCCTAAACTTTGTTTTTAAACGTGGAGATAAGTTACTGAGCAAATTCACAGGAGTCTGCTAGTGTACTATTAACACAAAGAATAAAATATTTATTAACTAATAAAAATTAACTACATTACACCAGCTAAAAATGTTGGAAAGATCTCAATCTAAAGACAAGAAAACGATTTAAATATTCAGTATTCCTTCACCCCAGCTAATATCTTTACAGATACATACGAATTTGGAAAGATAAAAAAAATTACCATATCTATCTTACACTCTAATATTCAGGGTAAGTATGAGGTACATGTGAATTAACCGGAAAACTATGGTCAGACACACCGCACTCCATAGTAAATGACAGGTGCAACCAAAGCAGATTCTATGGATTTCTCAACAACCCACCCAGACGCTTGTCACATTATGAGCCAACCGGTCTCACTGAAACTCTGTCTTTCTCATGAGGCTTTCCAATCTCCACATTTGAAGATCTCACCTTGGAATTCTCTTCAAACGTCGCTCCCACCCGGATGCCTTCCACAAGGACACACCACCAGGGGATCTCGCCTTCCAAGATTCCTTCCCCCTGGATCTCCAAGCACAATTTCAGATCTTCAGCCGTGCCAAGCAAAACACCACTGCTCCTAAATTCCCTCGGTAAGGAGTCACCAACCATCAGCTGCCTCCTCGGATCTTCAGGGCTTCTCTCAAGCCCAGTCTGCTTCAAGTCTGCTCCCTGCAGCTCTTTCTTTAACTTTTTCTCTGCTCCTGTCATTTTGTTTAACTCAATAGGATGTATCTCCGATCCCTGCCTTTGTCCCTGCCTGGGATTTTCTTCTGGGGCCTCTTTCTGTCCCGCTCCCACGTTTGGGACCTTCTCCTTGACCCCCCCTCCCCCCCCCCAGCCCCCCACTCCCCATGTCCTGCTCCTTGAAACACCTTCTCTGCAATAGCGCTCTCCTTTGGGTCACCTGACCAGCAGTTTTGCGCTGTTTTATTTTTCCCCTTCTGTTTCTTCTGGGTGTGTGTGTGCAGGGCCGGTTCCTGGCCTGAGGACACAAAAACTGTGCACGTGCGGCCCCTTTCCCAGCTGGCACGTCCATGAAATCAATGATCTGCGCAGGGCGTGGCCATTCTCTGGCAGGAAGCCTGAGGCCTGCCGGGAACTGTAGTTCCCAAACTCCCAACTCCCGATTTTAGCAAGTATTTTTGGGTTTCCAAACATTGCAGAGACAGTGGGTGCGCTAGTAATGATTTTCCAAAATTCCTTAGACTCTGGAAAGGTCCCACTAGATTGGAAGTTGGGAGAAGTTACGCCACTTTTCAAGAATGAAGAATAATACAGTCAACTACAGACCAGTTAGCCTAACATCACTCATGGGGAAAATGCTGGAATCTATTATTAAGCAAGTCTTCACAATGGACTTGGAAAAGCATAGTGTGATTAGAAAAAAATCAACATGGTTTTACAAAAGGGAAATCCTGTATGGCAAATTTACTAGAATCTTTTGAGGATGTAACTAGTCGAGTAGATAAAGAGGAACCAATAGATGTAAAACAAAAACAGAATTACCTGGAAAAACTCAGCAGGTCTGGCAGCATCGGCGGAGAAGAAAAGAGTTGACGTTTCGAGTCCTCATGACCCTTCGACAGAACTTGAGTTCGAGTCCAAGAAAGATTTGAAATATAAGCTGGTATAAGCCCACACACCTTAAACCAGCTTATATTTCAACTCTTTCTTGGTCTCGAACTCAAGTTCTGTCGAAGGGTCATGAGGACTCGAAACGTCAACTCTTTTCTTCTCCGCCGATGCTGCCAGACCTGCTGAGTTTTTCCAGGTAATTCTGTTTTTGTTTTGGATTTCCAGCATCCACAGTTTTTTTTGTTTTAACCAATAGATGTCGTATACCTGGATTACCAAAAGGCATTTTGCTGCCCAAGAGGTTAATAGGCAAGATAAGAAGTTGGGCTGATATATTAGCACGGATTGTTTAATGGACAGGAAGCAGGGAGCAAGAATATATCCCATGACCCAGCCTCCACTGCTCTCTGTGGAAGATAATTCCAAAGATTAATGACCATCTGAGGGAAGGAATTCCTCCTCAACTCCATCTTAAATGGGAGACCCCTTATTTTTAAACTGAGCCTCTTAGCTCTAGACTCTCCCAAGAAAGGAAACATCCTTGCAGCATCTACCCTGTCAAGTTCCCTCAGAATTGCAGATATTTCAATAAGATCACCTCTCACTCTTCTAAACTCCAATGAGGATAGGCCCAACCTACTTAACCTTTCCCCATAAGATAACACCTTCATCCCAGGAATCCGTCTTGTGAACCTGGACGGATCTGCTTCCAATGTAAGCATATCCTTCCTCAAGTAGGATATCAGGACTGTAAGAAATTGGGGTCTTTAATTAACTGGTATTTTCTACATAGTATAGAACTCTTATGAGGTCAGCATTGATTCTCCATTTCGAAAGGCAATTTCGAAACAGGTGACAGTTCTAAAGAGTCTCTGGAAACATCAGGGTCACATAGTTCAGACTTCCATGTTGACAGTCCTATGTAGGTAGGATGGTGTCTTGTGTACCCCCTTGTCTGTACAAGTGTTTAGAAAGGGGCAGGAAATGACCCTCAGCATGAGGTAAAGCAATAGCTGACCTCAAGCAGGGTGAGGGACAGGGGAGGAGGTAATCACCTGACCTTTTGGGCATCTGTCCTGTATCCATTGGTCAGAAGGGTCTGAATATGTGATTGACACTGGGTGAGCTATCAGCCCCCAGTAAAAGGATATATTAACAAGTGCAGCATTGTAACAGGGGGCAGTGCTGGAAGGTGGCAGTGCTCATCAGGTAGCCAGATGAAGGAGGGGGGGGGGCGGGGGGAGACTGAGGGAAAAGCCCCCTCCCATTTCGGCTAGAGAGCAGAATGCTGCTCCGACAAGTGGCTCTGTCAATTGTCCATCTGCCCTCTGGGATCAGTAAACAGCTCTCAACTGTCACGGGTCGCATATTTTTTCTGTTGTCATAAATACTTTAGGCACAGAAAATGGTACATCTTCAAGGGCTAAGCACATTCTGGAAGAATTTGTGTTTTTTAAAAGACGTAGTCCTTTAAAGGGTTAATGCAAGGACTCTGGTTGCTGCTGTTCCTGAAAAAGACAGCATTTTACAAGGAAAGGCCATGAAGCATGAACTTACTGCACTCCGTTCCCTCAGGTCCAACCCTGACATTGTCATCAAACCCGCTGACAAGGGTGGTGCTGTTGTTGTCTGGCGCACTGACCTCTACCTCGCGGAGGCTGAGCGTCAACTCGCAGACACTTCCTCCTACCTCTCCCTGGACCATGACCCCACCACTGAACATCAAGCCATTGTTTCCAGGACTGTCACTGACCTCATCTCCTCTGGGGATCTTCCTCCCACAGCTTCCAACCCCACCAGCCTCCGCATTCAAAGGATCATCCTCCGCCATTTCCGACAACTCCAGCATGATGCCACCACCAAACACATCTTCCCTTCACCCCCACCTATCGGCATTCCGTAGGGATCGCTCCCTCCGGGACACCCTGGTCCACTCCTCCATCACCCCCTACTCCTCAACCCCCTCCTATGGCACCTCCCCATGCCCATGCAAAAGATGCAACACCTGCCCCTTCACTTCCTCTCTCCTCACCGTCCAAGGGCCCAAACACTCCTTTCAAGTGAAGCAGCATTTCACTTGCATTTCCCCCAACTTAGTCTACTGCATTCGTTGCTCCCAATGTGGTCTCCTCTACATTGGAGAGACCAAACGTAAACTGGGCGACCGCTTTGCAGAACACCTGCGGTCTGTCCGCAAGAATGACCCAAACCTCCCTGTCGCTTGCCATTTTAACACTCCACCCTGCTCTCTTGCCCACATGTCTGTCCTTGGCCTGCTGCATTGTTCCAGTGAAGCCCAACGCAAACTGGAGGAACAACACCTCATCTTCCGACTAGGCACTTTACAGCCTTCCGGTCTGAATATTGAATTCAACAACTTTAGGTCTTGAGCTCCCTCCCCCATCCCCACCCCCTTTCTGTTTCTTCCCCCTTCATTTTGTTTTTTCCAATAATTTATATAGATTTTTCTTTTCCCACCTATTTCCATTATTTTTAAATATTTTAAAATCTTTTATGCTCTCCCCACCCCCACTAGAGCTATACCTTGAGTGCCCTACCATCCATTCTTAATTAGCACATTCGTTTAGATAATATCACCAACTTTAACACCTATGTGTTCTTTTGTACTATTGTTGTTGACATCTTTTGATGATCTGCTCCTATCACTGCTTGTTTGTCCCTACAACCACACCAACCCCCTCCACTTCTCTCTCTCTCCCCCCACCCAAACCCGCCTGCCCCGCTCCCCCCCCCCACACACACCTTAATCCAGTTTATATTTCAACTCTTTCTTGGACTTGAACTCAAGTTCTGTCGAAGGGTCATGAGGACTCGAAACATCAACTCTTTTCTTCTCCGCCGATGCTGCCAGACCTGCTGAGTTTTTCCAGGTAATTCTGTTTTTGTTTTGGATTTCCAGCATCCGCAGTTTTTTGTTTTTATCTCGAGGTTTTATAACAATTGGCAATGGTTTCACAATCATCAGTTAGAGTTTTAATTCCAGATTTTTACTCACAAATTCCACCATCTACCATGGTGGGATTCGAACCCCGGTCCCCAGAGCGTTACCCGGGGGTCTCTGGATTACTAGTCCAGCAAGGATACCCCTACACCATTAACTCCCTCACATACAAACATACATACAAATTAGGAGCATGAGTAGGCCACTCAGCCCCTCGAGCCTTTCAATGCCTTGAAAGCTGTGCCAAAAAGCTGGACGGCTGGTTTTGCTTTTGAGGAAACAAGAAGGACCAACTGCTCGGGGTAAAGAAGGCATCAGTTCCCGAAGCTCCAGACCCAGGTCCAAAGCAAAAAGTGACTGGAAGTTGCACTGAAGTCGCTCTACGTTCTGAAATTGACTGACTGCAAGTTTTTCACCAAGTCCGCCTGAAAAGTAGTGCAAGAGTTATCGACTGTTACTCAGACTTGTGCTGAGAGACCAAAGGTATAACCTGGACCATTTCAAGGACTCCAACATCTATCCGTTTCCCTGGGACCACTGGCCTTTTAACAATTTGGCAGGAATCCTCTTTTCTTTTGGTGTGCGAGTGTGAGTTAGGGTATCTGGAAGAATAATGATTGTACCTTCGTATTTCGTTCTGCATGTTAATAAGCTTTGCCCTTATACTTGACAAGTCTGGTTTATAATAAACTAATAACTTTGTTGTCTATTGAAGAAACCTGGGTCATTCTGAGATTAATAGATAAAGCACATATTTGGCTATACCGCTAGCTGCAAAAATCATTTAAATACATGTGGAATATGGAACTAGAGACAGACAGTGCACTCACCCCATCCCAGTCATAACACTGTCCAATTAATTAATGCATCATATCTAAACTGTTGCTTCTTAGCAAATTATGTTAAAATTACCTCCGAATGGTCGGCTGCCTATCTTGGGCATTTGTGGCCCCCAAATCCAGCAATCTTACAAAACTGCACACACCAGTCCAGGTGCAGTCTCCCCAGTGTCCTGTACAGTGTCGCAAGGCGTCCCTACTTTTATATTCAATCTCCCTGGCAATAAAGGCCGATGTTCCATTTACCCCCCCCCCACCTTCCTAATTCCTCGATGTTTCTGTATGATTGACGTTTTGTGATTCATGGGGCACGATCGTCAGGGAAAGGACAGCAGCCTGCGAGCAGCCCCCCCGACTGGGACTTCTACCCTGGCCGGTCAGTTAACGGCCAGCCAGAGTGAAGCGCAGGCTGAAATGCTCAGCGCTGCCCGGGGTTGCGGGAGGAGGGCGAGGGCTGAGGTCAGCGTGGGGCGCGGGGTGGGGTGTGTGGGGCGGGGGGTGGGGTGTGTGGGGCGCGGGGTGGGGTGTGTGGGGCGGGGGGGGGGGGGGGGTGGCGGTGGAAGTACGGAATGAAAGCTCCCTGAAGAGGCAGAGAGCTGCCTCGGGGAGCTGAAGACTTCAAAAGTGTTAAATAAGGATTTTTAAAATCAGAAGAAATAAATGTCCAAGCACCGCAGTCACCTGAATGTATGCACGATAAAAATTCTGCCCCTGGGTTTTTATTTTCTCGTTGAGTAACGGAAGCTGCACCCCGCCTTTGGATGAGGTTTCCTGAAAATTGCAAAGGCCGTCTGACCGATTCGTCCGTCCAACAAGGGTGACATTGGACAGGCAATGGAAAATCTCCGTTAATTGCGCCTTTAATGGGTTTAATTATTGGTCGCCACATTATAGGAAGGATGTGATTGCACTGGAGGGGGTGCAGAGGAGATTCACCAGGATGTTGCCTAGGATGAAACATTTAAGTTATGAAGAGAGGTTGGAAAGACTTGGGTTGTTTTTGTTGGAGCAGAGAAGACTGAGGGGCGACCTGATCGAGGTGTACAAGATTGTGAGGGGCATGGACAGGGTGGATAGGGAGCAGCTGTTCCCCTGAGTTGAAGGGTCAGTCACGAGGGGACATAAGTTCAAAGTGAGGGGCAGGAGGTTTAGGGGGGATGTGAGGAAAAACCTTTTTACCCAGAGGGTGGTGACGGTCTGGAATGAGCTGCCTGGGAGGGTGGTGGAGGCGGGTTGCCTCACATCCTTTAAAAAGTACCTGGATGAGCACTTGGCACGTCACAACATTCAAGGCTATGGGGCCAAGTGCTGGTAAATGGGATTAGGTAGGTGGGTCAGGTGTTTCTCACGTGTCGGTGCAGACTCGATGGGCCGAAGGGCCTCTTCTGCACTGTGTGATTCTGTGAATTGCCCTCTTAATTGTCGGAGGACATGCTTCCACAGTTACTGTGTGCCTGCCGACTGAAATATCGCGCAAGTGCACAATGACATCGGGACTCTCGCCGGGCATCATGTGCTATTTTACGCTGGAGTGGGTTCAGTGCGCGCCCACACTCTGAGCTAAAACTCTGCCCATGTACAAGGACACCCAGATCCCTCTGTGCTGCAGCATTCTGCAGTCTCCCTCCATTTAAATAATATTCTGCTTCTCTATCCTCCCAGCTAAAGTGAACAACTTCAACAATTTCCCACCTTATACTCCATCGAACAAATTTTTGCCCACTGTGTATGTCCCTTTGTATATTCCTTGTATCCTCCTCACAGCTTGCTTTCCTACCCATCTTAACATCAACAGCAAATTTGACTTCAATACAGTTGCCTCCTTCATCCAAGTCATTAACATAGATGGTAATATTTGAGGCCTCAGCACTGATGCCTGTGGCATTCCAGTAGCTAATTTGTCAAATGGAAAATAACCCATTTACCCTGACTCTCTGATTCCATTAGTTCACGAGGTGTCAACCTGGTGAAGCTACAACACAGGACTACTTGCGTGCCAAACAGCATAAGCAGCAAGTGATAGACAGGGCTAAGCAATCCCACAACCAACTAAGCTCTGCAGTCCTGCCACATCCAGTCGTGAATGGGGTGGTGAACAATTAAACAACTCACTGGAGGAGGAGTACTCTAAACCTCCTGCCCCTTACCTTAAATCTATGCCCCCTGTTTATTGATCCCTCCACCAAGGGGAAAGTTCCTGTCAACCCTATCTATGCCCCTCATAATTTTATACACTTCAACCATGTCCCCCGTCAATCTCCTCTGCTCCAGGGAAAATAACCCCAATCTATCCGATCTCTCCTCATAACTAAAACTCTACAGCCCAGGCAACATCCTGGTAAATCTCCTCTAACTCTCTCTACTGCAATCACATCCTTCCTATAATGCGGATTCCAGAACTGCACGCAATACTCGAGCTGTGGCCTAACCAGCGTTTTATACAGTTCCAGCATAACCTCCCAGCTCTTATATTCTATGCTTCGGCTAATAAAGGCAAGTATCCCATATGCCTTCTTAACCACCTTATCTACCTGTCCCGTTACCTTAAGGGACCGGTGGGCATGCACACCAAGGTCCCTCTGATCCTCAGTACTTCCCAGGGTCCTACCATTCATCGTGTATTCCTGTGCCTTGTTTGTCCTGCCCAAGTGCATCACTTGACACTTATCCAGATTAAATTCCATTTGCCACTGATCAGCCCATCTGACCAGCCCGTCTATATCCTCCTGTAACCTAAGGCTATCCTCCTCACTATTTACCACCCCACCAATTTTCGTGTCATCCATGAACTTACTGATCGACCCTCCTACATTCAAGTCTAAATCGTTGATATATACCACACACAGCAAGGGACCCATCACAGATCCCTGTGGAACCCCAATGGACACAGGCATCCAGTCACAAAAACACCCCTCGACCATCACCCTCTGCTTCCTGCCACTCAGCCAATTCTGGATCCAATTTGCCAAACTGCCTTGGATTCCACAGGCACTTACCTTCGTTATCAGTCTCCCGTGCGGGACCTTATCAAAAGCCTTGCTGAGGTCCAAGTGGACTACGTCAAATGCATTACCCTCATCTACACACCTGGTCACTTCTTCGAAAAATTGGTCAGACATGACCTCCCCTTAACAAAACCATGCTGACTGTCCTTGATTAATCCCTGCCTCTCCAAGTGTAGATTCATTCTGTCCCTCAGAATTGCTTCCAGTAGTTTCCCCATCACTGAGGTTAGACTGACTGGCCTGTAGTTCCCTCGTTTATCCCTTCCTCCCTTCTTGAATAACGGTCCCACATTGGCTGTTCTCCAGGCCTCTGGCACCTCTCCTGTGGCCAGACCGGTATTGAAAGTTATTGCCAGCGCCCCTGCTATCTCCTCCCTTGCCTCACTCAACAGCCTGGATACATTTCATCTGGGCCTGGAGATTTATCTACTTTTAAGCCTGCCAGACCACTTAGAACCTCCTCCCGTTCTAAGCTAATTTCTTTAATTATATCACAGTCCTTCTGCCTGATTTCCATACTTCCATGAGCTTGGTGCCGGGTTTTGAGGCCTTGGCCTTCAAACACACTCTTCCTCAGGTGGTTGAAGGCTGTGCTGGCGCACTGAAGGTGGTGTTGAACCTCATCGTCGATGCCTGCCCTTGTTGACAGTAGCTCCCCAGGTTTGGAAAGTGGCCCACGTTGTCCAAGGCCTCGTCACCGTGGGGATTTTGATAACCGGGCGGCAGTGCCATGTGTAAGGGGGCAGGTGGTAAGGAGGACCTTTGCTTTACAGACGTTTAGTGTAAGGTTCATGCTCTTGTACGCTCCGGTTAAGGTGTCGATCGTGACTCGGAGCTCGGCCTCCGAGTGTGCGCAGGCGTGTCTGAAGCAGTGTGTTCCTTGGTTGGTTCCAGAATCTATTGTTTGAAGAAAGTGTCCCAAATACACGCCCCATCCCCCCCCTCCACCACCACCACCACCCGCACCCCCCCCCACCCCCGCACCCCCCGCCCCCCCCCCCCCCACCACCCCCATCCCCATCCCCCCCATCCCCATCCCCCGCCCCCATCCCCCCCCGGCTACATTTGCCAATTTGACTTGTGCTACGAATGAGGGGCAGGAGAAGGCCACTCGGCCCCTCGAGCCTGCTCCTCCGTACGACAAGACCGTGTCCGATCTGGTTGTGTAACCTCGAACCCCACATTCCCGCTTACCCCGCCCCCCCCCTCCCAATAACCTTTCAACCCCACCCCCACCCCTACCACCCCCATCCCTTGTTTAATGCCAAATTTGAAAGAGAACAACAATTTATACCGCAGGAGAAGTGGGTGCTGATTGGTCGCCTCCGATTGGGTTTGGGGGCAGGACCCTCCCCCCCCCACCCCACCCCCCCCCCCAACTCCCCCACCCCACCCCCACCCCCCCACCCACCCCCACCCCACCCCCCACAACTCCCCCCCCCACCCCCCACCCCCACCCAATTAGTTTTTCACTAATGCTCCCTTCCTGCAGTATAGCTACTGTCAAAGGGCCTGTCAACCACTCCCACCAGGGGCTTTGCCTGACCCTGACCCCCTGACCCTGACCCTTGACCCTGTCTCCCTCGGCGATGTTGATAAAGTTTCTTCTTGTTGCCAAGATGGCGGCGCCCATTGTCCGCGCTCTTTGTCGGCTCGGGCTCCGGGCCCGGGTCCCGGGGACAGGGACAGGGGCAGGGGCCGGGCTCGGGCTCCGGGCCCTGAGTAGCGGCTCCGGCTCCGGCTCCGGCTCGGGAGGACGGGCCGGGGAGGAAGCCGGTCCCAGGCCCGGCTCCTGGGGGCCGCTAGGCCTGGGCCTGGGCCTGGGCCTGGGGCTGGGCTCGGCGGCGGGGCTGCTGCTGTGGCGGCGGCGCCGGGAGGGGGAGGAGGGGGACCCGGGGAGCCGGAGGCTCGGCTCAGGCCTCGGGTTGTGCCGGCTCCTCCCCGCCGTCCAGGCCGCCCGGCCCGTCCCCCCGGACAGCCCCCGCTTCAGGTTCAACTTCATCGCGGATGTGGTGGAGAAAACGGGACCGGCGGTGGTTTACATAGAAATCCTGGGGAGGTAAATGGGGAGGAGGAGGGGGTGGAGGGAGAGGTGAGGGGAGGGGAGGGGGGGGGGAGGGGAGGGGGGGGAGGGGAGGGGGAGGGGGAGGGGGTGAGAGTGAGAGAGTGAGGGTTGAGGGAGGAGAGAGAGAGGGGGTCGAGGCAAGGGTGAGAGAAGGGAAGGTGGAGGGGAAGAGAGGGAGGGTCGAGGGGGAGAGGGTTCAAGGGAGGTGGGTGAGGGGGAGAGGAAGGCGGTGGGGGTAGAGAGGGCACGAGGTGGGTGAGAAGGAGGGGGAGAGCTGGGAGAGGGAGAGCAGGAGGGGAGGGGGAGAGCGAGTGGGGAAGGGGAGAGCAGGAGGGGAGGGGGAGAGCGAGTGAGGAGGGGGAGAGCGAGTGGGGAAGGGGAGAGCGAGTGAGGAGGGGGAGAGCGAGTGGGGAGGGGGAGAGCGAGTGGGGAAGGGGAGAGTAGGAGGGGAGGGGGAGAGTGAGTGAGGAGGGGGAGAGCGAGTGGGGAAGGGGAGAGCAGGAGGGGAGGGGGAGAGTGAGTGAGGAGGGGGAGAGCGAGTGGGGAAGGGGAGAGCGGGAGGGAGAGAGCGAGTGAGATGGAAGAAGGGGGAAGGAAAGAGGGGGAGGCTGAGAGGGAGGGAGTATTGCAGCGAGTTACCGGGCAGTAAGAGACTCTCAGCAGTGAGAAACTCTGTAACTCCGTGTCTCTGCTCCCCAGGCACCCGTTCAGTGGTCGGGAAATGCCAATTTCCAATGGTTCAGGATTCGCGGTGACACAGGACGGACTCATCGTCACCAACGCCCATGTGGTGGCCAACAAGCGGCGGGTGCGGGTGAAGCTGGCAAATGGGGAGATGTACGAGGCGTCAGTTCAATCTGTTGATCAGGTGGCTGATATCGCCACCATCAAAATCAACCCCAGGGTAAGGAACTGAAACGCGGGGTGGGGGTGGGTGGGGGATACTGCCCGTGACAGCGGGGCAACTCTCCCCATGACAGATGGAAGAGGTCGGGGCATCTCTCCCCGTGACGGTGGGGGGGGGGGGGGCGCGACTCTCCCCGTGACGGTGGGGGGGTGCGACTCTCCCCGTGACGGTGGGGGGGATGCGACTCTCCCCGTGACGGTGGGGGGGATGCGACTCTCCCCGTGACGGTGGGGAGGGGTGCGACTCTCCCCGTGACGGTGGGGAGGGGTGCGACTCTCCCCGTGACGGTGGCGGGGGTGCGACTCTCCCCGTGACGGTGGCGGGGGTGCGACTCTCCCCGTGACGGTGGCGGGGGTGCGACTCTCCCCGTGACGGTGGGGAGGGGTGCGACTCTCCCCGTGACGGTGGGGGGGGGGCACGACTCTCCCCGTGACGGTGGGGGGAGTGCGACACTCCCGTGACGGTGGGGGGGGTGCGACTCTCCCCGTGACGGTGGGGAGGGGTGCGACTCTCCCCGTGACGGTGGGGGGGGTGCGACTCTCCCCGTGACGGTGGGGAGGGGTGCGACTCTCCCCGTGACGGTTGGGGGGGGGCACGACTCTCCCCGTGACGGTGGGGGGGGCGCGACTCTCCCCGTGACGGTGGGGGTGGGCTGCGACTCTCCCCGTGACGGTAGGGGGGTGCGACTCTCC